>JAODAL010000868.1:0-264994 GCA_025379985.1 Phyllomedusa bahiana
TGTCAATCTTAGGCAACACCACTTAGGTTATAAAAGTCACAGAAAAAAAGTCACAGACCATTCACTATCCCTGTCTTGTACCACAGCCTGACCCTCAACATTCATCACCCACAAATTAAAAAGTGCCAGAAGGCAGTATGATTTGAACCATCATGTTACTTGAACTGGACATTGAATATCCCTGTCCTGGAACGCAGCATGAGCCCCAAACCTGCATGACCCCCACATTTAAAAAGTGCCGCAAAAAGGAGTCTTTCAACCACCATTTTAGTTTCACTGGACATTGACTATTACTGTCCTGGACCGCAGTATGACCATTAAACCTGTCTGACCCCAGATTAAAAAGTGCCGGGAAAAGGAGTCTGTATCTGTTATGTTTTCGTATAATACACGGTATTTTTTGCACCTCTCAATTCACCTGTGGTGACTATAGAATTGCTGTTTTAAGATTACGTGGATGCTGCGTCAATGAACAAGGCTGGGTGCGCAAAAGTCAAAAAACACGTATCTGTTTGTTTTGTATAATACACGGTATTTTTGCACCTTTCAATTCACCTGTTGTGACTATATAATTGCTGTTTTAAGATTTACGTGGAAGCTGTGTCAATGAACAAAGCTGTAGTGCGCAAAAGTCAAAAAACGCGTATCTGTTATGTTTTCGTATAATACACGGTATTTTTTTGCACCTTTCAATTCACCTGTGGTGACTATAGAATTGCTGTTTTAAGATTTACGTAGATGCTGCGTCAATGAACAATGCTGGGTGCGCAAAAGTCAAAAAACACGTATGTTATGTTTTCGTATAATACACGGTATTTTTTGCACCTTTCAATTCACGTGTGGTGACTATAGAATTGCTGTTTTAAGATTTACGTGGATGCTGCATCAATGAACAATGATGGGTGCGCAAAAGTCAAAAAACACGTAACTGTTATGTTTTGATATAATAAACGGTATTTTTTGCACCTTTCAATTCACCTGTGGTGAATATAGAATTGCTGTTTTAAGATTTACGTAGATGCTGCGTCAATGAACAATGCTGGGTGCGCAAAAGTCAAAAAACACGTAACTGTTATGTTTTGATATAATAAACGGTATTTTTTGCACCTTTCAATTCACCTGTGGTGAATATAGAATTGCTGTTTTAAGATTTACGTAGATGCTGCGTCAATGAACAATGCTGGGTGCGAAAAAGTCAAAAAACACGTAACTGTTATGTTTTGGTATAATAAACGGTATTTTTTGCACCTTTCAATTCACCTGTGGTGAATATAGAATTGCTGTTTTAAGATTTACGTAGATGCTGCGTCACTGAACAGTGCTGGGTGCGCAAAAGTCAAAAAACACGTAACTGTTATGTTTTGATATAATAAACGGTATTTTTTTGCACCTTTTAATTTCACCTGTGGTGAATATAGAATTGCTGTTTTTAAGATTTACGTGGATGCTGCGTCAATGAACAATGCTGGTGCGCAAAAGTAAAAAAACACGTAACTGTGATGTTTTTCCGTACGATACACGGTATTTTTGGGCAACAAACAACCTGTTCTGACTACAAGATTGCTGTATTGTAATTTAACTGCAAGGTGGATATATCAACAGTCACAGGGGTAATGGGTAAAAATTGAAAATGAACACCTATCTGAAATGTATACTGATAATAAAAGTGGAGTTTTGCAGCTAACAAAGAGACCTGCAGTTACTAGAAATGATGTGTATCCAATATAAGTTCAGGCTGCCCAATATCCAGGAAATATTTCAATAGCAAACTGTTAATAATAAAGATATCCACTACAATGTCTACACTAAGTCTTGGTGAACTTTATCCAGTGTTCTTTATAGATAGAGCTTGTCTGTTTTCGCCCGCGGGGGCCCCCCCCCCCGCTCCCTCCGCCGTGAATTTACAGCGGTAGATGCTGCTTTAAAATTCTCTAGCTAACTACATAAAATGTTCAAATCTCTAATCTAACTAAATTGGAAGGATCACAGCTAATAGTAGAGGTTTCTCTGTGCAGAAATAGATAATTTCGCTGAGCTGTTTGGCCACAGCAGAGCGCAGGTCCTATCCCTATGAGACGCTGAGAGACACTGAGGCTGAAACAGGAAACGCTGTCTATGTAAAACGAGGTCATGAGATTTTTCCAGCCAATCGCAACCATACACATCCCAGTCATGACGTCGCACACACAATCTCACCCTGCTCTATTCTGTAATCTGATTTGCTGGCCGCCAAAATTACAGGAACCCAAAAAAGGGCGCGATTTTAAAGATATCACAGATTTTAACCTTAATTATCGCATGATTAAAATTTCGTCCCAAAAAAACCCTTTTGCCGATTTCAACTTTTCAAATAAAAATCGCCAACCTAATCAGATTTTAAATCACACCCGACAAAGTCTGCCGCTTGGGGTAGATCATAGAAAGGCAGGTTTTTTTTAAATCGGGGACTGCCTTAAAAATTTTGGTTTATTTTTTGAAAATTACTAGACTCCTTTTGTCTTTTGTGGTGGTTGTTTTCACATGGAGTTTTTTGGTTTTATGATGTCAGTAATTTATATTGTTGGGTATTTAAAAGGGGAAAAACCCCCCATTTTGGGGGTTTTTATTAGTGCTTTGGTTAAAAATAAAAATTTATGGTATGCAAAAAAATTAGTTTTTTTACATAAGTTTTTTAAAAAAGCTCTCAGAATCCTCCATTAGCACAGAAAATGCTTTTTAGCTGATTAGATAGTGTCCCAGGTGCTGTATGAAATATACAGTACTAAAATCCCCAAAATTTCCCATTACAGGTTTTCAGCTAAGCGCTATGCGTGTGTCCCGTACATGTCTGATAAATTTTTCAAGTGGGAAACCCAGAGAATCTGAAATGCAGCTGGGGATCCCAGGGGGGGTGTAAGATGTCATGTAGCTTAGGATTCCCCTTTTTTGTAGGTTACATAATGCGTATTATACTTTAAATCAAAAGGTTTTTTTTAAAAATAAGTAGCACTCTAAAGCTAACCGGCATGGTAATTAAAGAATCACCCACACACGGCAAATTAAAGGCTTTTGATTTCCTTATCATAGAAAAAAAAAATTTAATTATTCCTTTGATTTCTAAGCTCTAAATAAAAAAAAAAAAAAAAAACACTAAAAACCCTTCTGTAAAATGCAAGAGGTAAGAACTGTTTTAAAACCCTTTCAACCACCCTTCGTAGGGTACACATTGGTTTTTAAGGGGAGGTGTGAAAAGGACGCACAAGATGTTACACAGTCGCCAGGTTAGCGGCAAAATTGCAGCCCCCCTCGCTTTTAACCCCTTTAACCGTGGCAAAGATGGCCCGGGGCCCAAAAACAAAAAAAAAAAAAAATTGCTGCCACCACTTTCATCCCGATGGGGGGGAAACAGCGATAAAGTCGATTCCTGATGGGCTAACTGGCCGCAAAGCCTTTTGAAGGCCTGACCTGCCTTTCCCGTTTGCCCCATCGGGGGCCCAAAAGGGAAGGGGGGGAAAACCATTTTGGGGTACAGCCAAAAGAAAAGTCATAAAATTCATTAGGCTGTATTAACATCCCCCCCTATTTGGGAAAACGCCAAAGGGGACCAATGAAAGTAAAAAAAAAAAAAAATATTAAAATTTTCAAAAACCCCCCTTTTCCCCAAATTTTAAAGTAAAAAACAAAAAAATAAAAAAAAAGTTCAATATTTGGTATTGCCCATCCGAAAATTCTGATCTATAAAAAAATGACATCATTTATCCCCTACCTGAACACCGTAAAGAAAAAAATTCCAAAAAACCAAAATACATTTTTTTTTTGGTCAAACATGTCCCCATAAAATTGAAAAAAGCGATCAAAAAAATTTCAGCATTTCCCAAAATGCACGCAAAAATACACTTCACCGCAAAAAAACCACCCTCACTGACGTCTATAGGGTTAGTACAAAAAAAATTAATGGTACACAAAAAAGGGACCGGACGCAAATTTCAAAAAAAAAAATTTGGAATTTTTTACGCCACCAAAAAAATAATGGAACCCTACAATTTTGGGATTGCCAGATCAAATTTTAACCTGTAAATACAAAAAAACATCATTTTTACGGGAAGATTTAACGCCCCAAAAAAAAACCAAAGCAAAATGCTCAAGTAATTTTTTTTTCACATTTTGCCCCACTTAAATTTTTTTTCCCAATAATTTTAAAAGTAATAGAATAACACCACTGGAAAATATGTCTTGTCCCCCAAAAAAAAAACCCTCAAGAAATAGGGGAAAAAAATAAAAAGTTAGCTTTTCCCACAAAAAAAAAAATAACTTAAAAATTTTTTTGTTTTGGGGAAATTAAGGGAAAAAAAAGCCCCAAAAATGAAAAGCAAATGAATTTTAAAACTTAAAACTTCCAATTTTTGGCAATCAATTATCAAATACCAAAAACCCCAATTTTAAAGGGGGATACAAAAAAAACTTTTTTTTCAAAATTTTACATTTTTTGGGGTAAAACAAATAAAACAATAAAATGGGGAAACAGCAAAAAAAAGCAATCTTTAAAGCAAAAAATTTTTTTTGGTAAAAATTCCCAAAATAACAGACCCCAAGTCCCCCTTTTTCTTTTTTTTTTTACCAAAAACCCCCATTTTCAGGAAAAAAACCTCTAAACTACCAGGAATTTCAACTTTTAAAAAGATTATTTTTTAACAAAAATCCATTTCAAATAAAAACCAAAAAAAAAAAACCACATTCAACATATATTTTCTGAAAACATTTTCTTTGGTTTTAATTATAAAAAAAACAAATTTCTTGATTAAACCAAAAGGGTTATTCCAGCCCCGACATGTGCAATGCAAGCGGAGGCTTAAAAGGCCCCCGCACCATGCAAACAAAGGGGCCTCACCCCCAGTTCGCAAGCTGCCCAAAAGGTTACAGTGGGAAACCCTCCTCTTTGTCAACCTCTTGGTTTATTTTTTGCTATTAAAAACATGGGGCCTTAATGAAATCCGCTGCCCCCACTTTATTGTATGGGGATAGTAACCCGTATCTGTATATCGAAAAGCAAACCCCCAGAGGCAAAACGAAAAGGGCCCTTGGGCCCCTAATCAAACTGTATAAAGGACCCCCCTACCAGTACTACTTACAATAAGTCTTTTCTTTTTTGGCATACAGGCCCTTTGGGGCACTCTCCAGCCCCAGGACCCAAAGGGGCTCAACCTCGCACCTCCTATAGCTTGGCCGCGTCAACACATGTATGTAAATTATGTTTTTTAAGGGGTCTTTCATGCACCTTTTTTCCAGCAGATAAAACAAGTGTAAAAAAGCCACAAAAATCATACTTAGTACATTTTAGTTTCAAAAACACAAAAAAAGCATTAAAAAAACCAAAAAGGGTATTCATGTATAATAAGAATTTTGGGCTACTTGCAAAAACACCCGGCTACAGCATTTTTGAGAAAAACCCAAGACACAAAAAAGACCAGAAAGGCAAATGCTGTGTGTGAACCAAAACTATTATTTTGTCCTGAAAATATTCTGATGGAAACAAAGCATTCTGACATCACTGTCGACCCCATGAAATAAATACTACCGCACAGCCTCTTTTGACAACATAACAAAACAAATACACTTTTTCTTTTCATGATCATTTTCTCCAGATGTCCCCTATAGTTTTCTTTTTTTTTTTTTTCACTACTCGGGGAGGGGCGTCACAGGGCAACCCATCAAACAAACAAGTCCCCCTATGATCCACAGTGTTAGGTGCAGGCAGCTGCTCCTCTTTGGTTTGGTTTATGGAAACAATACTTTGGGGACCTTATTGAACTTATTAACTCCTAGGAAAATTAGATCATGTCAATCAGCCCACCATGAATTGCAAAAACCCCCAAATTTTTCCCCTGTTGTTCAGTTTTTTTTATCTGAGACCCCCAAAGAAAATGCTTTTTAGAACAAAAGTTGTGCTGCATTTTCTTCAATTCTGTAATTGATGTTTTCGTTACAAGATGATAAATGATAACTTACAAATTGCTGGAGGGGGGAAACACCAAATATAGGTTTTGAAAAATACAACAACAATGCTTAACGGAAGTTTTACAGACAAAAAGTACCCAAAATTTAAAATCTTTTTTTAGTTCGAAAAAAAAGATTTTTCAAGGTGTGATCGGTCTAGATGTACAGCACCAGATGTTAAATCTAATATGAAGCATTAAATTTAGAGTGAGCGAATTTAAAAAAATTCAATTGGGCCCAAATTTCGCCGAACTTCCCCAAAATTTTTTGTTCGTTCAGAATTAATTTGCATAATCGTGTTACAAAAACAGCTATTTCAGGGCTGCAGGAGCCTGTAGGCTGTTTAGAACATTGTGCCATCGAAAAAAGCAAAGGAGGGGGTTTTTTGGTATTGAAAAAAACGCATTTAGTATGACACCAGATGACTGCCCGTTTAGTACACTTCACAGTTCACTTATCGGGACCAAAAACTGAAAGGAATGCACCCAAAAGAGAAAAGTCAGGCCACAGAAAGAACCAACGAGGGCCCAAGATCCCACTATACGTCAAAGAGCCACTCCTTTTACATTTTCATCAAATGTTTCCACGATTATGACAAAACCTTTTAATAAAAACCTGATCAGTAGAGGCCCCCCTAAAGGGAGGGGTGCCGGCAGTAATTTTTGCATTGACTTCTCGATCATTTTGCCTTTTCCTTTCACCCGTCAGTGTTGGCTTCATCGGTCAAAAAACCCATCAGTATTGCTAAAGCCAAAAAAAACAGGAGGGGGACCCAAAAACAGTGACAAGAAATGGGATATTTGCAGTTTCTTGTTTTCCCCACAGACTGAACTGGGTGGATTTCAGACAGTTAGGGGAGAAAAAACACACTGGGGTTGACACAGGTTTTCCCCCCAAAAAGTGAAAAAAATTTCTATTTTCACAGATTGCAATATCCCAAAATAAAAAAACCTGGTTCAGGAACAGGTGTTATATACCACCCCTTGTATTGAAAGGTATTTTACCCCAGTAACTCAAAAAATTTGGGCGAAATTTTACAATTTTCAATATAGTGCGCTCAGAGAATGCTTTTTGGGGAACAGACACGTGACCAGGGCAAACTTAAAAATGGCTGCCCTATTTATAGGGGTTTTTGACATCACAGAAATTGGGTGCTGCTGATTGGCTTCATGTTGCACGGGGCATTTAGGGTGTTCCTTTCTTTCCCCCCCATAGTTCTTTGCCCCCTGTCACCCATGTGCTCACGGTGATATTAATTTTATTACCCCGAATCGCCATGAACTTCGTTTAAACAAATTTTTTCCGAAATTCTAAACGAATTCCCCTTCATTTGAATTTTATTTTTCATCTCAATTATAGTACCAGTATCATTCATTGTTTTTTGCCATAATTTCTAGCACAAAATTTAAACCCTGTTTTAAAACAATATTTATATTGTCTTCAGATCTCTAAGTTACATATGTATGTTAAAACAATCTTCAACTGGAAAAACAACTGTTAAAAAGCAAAGTCTCTAAGACTGCTTCTTGAACTCTCACTATCACTCAGACAAGATGGCAGAAGGCTACTGAGCTTACCCTGTTCAAAAACACAACAAAATGGAAAATAAGCTAGTATCTCGTAAGACACGCAGGGAAAGGGTTACAGGCCCGGTACTGCTACTAGGCAAAGAAGTGTTTGTAAACCCAGAGGTCATATGTAAACAAGCAGGAGAGAAAAACTACTCTATCTTTAAAATAAAGCAAACTCATAACTCAAGTGTATTTGGTAATAATGCTTATTTACATTTGCCTATATGTTTAAAGCTAATCAATAACATAGGAATATCCCTTTAAGAAGATTTCACTGGACATTACTAGTTACACAGCAAAGTCAAGGCTGATGTAGCTCCCACTCTGACCCAAGAAGAGGCATTCTTTGCTCTTTAGCTGGCATCTCCTCTTTTGTCTATTGACAATTTTTTTTGTTAGAGTCATAAGTCCCTTCTCTCTTTCAAAAAATGAAAACAAGAGTCTAGTCCTTCTGTCACATGATGAGTTGAATTTTGCTCTGGAGTTCACTTCTATGTAAATACTGGCTTGTGAAGAGGTAATATTTGTTTTACTTTGCTTTATACGTGATAGAGCATGCTATGTAACCTTTCCTTTTCACTTAGTTTCTGTTGAATTTTTGTGTTTGACTCATAATACATTTTATGTATTTCACAGAACAAAGTGAGAGAATATATAGGTTGGGATTGTTTTACTCTATCTTTCAAAGCTATCTTTTACTCTACTTGAAATGTACAGATGTCAGATAACAGTATATTTTTCATCTCTTAAACAGCGCTCTTCTCTATTTTCTTCACAATGTATTCTTTTCACCCGCTGTCTTAGTAGTTTTGGAAACCAAAAAGGCATGATTACTTTTTTAAACTATTTGTTAGATTGCAATGGAATTTAAGCTGCACACACCTGACTTTACAACAATCAAAAAGATATGTTTAGCTGCACCATAGGCATCAGAAACCACAGCAAAAATCTTCATGGCACCCATTTGGTGCTCGGAGAGGAAGCATTGGCCACAGCTTGAGTCATTTCAATCAGTCTGTCCATACAGTACACTTTAAGAAGTACTTCTGCAGTTTACTTCTGTTAACCCTTAAACTTGTACAGATACACCATGGAAGAATGAGTCCTCATTGTTTGTACATACTGAAAATGTGAATCAATGAAGACATGTTAGAAAGAACTCATGAAGCTTCCATCAAAGTATAGCATTCACCACCTGGCAAAGAAATTAAAAACTACTGGTAATTTTCTGAATATTTAAGGTGGAGGACATCCAAAAATGTCAGCAGAAACCACCCAAAACTTCTGGTATTACTATAGAAGCCCTTTCAAAGACTTGGGTTCGTCCAAAAGTTTGTGTCAACTGGCTACGACACCATATCATCTTCAGGGATATTGTGTCAATGTGGTTCAGGAACTGAGACATCTAGATCAGCAAAACCACCTGATTTTTTTTCACTGAGGCTACCTGTAGGGACAAATTTACTGAAACAAGCCAAGAATACTTGTGAAACTGCAGTCAACAAGAAATAGATGTATTGGATCCGTATATGCTGGCATACACCTTCCTAAACATGAAGTGTAATTTTTAAGCATGGGCTGGGCAATGGTGGGCAATTCCAGAAGATGTTGTGACATCATTTTTATTATCATATAATAAGGTATGTAGAGTACATTGTAATATGTTGAATAGTTCAAAAGTTTTTTGCACTATTTTTGGGTACAAAAGCAAATATGATGCTCTGTATTTTTTAGGTTTGCAACAAAAGCAAATGATTTAAACCTTGAGAACTGTTCTATTCTGCTTGGAGTCACATGTTAGAGAAAGTTACATTTACGGCTAGTGAGGCTCTGATGTAGTAATTTAGCAACATACTAATGAGACTAAATGTGAATACATTTTAAGAAGTGGTCACAAATTAGCATTTCTGCCTACTCAGTATAACTGACTGAAATAAATTTCTGAGACCGAAATGGAAAAAAAAAGTTCACTTCCAAGAACAAGAACAAGTGAAAGAAGAAATAATAAAATCACAGTCATTGGAACACGGTCAATTGAGAGTTATAATGTAGGAACTGCAAATTCAGAAAGTAACCTTTAATGTGTTTTTTTTTACACAGTTATAATGGCAGTGGAAGTCTGGGAAGCTTTGCTAAGTGCTCTTGGACATAGAGCTCTGAGCTTTTACACACAGTGAAATAATATGACTCAGGAGGTGTGCAATGTTAAGAGCATACATTAAAGTTGGGTAAAGGGAAAAAAATCTGCTGTCATTTTACTATGAAGTTCATAGAATCAGTGCTGCATATTTACGAAGTTCCTTAAGGGGTGACCTTGTTCTATATTCTTCAAGTAAAATTCTAACACTTTGGGCCACATGTATGAAAACTGTCTAGGTGGAAAACTCACTTTGTTGCCCATAGCAACCAATCAGAGCGCCCTTCTCATTTCTCCAGAGCACTATATGAAATGAAAGAGGCTCTCTTATTGGTTGCTATGGGGAAGAAAGTGAATTTTAGACCTAGACAGTTTTCATACATGTGGCCCTTTGTGTATGGTATAAATCATAAATACATATATAGGGTGACATGTATGAAAATGTCTAGGTCTAAGTCTGTCTTTGTTGCCCATAGCAACCAAATAGAGCTCCGCTTTTTTTTCAGAGTACTATATGCAATGAAAGGGAACCTCTAATTCATTGCTATTGGAAACAAAGAAAGTCTTAGACCTAGACAGTTTTAATACATGCCCTTATAATACTTTGAAAACCCCGTATATGCCTTGTGGTTTCACTCTTATTATAATACAAGCATGTACTGTTAAGTCTTTATTAATATAATAAGATAAAATTCATATGTTACAGTGCCTTGCTAAAGTTTTCGGCCCCCTTGAACTTTCAAACCTTTTGCCACATTTAAGGCTTTAACCCCTTAAGCCGAACGCCTGAAAAGTAGTTAATGACCAGAACATTTTTTTCGTTTTTGCCTCCTTGCGTTTCAACAGTTGTAACTTTTTTATTTTTTCAGTGACGCAGCTGTATGAGGCCTCGTTTTATTCGAGACAAGTTGTACTTTATGGGGAATAGTTTAAGTTCACTTATAAATAATTGCAGAATTTTTTTTTTTTTTTACACCATTTACATTTCACACATAATAACTTGTTAGATTAATTCTACAGGTTATTACAGTCGTGTAGATACCAAATATGTGTAGGTTTTTTTTGTGCGTGTAATTTATGCACAATTATTTTGTATTAAATATTTATTTTTATTTATTTATTTATTTTTTTACACTTTTTTTTACACTTTTTATGTTTTTTTTTTTTTACTTTTTTTTTTTCTACTATGAAGGGAGAACTGTTTAAACTTTTTTAATTTTTTTTTACACTTAGTAATGTATTAGCATATTCATATATGCTAATACATTCTAATCTGTGTCTGTCTGACACAGGCGGTGATTAGGACAGCACAAAGTGCGTCCTAGTCACTGGCTTCATACACAGACAGCTCTGGGGCCCCTCTAGGTCCCCAGGACTGACTGTGCAGCCGTTCCCCAGGCTCTGTCGGGTCTACGGGTGTTCCGATCACCCGACAGAGCAGGGGAAACCCTTTGATTGCGCTGCGGTAATGCACCGCCGCAATCAAAGGGTTAAAGCACTGGGTTATGGAGATTTCCTCCGCTGCCCGGTGCTTGCAGGGATGCTTTGGGATCGGGGCAGAAACAGCCCGACCCACGCATTGCGGCACCGGACGCTGCAAACTCCGGTGTCTGCAGCGACGTCTAAAGACGTCGCTGCAGATGAACGACCCGCTCCAGCCGACGTCTAAAGTCATCGGGCGGTCGTTAAGTAGTTAAACATAAAGATCTGAAATTTTTATTTTTTTGTGAAGAATCAACAACAAGTGGGACACAATTGTGAAGTGGAACGAAATTTATTGGATGTTTTAAAAAAACTGAAAAGTGGGGCGTGCAATATTATTCGGCCCCTTTACTTTCAGTGCAGCAAACTCACTCCAGAAGTTCAGTGAGGATCTCTGAATGATCCAATGTTGTCCTAAATGACTGATGATGATAAATATAATCCACCTGTGTGTAATCAAGTCTCCATATAAATGCACCTGCTCTGTAATAGTCTCAGGGTTCTGTTTAAAGCGCAGAGAGCATCATGAAGACCAAGGAACACACCAGGCAGGTCCGTTATACTGTTGTGGAGAAGTTTAAAGCCGGATTTGGATACAAAATGATTTCTCAAACTTTAAACATCCCAAGGAGCACTGTGCAAGCGATCATTTTGAAATGGAAGGAGTATCAGACCACTGCAAATCTACCAAGACCAGGCCATCCCTCTAAACTTTCATCTCAAACAAGGAGAAGACTGATCAGAGATGCAGCCACGAGGCCCATGATCACTATGGATGAACTGCGGCGATCTCCAGCTGAGGTGGGAGAGTCTGTCCATAGGACAACAATCAGTCGTACACTGCACAAATCTGGCCTTTATGTAAGAGTGGAAAGAAGAAAGCCATTTCTCAAAGATATCCATAAAAAGTCTTGTTTAAGGTTTACCACAAGCCACCTGGGAGACACCAAACATGTGGAAGAAGGGGCTCTAGTCAGATTAAACCAAAATGGAACTTTTTGGCCACAATGCAAAATGATATGTTTGGCGCAAAAGCAACACAGCTCATCACCCTGAACACAAAATCCCCACTGTCAAACATGTTGGTGGCAGCATCATGTGTTGTGCCTGATTTTCTTCAGCAGGGACAGGCAAAATGGTTAAAATTGATGGGAAGATGGATGGAGCCAAACACAGGATCATTCTGGAATAAAACCTGTTGGCTGAGACTGGGACAGAGATTTATCTTCCAACAAGACAATGATCCCAAACATAAAGCAAAATCTACAATGGAATGGTTCACAAATAAACGTATCCAGATGTTAGAATGACCAAGTCACAGTCCAGATCTGAATCCAATCGAGAATCTGTGGAAAGAGCTGGAAACTACTGTTCTCCATCCAACCTAACTGAGCTGGAGCTGTTTTCCAAAGAAGAATGGGCAAGAATTTCAGCCTCTCGATGTGCAAAACCGATAGAGACATACCCCAAGCGACTTGCAGCTGTAATTGCAGAAAAAGGTGGTGCTACAAAGTATTAACTTAAGAGGGCTGAATAATTTTGCATGTCCCACTTTTCATTTTTTTTTTTTTTTTTTACAAAAGTTTAAAATATCCAAGAAATTTCGTTCCACTTCACAATTGTGTCCCACTTGTTGTTGATTCTTCACAAAAAAAATTAAAATTTTATATCTTTATGTTTGAAGCCTGAAATGTGGCAAAAGGTTGAAAAGGTTGAATACTTTTGTAAGGCACTGTACAAAAAGCACAAAATGTAAAAACCACAAATAGAAAATATAGTCCAAGAATGTCCTCCCAATCGATATAAGTAAATGCAGCTGATGCTTACGCATTTTGGAACTACTGTACTCTTTGCTCATAGTATACATATCATTATATATCATTCAAACTATGACTAAGGAGTAGTGCAGAAATGTGTAAGTGACAACTGTTATCCTATTACGATTGGGAGGACACTGTTAGACTCTATTTTCAATTTGTGGTTTTTGCATATTGTATTTTTTCTAACATATGGATTATATCATATTGGATTAACAAAGAATATATACTTTATTTTTTATATATATGCTATGTGCTTGTTGGATCCTTCTGGTTGTCTGACTCACAACTTCATTTCTTTGCACCTGCAGATGAAAATTTCCATATGGATCTTATTTCAAAGAATATGCCTTCATTTGGGTGTGCCGACTTTTTCTATTTATATTGTTCATCAATGTATACTGTCTTGATAGTACATAGTAATGTAAATATAAAAAAAAACCAGACTAATACAGACACTAAGACATGGCGGGGAAGAAGTACAGTTTACTAGAGCACCTCCGCTTTATGTTATACAGGAGGACCCAAAAAAAGGACCCCATCTAAAAGTACATTATGCACCACTATGGTATGTGGAAGAAATTATCTACACGAGACAAAAACTTTAAGGCTTCTATAGGTCATCAAGGTAAATAAAACTGGAGTGAAGGAACTGTACTGCTACTTCACCATAAAAGCTACATTGTCAACCTTTTGCTGCCAAAATGGAAGATTTTTTTAAAGACATGTTATGAACTGTTTTTAGGACTTCATGAACAGTAGCTCTATCAAAAAGACCCTCAAGCAGTTCTATGGACCAGTTTACAGTTTTGCACCATCAGTCTCTTTTACTCTACCATGGTGCAAGTAGAAAGACTGGTATAACTCCAAATGTCTCACTGAACCAGAAAGAAAAAATTATATATGGCTACAGGTTTTGGTTGAATGAGTATTCAGAAAGCTTTTTCAGCAATTGTAGCAAAAAATAAATATCCAGACACAAATAATGTATGTGACCAAACTGTAACTATTTCCCTGTCTTCTGCAGCTATTAACATTACAAAAATCCACCATAAAAGCACATTGTGGATAAGAAGGAGCAAAATACATACAACATTAAATTGTAATAATAATAATAATAAATGCGATTTTCAGGTAACAAATCTATAATATGGATGCCAAGTCAACTCTAATAGTCATTCTAGCTAGAGTCAAACACAGTCTCACTAATCCTGAGTACCCAAGTAAAAATGCAGCAGGTTTGAACCCCAAAGCAGGAGATGTACTTTACTTGGCTTAGCAAGATGACTACCAAAAAAGAAAGACAACAAGCAAAAATACCAGAGCTTATCCCGCCATCTTTTCCACTAATGACATATACAGATTATTGAGAAGAGTGGTCTCCCAGTTGAGTGTAGTTAGCCATAAGCTAGGACATTGTGAACTATGATGGTAGGTTGTGTTTTTGTTGCTCAAAAACTCTTTTGTGCAGGATTCAACAACTGTTTATCATTGTATATAGTCTCTCATGTACATGCATATTATTAATTGTATAGTATATCTGTAGAAACTAGGAATCATTTCATGGCTTCATATGAATTCAAATATACAAGTTTGAGAAAGCCCATATTTTTCACTTCATTTGGGAAATAGTCTTAGGGCCACATGTATGAAAACTGTCTAGGTCTAAAATTCACTTTGTTGCCAAAAAAAACCAACCAGAGTGCCCCTATCATTGTTTCAAAGCACTATATGAAATGGGAGGGGCACTCTGATTGGTTTCTATGGGCAACAGTGAATTTTAGACCTAGACAGTTTTCATACATGTGACTAGAGATGGGCGAATTTCTCAAAAATTCGATTCGGTCACTTCGACGAATTTTCCGACAAAGGGGGGAGGGGGACTTGGTTTGGTCTTCATAAAATTTTTGTGTTTTAGTATGACCGCAATGACTGCCGCCGCTTTTAAAAAAAACCTTCCAAAAAATTCCTTGGGCATTTAAGAGGGCAAAACGACCAAAAAACGGAAGGGGAATGTACCCTGAAAAAGTCATGCCGCGAAAGCTGGAAAAAAGCAAGCTGAGACCATGGCAACATTATGACAGAGTGTGGGGGTGAGGGCGGAAATCCACACACATGATCAAAAATGGCACAAACATTCTGGGGTCCCAAAAAACAGGAGGAAGCCACAGAATGGCACAATGACTGAGATGGGGGTTCACGGGGCAGCAGCATGGGGTCAGGCAGTGGCACAATGACATTCTTGGAGGTGGCAAAACGGTATTAGGCCACAAGGGGCACAATCACACAGTGTGGATCACAACAGCACAGCATAAAGGTCGGGCAGGGCACAATGACATTCTGGGGGTGGCAAAAAGTTTTAGCCACAGGTGGCACAATCACACAGTGTGGAGGTCAGGCGGCAGCAGTATAGGTCAGGCATGGCACAATGACATTCTGGGAGGGGGCAAAACAGGAGAAGCCACAGAGGGCCAAGGGACTGAAGGGGAGGCACGTGGGCAGCAGCATGGGGTCAGGCAGTGCACAATGACACAGTGTGGAGGACTGGCACAGCCACAGCAGCAGCAGAGGCAGACAGTGGCACAATGACACAGGGGGATGCCCGGGCAACAGCAACACAGCACACTGAGGCATAAATGGCACAATGACAGAGTGTTGAGGTGGGTGGCAAACCATCCCTGTAAAAAAAGGTGGAGCAATGGAGAAACTGTCAGCAGATTTGTCATCAGGCGGGTGGCGGCTCAGAATAGTGGCTGAGCAGTAGTTTAACCCAGACTGACGCCAAAGGGGCATGGGTGTGTGGAAATCCTGGCCGATCCCCCTGATTCATCTTGAAAAAGGGTCAGTCTTCCACATTTCCCGTGGACAAGCGGTTCTCCTTGGGGGGCCCCCCCCGCACTAACACTCGCTCTGAGCCACACACGGGCCCGGGCGGGACAGCTTCCCACTGAAAACCCGGGCAAGTTGGGGCCACAATCCTTTTTGGCTGCCCATAGTCCAGGGGATCTTCTAACGAGGGGGCAGAGTGCTGTCCAAGTAGGCCACAACCTGTTGGTTCGGGGACTGCTCCAGGTCCTGCTGCTACTGCTGCTGCGGGCGACTGCCCCCTCACGGGGCGGGTGAAGGAACGTCATCAGTGACTCCAACTTAGGTTACTATGAGGGAGCTGGTACTGCCCCTACCCCCCCACCTTTCCCCCAGCAGCCCGCAGTAGTCGTGAGCGCTGAGGAACCCCACGGTCAGACCTGTAAAGGGGAGGACATCCCGCACAAGGCAGCGGCCAACTGATTACGGGGATTTCCCTATATTTTTTGAGTTTGTCCCCCCTTCAAACGGGGAAAAAAGGCTCCCATTTTGGACCGGTACGGGGGTCCAATGGGGGTGGAGAGCCAAATCATCCCTCTCCGGGATCTACTATTCGGTGTCACTAGCCGGGAAAATACATCTGGGGGCCCATCTGCACAAGTGACTCCAGGGCCCCCCTGCCTCCTTTTCCACTGAAATACGCCAGGGTGCTTGGGGGTCACTCCCTCATCTTCCTCATCTCCAACCACCCCCCAGCTCCCCCCCTGCCCCCCTTTCCTTTCACCTGGGGGAAAATCCACTCTTTCACCAACAATTTTCGCCCCAAATTCCTCCTCCTCCCCTCCATTTCAGTCCCCACCGACTCTTGGCCCAGATGTATCGCCACGTCTCCACCCCCGCCCAGACAGATTTTTCGCACTGTTCCAGGACATGAAGCAGTGGAATACTTATTCACCCCGAGCCGGCGACACAAATAACGTCGCCTCCCTAAGGCCTCAACAAAGGGCAAGTGTCACGCAAAGTGCCACTGGCTGACCAAAGTTACACAGGGGAGTATTTTTCTGTTGCCTGGATCATCAAAAAATCGTTAATGGCCTTTCTCTGTTCAACACGGCCCCAAAAATTTGCAACGGAATTCCAAGGGGGGGAAACATCGCATATCAGATTTGGGGTTGGGGGGAGGCCGTTCTGCCCGCAACGAGGAGGGTGTTCCTGCTTTGAAACGAAGGATAAAGTGCATGCCTTTTTCCTGGCCATTTTCAGAATGTTCTAAATCGGTGGAAGACTTCGGGGAACCTTTTAAAACCCAAATTTAAACACTGCGCCATCAGGGTAAAGGACCTTTCCTCCTGGTCAGCGCGGACACCATGTTCCCCCCATTGTCCGTCACCAGGTCCGATTTGAGTTGGCGCGGAGAAAGCCACACATCGATTTTCTTGCGCATGACGCGGAGCAGTTCCCCCCTGGGACTTTCGTTCCCGAGGCAACCCAGGTGTAGAACGCTGACACCGCGGGCCCCTACAAAAGTTATGATGGAGCATATTTGTGGGGGCTGAGATGGTGGTGGTGGGAGGAGGAGGCGGACATTGGCGCAGGTGCACAGTTTGACAACGTTGAAGAAAGCGGCCCCTGTTCAAGTTGTTGGGGGCCTGGGCTGGAACACATCACCCAGGGGGGCCCAAAAGGGGAATGTACGGGCCCGACCGAGGTACGCTCCAGACGTCCGCCTGCCGGGTGAAACCTTGGAACAAACCGTAACTCAAGGACTGCCCACCTTCTGTTCTAAAAAGATGAAGTGCTGGTACTGCCCCTTTTGGGAAAAGAAAATTCGCTTGGAACTCTCCATCTCGGGTCGGACAGCCATTTGTTCTCTGAACGGTGCAGAGTCCCCCCATTTGGGAAAGGAGGGACTCAGACCAACAACTTGGACAGGACAGGCTTTTCTGCCCTTAGGATGGGTTTGGGGCCCAAATGTTGTCTCTTTGCAAGCCTCGCTGAACGACTGCTGGCCCCATGGGTACGAGGACAGGAGCATCTGGACCGGGAGAGATGTCAAAAAGAAAAGCTCCCCTTTTCGAGGTGGGGAGCCTTGACGGCTGCAAAGGCATGCTGCCACGGGCTGCTCTGCTGCTGTTTTCTGCGGCGGCAGGATGGACCACCACACTGACCACCTTTTTTCCCAGGCCACCGGATGGTGACGCTGCATGTGTTACCAGGCCGTGGGGCCAACGTTAACCCTGCCACGCTCACTTTTTGCTTTCAGATTCACTATACCCATATTCGCTCCTCCGGTGTCTTACAAAGAACTGCCACACCGCCAGTATCGGGTTTTACCGCCAACGCTCCGCACTGAAAATTACTTGCCCCGTGGGGGCCCTTTGGGCCCCTGTCCGCTACTTTCTTGGACCTGGAAGCGGGTTTTTTACCCCCTGGCCGCTTTTGGGTCCCAACCTCACAATGCGCTATCCTGCTGACTCACCCACAACACCCACTTGCTGGGTGCCGCGCCTACGCCAAACTGACGCCCTCTTCTTTTCCCGACGATGATGAACCCTTGCCCCACCCGGCTCCCAATGCGGGGGGCTTTCATCATCATCTAATTTTTTTTTTTAAACGACACCTTTCCTCATCACCGGCTTGGTACCAAGGCTGACCTCTCACAACAGACCTCCCAGCCATCCCACATCTATACTTTCCGTCTACTGCAAGACGCAGGGGATATTGGCCCCCTTTCTTTGCTGTCAAATAGTGCTGACTGCCCTCCTCAAATGTTCATCCCGCTATATAGGGCGCTGACCCAGACCACAAATTTTGATCTCTGGCTGAGGGAACCGGATGGGACAAGGGGGGTTGAGGGCGGTGGGGCCCCTGACCCCCTCCCGGCCAAGCCAACAATGGGTTTTCTGACGTTCCCCCCACTCTTTGGCTGGGGTTTCAATTCATCGGGAGGAAGAGGGGCCTATTTAACCAATCAAAAAACCCTTGGGGTTTTTCTGAACAACACACGGCCGCTAGATGACAGCGGCAGTTGTGGCCTCACCAGTGACCCCTGCTGCACGTCCCCCTTGCTGTCTGCAACCTGGCCTGCCAGGAAATTTTTTTGCCACTGCCACCCCAGGTCAGAGCCGCGATTCTCTGTCGACAACTGTTTGTTCGAAAAAAAAACAGACATTTTGATGATGATACTGTATATGATAAATAACCCCCTGTTTTTGACTCCAAATGACCCAGTAACAACTGGGTAACCCCTTGGATATAAATTGCGCCCACAAATGGCCAAAAAATTTACTTGTATTGTCCTTTTAAAAAAAAACTGGTTTTTTACAAATGAAAAACACAAACGGCTTAAATTTAAACCCTTTGGCAGAATTAGGCTACAGGAAAAAAATATAAATTTTGTAGTTGAAAAAGTCGGTTTATTTTGTCAGCAACCAGCAAAAAAACGCTTAATTAACCCCTGGAAAGAAATTGCGCCAAAGAATTTAGCCGCACAAAAATAGTAGCTTTGGGGTTCAATTTCGTGTTTTCAACCCACACAACAAAGATAAAAAGTTTTTAATTTAAACCTTTGCTTTTGAATTTGGCTACAGGGAAAAAATTTTTTAAAATTTTTGGCGTTGAAAAAGACTTTATTTTTGTCAGCACACCACAAAACAACGCTTAAATTTAAACCCCCGGATGTAAATTGCGCCCCAAAAAATGGCCCACAAACAGTAGCTTTGTACGTGTTACAATTGCTGTTTTTCTACCCACACAACAAGAAAATACATTGTTATTAAACCCTTTCTTTTGATTTGGCGCAGGGAAAAATTTTTAAAAATTTTTTGTTTAAAAAACGGTTCTTGGGAGCACACCACAAAAAACGCTTAATTAACCCCTGGATTAAAATTGCGCAATAGAATTGACAGGGCCCAAAAAAGAAGTGGTATTTGTATTGAAAACGCTGTTTCTTTAAAAAAATACAACAAACTGGCTTTAAACCCACTTGGATATTGAATGTAATGCAGCTGCAGTTGACGCACACTGGATTTCAGATCCAAACCCAAAAAATTAAAATAGAACATTAAAAGAACATCTCTGAAACAAGCGAGACACCCCACAGAAAATCGCTATATAAAAATCAATTCTTCATAAGAGCAACACCGGGCAGCACCTTCCCTGATAGCACATGAGAGGGGTTTTGAGCTCCCCCGGGGTCGCGCCCGGGGCTTATAAGTGCGTGACGTCACAGAATCCTGCCGGTCCCCCTGATTGGCTTCCCCCCCTGCACATGTCATGCAGGCTATCCCTTCTTCCTCCCCGAGTGCTTTGCCCCATGTAACGCCAGTGCTTCGCGCCATTTTACAATCAAAAGCACACTTTTGTTACCCAAAAAACCCCCCCAAAATTCGACTTCGTTCCGAAACCCAAGTTTTCCTGAAATCTAAAAGAAATTTCCCCTTTTTAAATCGATTCGCCCATCTCTACATGTGACCCTTAGTCTCCACACTGTGGAAGAAATCAACTAAGGTGCTATTATTTTAACTAAGTTTCTTAACAAAAGCCTCATGATTAAAAAAAATATTTACTAGTGTTTTTACTTTTAAAGATCTTTGGTATAACAATGATATATATTTTTATTAAGAAATGTTGTAATGAGTCATAAGAAAGTCCTGTTTATATTCCCTCCCCAATATAAATGTATAGACTGATCTAATCATATACATCACTGCTAAAACCAAAAGTAGTCAAACAAGTTATTCTAATAGCTTAGCTAAAATCATGTGATGGGCTTTATTATTCTTGTCCTTTTACCCTTTTTAAGTAAGCTTTGTTATATATTTGACTCAGGGCCGGGACAAGGCATTTTGGTGCCCTAGGCGAGTACAGCCAATGGCGCCCCCCCCCCCCCTCGCTCTCAAAAAAATACCCCCCCCCCCACCACACACACTAATTCCTCTCACCCCTGCACCAGGTCCTGTCACTAATTTTCTGCACATTCCACATAGCTCCCGTCCATCTCCTCAGCAGTCACTGCACAATGAAAATCAGCCCTGACAAATTTGCATTTTCAAAATCGCTCCCCTCCGTATGACAGTGAGATACCCCTAAATAACAGTCACCGAATAATCCACCAATACATGGAGCAAATCTACCGGACAAATGATTGTTACTAAAAATACTCCTACAAAACCAAGACCCTAAACTATTACTACTTAAGGCTCAAATAATTCTGCCAGACCCTGACCGAACGCAACCCCCACATGTGACTATCAGCTGTACACAGGCTCTGATTACATATACCACCGCCATACAGTGACCATATAGTGGTAGATACTAGTTGTATGTAGACTCTGCAGACATATAAGTGATTACACTGCAGTTACATTTAGTGACTCACCGGAGACATCATTTCTGATCAGCGTCGTTCACCTTCCCTTTTCTTCTCCATCCGGTTCACACCTTCATGCTGATTGCTCCCGGCCAATACTCGTCCCTGCAGATTTGGACACAAATATCTTAGAATCCTCACATTTCCAGTAACTCCTTAATTATAGGTATTAAGTCCCCTTAGTCAGACAGGTATATGTATATATGTCTCCTCAGTCAGACAGGTATATATTGTCCCCTTAGACAGGTAGGTATATAAATATAGGGGCACTCAGGCAGGTATATAGCTAGGGGCTCAGGCAAATATATAGCTAGGGGTTCAGGCAGGCGTATGGGGGCTACAGGCAGGCGTATGGGGGCTCAGGCAGGCGTATGGGGCCACAGGCAGGCGTATGGGGCCACAGGCAGCCGTATGGGGGCTCAGGCAGGCGTATGGGGGCACCAGGCAGGCATATAGGGGCACCAGGCAGCCGTACAGGGGCTCAGGCAGGCATATAGGGGCCACAGGCAGGCGTATGGGGGCCACAGGCAGCGTATAGGGGCCACAGGCAGGCGTATGGGGCCACAGGCAGGCGTATGGGGGCTCAGGCAGGCGAATGGGGGCCTCAGGCAGGCGTATGGGAGCCATAGGCAGGCGTATGGGGGCTCAGGCAGGCGTATGGGGGCACCAGGCAGGCGTATGGGGGCACCAGGCAGGCGTACAGGGGCCACAGGCAGGCATATAGGGGCCACAGGCAGCCGTACAGGGGCTCAGGCAGGCGTATGGGGGCCACAGGCAGGCATACAGGGGCCACAGGCAGCCGTATGGGGGCCACAGGCAGGCGTATGGGGTCCACAGACAGTCGTCTGGGGGCTCAGGCAGGCTTATGGGGGCACCAGGCAGGCATATAGGGGCACCAGGCAGGCAGGTATTATAGGGGGCCACAGGCAGGATATAGGGGGCCACAGGCAGAATATAGGGGGCCACAGGCAGGCATTATAGGTGGCCGCAGGCAGGCATTATGGGGGCCGCAGGCAGGCACTATAGGGGGCCGCAGGCAGGCATTATAGGGGGCCGCAGGCAGGCGTATGGGGGCCACAGGCAGAATATAGGGGGCCACAGGCAGGCACTTAAAAACAACAACATTAATACTTACCCAATTCCCGGGCGCGCGCTCCTCTTCTTTACCAGCCGCGCGCTCCTCCGGCAGCTCCTCGGGCGCACGGCCTGTGACGCGCTATGCGCCCGAGGAGAGGCAGCGTTGCGATGACGTCACGTCATTGCGACGCTGCCGGCTGAGGCGCACGGGGCCGCGGCGGGTCCTCAGCGCTGTGAGGACCCGACGGCCCCGCTGTGTCGGCCCTGCAGCTCACCGGAGGATCCAGCGATCCTCCGGGGAGCGGGCCCGACACTGTCTGCGGAGCAGGGAGCGCTCGCTCTCTGCTCCGCAGAAGCGGTCACAGAGACCGCCGGCGCTTCAGGCCCATGGCAGCGGCCTGGAGCCCGGCGAGGGTCGGGGCCCTGACGGCGCCCCTTAGGGATAGGCTGAGGTAGGCGCCCTAGGCGGTCGCCTACCTTGGCCTACCCGTCGTCCCGGCCCTGATTTGACTGGCCAGTGATGTTTTCTCAGCTAATTAACATTGGCATTAGAATGTAAAGGGTGTACCCCAAGTTTTTATCAATAAAAGCAGCTGCCTGACAGGTCACACCACCAATGGCTCTGTCCTGTGTCTCTTCCCCATCCAGATGGAGTCCAAGTGGTAAATGGGTAAAGCTTCCTCTCCACTAGGGGGAAACTTACTCTGATCAATAATTTTAATCCCAAAGGTTATTGGCGATTGGGCTCTGAGTCCACCTAATGTTTTACAGTATTTTGCTATGTGCATTTTAAAGTATGACAAAGAAATACATCTGTAATTAATTTATTGTGGCTAATCAAAAATAATAGCTTTAATGGACACTAAACTATTTTTTTTCAAAGCACAGCAATGTGACCAGAACAAAATTCTACTATCAGTCTCCAAGTTAATATCTTCCTTTGCCATTAGTGCAGCATTGTTGCTGGAGTAATGAATACTTGTTAAGTAAATATCCAATTATGCAGTATAAATATGACAAATAATGTAATTAGCTCTCCTCTGCCTGTGTACTTTGCAGTGATGTATCTTTAGAGTACTGACCAATTTTCCACCCTCATTAATGTAAACAATTTTCCATTTTAAAAATTGAAATAAAAAAAATACTTCAAGAAGCTAAATTTCTTTCACATAAACCAAATGATACAGAAATATAAGGCATTTTACCATACACATTCCCTAATTTAATTACTGCATTTTAAAGTGTATTTGCCCTGTTACAAATTCAAATCCTGAAACAAACTACTGGTTTCTGGCTCAAAAACGTGGAGAAGGGAAACAGCAGAACTTAGACTATTAATCTATTGTATACTGTAAATCAGGCCACGTGGTGTTTGCTTGCAGTCCTTCACACTACCTATCTTATAATTAATAATCCAACATAGTGGCTAAATGTGCCAACATGTAGATTAGTAATTCTTCTATGTGCTATTGACTAGCTTTGTCCAAAAAGAGAAAGAAAAGTATCACATTCAACATTGATTAATGGTAAAATATTTCATTGATATATGCTATCATCAATAACTTAAATGAGTTGTTCAGCAAGTCAATAAATGAAAGAAAATCCTCACTGTGCTTTTCTGAGTCTTCATCCATCTCTTTACGATGTTTTTTGAACTAGTTTGTGCTTTTCCTGTGCTCTATGTAGCCTTCCTCCGCTGAAGCTGAGCAGCAGCATTTTCTGTTTGATAGCTGTTTTGTTTTGCCTTGTAAAACTACAAGCCCCAGCATCCTTTGTTGTTTTTCCTCCCTCCCAGCCTTAGTCTCCCCTGCTTCCTCCTTCATGTTTGGAAGGCAAGACCAAAAGGATGTGGCTTCAAAGGCTGTCCTTAAAAGCCACACCCATTTTGTCATATGATCTTCTAAGCTGTCCTCTGCGACTAATGTGCAGATACTCATAGAGGACAAAGTACAGATACCTTACAGGGTGCAAAGTGGCTCAGACAAATGAACCCCCATGTGTAAAATCAAAGTTCACTGGGGGAGCATGCTCAAGGGCATCTACATCATCTGTCCTTGGTAATACTTAGGAATTAGCTAACACTTCTACATGTCTGGTAAATTATTATGATTCATTTCAACTTTTGTACAGTGTGTGTCTTCTAAATCTACATGTATTCTGCAGTGTTTAATAATGATATAATAGAAATATAGCACAGCTATAGTGCATTTATATCTCTCTGCTGGTGCAGCCCACTGTAATGTAAAGGTTAAGTGATTTGGATGCTAAAAACGGAAAACAGAGAATCATAAATCATTCTCCGATTCAAACAGGGAAACCATTTTCTGTACAGTTTCCCTCTTCCCAGTTTACAGTAATCCAAACTGGAGCTCTGAGGTGTTTGATGTGAAGGCAAAAGGACACTTCACCCACCAAGAAAGAAAAATATATGAAGACTGAATGTTTGGTGCTTCACAGTATATTCATCAGTGATGTTCTTCTAGAAACAGACCATCGAACTTTTGTAACATCACTTTGAAAGAAAAACTTTGGCTTGCACTTGACGCAAGAGAAATGTTTTCTGAAAGATGCAAACTGTAACTTTGTATTCTCTAAATAAAGACAATAACCGAAGGAGATGATATAGCAGCTTCTCCAGGATTTTAAAGTACAGTGGTCTCCAACTGGTGGCTATAAGCATGGCGTGATAACATTGAGAGCCTCAGGCTGCAGACCAGTGTTTCAAGTTTTTGGCCAGAAATTCTAAATAGAGGATTGAATAATTGCTGTAATAGTGAAATAAAAATCACATTCAGCTCCTTATATTCAAAGTAAAACACAGTGTCACGGACAGCGGTAGTGGATCCACTGGACCACCGTAAGCGCTGCTATAAGTCATGCCAGGGAGCCGGAATCTAAGCAGGTCCCGGTATTCACCAAAGCCCGCCGCAAAGCGGGATGGACTTGCTGCGGCAGGAGTCTACCAGGTCACTACCCTTTGACGTGACTTGCTTGCGGTGGCAGATAATGTGATGCGTTGTACAGAATCGTAAGGCAATACATAGTCGAGGACAGGCGGTAAGGTCAGGACAGGCGGCAATAGTTTGTGGTCGAAGGACGTAAGCAAAACGGTACGGTGCACGGTAAGACAGAAGACTCAGGAATGCTTTCACAATAGGCTATATGGCAATAAAGATTCGGCAAGCTGAAAAGGAAGGGGCAGACTTAAATAGGGGCAGCGACCGGCGATGGCCAATTACCGGTGCGCTGGCTCTTTAAATTCAACAGTGTCGGCACGCGCGCGCCCTAAGGAGCGGGGACATGCGCGCCGGGAGGCTGGAGCTTCGGCAGGAGCGCGGCTGGGTAAGTAGGCCGGGGACTGGTCCGGGGAACGAGCATACCCACAACCCGACATGCTGCGCCGCTCGCAGAAGGGACACGGGTGTGACTGCTACCCGGGGTGAGGTCTCAGGGGCACCCGTGACACCCAGACTTTTAAAAATGCTACAAAAATGTATACAGTTTTTTTTCAAGCTTTTTTTTGTAAAAACTGCAGCAATCAGATGTAACTGAAAGTTAATAGACAAATATAGAAATAATAATAATAATAATAATAATAATAATACAAGTTTAGTGCCAACATATTCCCCAGCACTTCACAATGCAGAAGGTATACATGTTACATAGTAACAAACTATTATTAACAGATCAAACAGGAGTTGTGAGGGCCCTGCTTACAAGATCTTGCAATATATATGGGAATAGAGGTAAGACAAAAGGTGAGAAGCAGTGTCGGACTGGAATACCTGGGACCTACTGATGGAGTTGATTCTGGGGGCCCACCAGTGGAATTAATTCTTGAGGCAGAGCAGTGGAGTTGATTCTTGGGGCTGTGCAGTTTAGTTGATTCTTGGGGCCCACCAGTGGAGTTGATTCTTGGGGCCCACCCTACAGCTATTTACATGATTGCTCTTCTACATACTTCATCTCCTTTGATTTGTTCTGCTGCCGTGCTGCAACTGTCAGGTACGGAGCACATCAAATGTTTTAAATAATGCACTAGTAATAATATAGCACTATTAATGAGGCATTAGGTGTTACTTCTCAGCTGTGAGCCACTTTGTGTTACTATCACCAGAAGTAACACCTAGTACCTCATACCTCAAAAGTAACACCTTATGCCTCATAGCCCGGAAGTTAAAAGGTATGAGGCACTAGGGGCCACATGTATGAACCTGTTTAGATCTAAAACTCACTTTTTGCCCATAGGTTACTATAGGCAAAAGATTGAGTTTTAGACCTAAACAGTTTCATACATGTGGCCCTAAGTGTTACTTTTAGGGTATGAGGCATTAGGTGTTACTTTTGGGGTATAAGGTACTAGATGATATTTCTGAGGTTTGAGGCACTAGGTGTTACTTCTGAGCTATGAGGTACTAGGTGTTACTTCTGGGATATGAGGCACTAGATGTTACTTTTGAGATATGAGGTACTAGGTGTTACTTCTGGGATATGAGGCACTGGTTGCTACTTCTCACCTATGACTAAGAAGTAATACCAAGTGCCTTATAACCTTGAAATAACATCTATTGCCTCAATTCTTAGAAGTAACGCCTAGTACTTCATACCTGTGAACTTTTGAGGTATGAGGCACAAGGTGTTACTATAAGTGTATGAGGCCTTAGGTGCAGTGTGGGCTTAGTGTCCAGGATCGGAAGTAGCTAAGATCCCCACCATTTAACTCACTTAGATATCGTGGTCAATAGCGGTTGTGGCCTTTAGGTAGTTGACAGGGGTAGAGGGCTTCCTCTGCAACCACTGGCAAACTTGCAATGCAATCACAGTGTGCTACTTGTTGTCAAGGTCACCAGTGGTCAAATATCAGCCTCCATGGTTGTCATGTTTGAGCCTACTAGGACCTGCTGGAAACAGAGTGTAATAGGCGTCTGGTATAACACAGCAATTTAGTTATGTACAGAAATGTATTAAATGTATTATAACATTTAGTGGTCACATAGTCTATCCCTATTTTGAGACAAAACAAAATGGAAAAAAAATGTTTAAATGTATAAAAAATTAAATAAAAAAGGCACAAAACCAAAAAAGCACTCATAACAGGTATCACTGCGTCTTCAACGCGTCATTTTATAAAATTATAATGTTATTTAAGCCATATGTTAAATGCTGAATTTTTTTCCAGTCTCACTAAAGAGATAATAAAAAGTATTTAAAACTCTTATGTGCCCCATGTTGATATCAAAGGAAAGGTCAATTTATTCTGCAAATAAAAAGTTCTGACACTGCTCAATCACCAGATAAAGAAAAGTTATGGCTATAAGAGTATTGTGACAAAAGAATGTGATTTTTTTAAAGCATCTTAAAGTGGCAACTATGATTTATCCATATAAAAAGAGGTCTGGCCTGTAAAAGGTGGCGTATCATGTTAAATGGGCATGTTACTTCTTTCTTTCATTTGTTATATTTGATTTTTTAAGTAGGGGTAATTTTCTACAGCACAATAAACCTTACGCACCATCAAGTAGGAAACATGTTGTCAAAAAGTAATTGTCCACAGCCGTTAAGAGCAATTGCCCGAGGAAGGGGCCCAAGTTGAAGTTTTGTATCAGGGCCTATGAGCCATTAGCTACGCCTCAGCAAATAATATACTCTGGGTCTTGATTTCTGCTTCTCTTTCTCTGCCTTTCTTCCTGAAATGCTGCTCTATGATGCCATATCCATAGGCCAGCCGGGGGTTCCACTGGTTTCTGGTGGGCCACTCCGAGCCTGGTGAGAAGTGTTTAGTTTGGACAATGGTCCAGTCATCTTCCATAAATATTTCATAGCTTCATAGCTTGCAAGGCCGAAAAAAGACAAGACGTCCATCCAGTTCAGCCTGCTGTGCCAAGGTGCTGATCCAGAGGAAGGCAAAAAAAACCCAATGAGGTAGAAGCCAATTGTCCTCATTTTAGGGAAAAATTCCTTCCCGACTCCAATCTGTCAATTGGAAAAATCCCTTGATCAATGACCCCTCTTCAGAATGCTAGACACTATAACTTATTATATTATTACGCTCCAGAAATGCATCCAAACCCTTTTTGAACTCTGTTATTGAATTAACCATGACAAGCTCCTCTGGCAGAGAGTTCCACAGTCTCACCGCTCTTACAGTAAAGAATCCCTTTCTATGTTTATGTAGAAACTTTCGTTCCTCAAGACGTAGTGGATGCCCCCTTGTTCTGGGTATAAATAAATCTTGGGAGAGATCTCTATATTGACCTTTGATGCATTTAAACATATTTATATGTCCCCCGAAGTAATCTTTTCTCTAAACTAAATAACCCTAATCTTGCTAATCTTTCTGGGTATTGTAGTCCACCCAGTCCTTTTATTATTTTTGTTGCCCACCTTTGTACCTGTTCAAGCTCTACAATGTCTTTCCTGTGAACTGGTGCCCAAAACTATACACAATATTCCATGTGTGGTCTGACCAGTGACTTGTATAATGGGAGAATAAGGTTCTCATCATGTGCCTCTATGCCCCTTTTAATGCACCCCATGATCCTATTTGCCTATTTGCCTTTGCAGCTGCTTTTCTGACACTGACTGCTGCAATTAAGTTTACTGTCCACCAGGATTCCCAAGTCCTTCTCCATGTCACTTTTACCCAGCGTTTTTCCATTTAACATGTAGTCATGTAATGGATTTTTCCTCCCATGTGCATAACCTTTGCATTTATCAGTGTTAAACCTCATCTGCCATTTCCCTGCCCAGGCCTCCAACTTATCCAGATCCCTTTGTAATAACACATTATCCTCTATTGTGTTGATTACTTTACAGACCTTAGTATTGTCTGCAAAGGTCGATATTCTACTGTGGAATCCCTGTGTAAGATCATTAATGAAAATGTTGACCCCTATGGTACCCCACTAGTAACAGCGATCCAGTCTGAGAATGTACCGTTAATATGGTTCAGTACATATAAAAATGGAGGGGAACCTGCTACCTAGACAGTATATCTATATCTATAAGTGCCTGAGTGTTTAGAGTGCAAGGATTTTGTGTGACTGAAGGAGGGAATTGTAATAAAGGATCTTGGTAGGCCATCCTAAGAAGATTCATTTTCAGGGTGTGCTTAAAACTATGAATATCGGGAATTTACCTGATTGTACATAGTAGCACTTTCAGAGAACTAGAATATAAAAAAAGCATCTGTAATGCATTTCATATTTTATAGAGTTTTATTTTCATTTTTGGGTGCGTTTTTCTGGTTGACAGCAGTTTTTTTAGAATACCGCTTGCTGTAGATGTAGCGGTTTTTTAGGCATTTTATAGCATTTTTCTCAGCACTGACACCACAGGTTTTTTTGGCTTGACCAAACAACTGCATGCATGTGTGTTTTTTGTAGCATTTTTCCATATCACATTGCAAATCATGTTGTGGATTTTGGATAGCAGTTTTTGGCCAAAAAAAGCTCTAAAAACTGTATGCTTTTTTTTAGGCTCTGTGCATTTTTCATGCATTTATTACAAAAAGTGTGCACTTTTACATGCCTTTTTTTAATCTATACCCTGTTTTGCAATGTGTAAAAATGCAGCAAATAAAATGCTACAAACTGCCTGAAAAAATTCTACAACATCTGGATGCTCCGTTGAAAGAAACAACCACTGACAAAAAAAAAACACAACTAAAGTGAAAAAAAATGCTGCAAAGAAAAGAGCAAAGTCTATAGTGTGTTTAATATTTGATAATCGACTTTTAGCTAAAATTTTACTGCTGCAAAAAAAATAAATGCTTGAAAAACTGCATGCGTTTTTAGTTTCTTTGCAAAAAAGCAACACGGGGAAGAACAGCAAAGCTGTTAAAATTATGCTTCTTTTTGTGACACCACTACGGTAAGAAAGCCAAGATAGTGTTAAGATAGTGGAATGATCTTACATGAAAAATGAAGATAGTGCCTATAGTGATTTTTTAACTTTACCACTGATCACGAGTCCTATCCTACCCACAAGTGATTCCAGCACCAAGATTTCTAATTTTTCACATACAGTACATCTATTTTACAAAATGGCCCCAGCTCTGGTTCTACTAACAAGCTTTTATCACGCTTAATTCCCATGGAAACTATAGACCTTATTCCCTTCCAAACAGGATTTAAAACATATGGTGTTTAGAATCAAATCTAAATTCATTGATAAAATAATCATGACATTTCTTGAGTGAACCAGATTGAAAGGGATAGAAGCTCAATAGATTACTAAATTGATGCAATAGAAGACTCTCGGCAAACTCAATCACCACAAGTTTTCATTTCAGCCAGCTATTCATTGTTGCTGACAAAAGAAACTGGCATAAGAATCTAAAAGTCAGAGGTCTTGATAGGATTTTTAGTTATTATTTAGTTATTCTTAAAATGCCCTCCTTTCAACTAAAATAAAATAGACGAAGGGCGACATGCATGAAAACTGGTGCGGACTAGACAGTTGTACTTCTCAGTAGGTTAGTGTTGCATTTGTCAGTATGTATGAAAGTGTCTCACAGCACTTTAGAAATGTGTCCTGCTGTGAGACAAAAACATGCAGCAAAGTTTGTCTCGCTAGGTTGAAATTGGCATGGATTTGTATGACACTTGTGCACCACATTCTGTCGAGACACATTCATAAATGTGTACAATCTTATGATTGTGGCGTGACACACCCCCTAGGAGATGTTGAGGGGGTCGGACATCCACCAGTTTTCAGGTAATGCCTTTTAAAAATTTAACCATTTTCTGGCACAATCTGCAAAACTGCCGCAAACCCCATTTATACATGTTACCCCAAGTCTTTAGGTTAATAAGACAAAATGGAGTACTTAAGAAACTTCAACTAAACTAAAATAGATGGTCCATAAAGACTTACAAAACCATGAGTGCATGTATGAAAAGGTGCAGACTAGACAGTTGTACTTCTCAGTAAGGTATGTACATTTGTCTTATGTTAAATGTCTCAAGCACTCTGTAAATGTGTCCTGCTGTGAGACAAAAACATGCAGCAAAGTTTGTCTCGCTAGGTTGAAATTGGCATGGATTTGTATGACAGTTGTGTGCCACATGTCAAGACACACTCATAAATATGTCTAATCTTATGATTGTGGCTTGACACGCCCCCTAAGAAATGAGATGGTGTCGGACATTCGCCAGTTTTCAGCAAAACACCATTTAAAAATGTCACACAGATTATATTTGGCACAAATCATGCCGCAGCCCCATTCATACATGTTGCCCCAAGTCTGTGGATTAATAAAACATAATGGAGTCCTTATGACCCTTTATTAAGAGGCTTTAAGGAAATTTTAATTTACAATGAAATGCAGCTACAGATCTAACCGATCACACTTGATCCCATTATAGGAGCAGCACTGAAACTCATTGTATAATAGAAAACTACCAAATCTAGTACAATTAAACTAGAGCCTGCTAGTTTTCCCATCAGGCATAAAGTTTAGATAATAATTTTGAATTATTCTACCTTCTTAATTATGTGAAGTGTTGTATGAAGTGGTTGTGCAACATAAATATAAAGAACCTGAAAGGGTCTATAATGGCATAATTAACCCCAAAAAATATTTTTACTATTGCAGTCACCACCATTTCAGCACTGATGCTGCCAGTAGTGTTCCCAATCTGTTTACTTCCTGTTAATGTGAACAACACATAATTGCTGCAGTCAATGAGAAGCTTTAGTGGTCACGTCATTCCTTTGAAACCACTGCTAACAAGGCGTTCACTTTCTGAGTGGTGATGTCCAGTGTATGGCACACTACAGCTGAAGCCACTGATTTGCTGCATTACTCACGTGCTACTTGCACGAATGGGAGAGTTGGAGACAAAGCTAGCAGCTTCAGCCCTAAAACAGTGGTGGGTGCAAAGATGAGGTTTTTTTATGTATTCATTTAAAAAAAATTCAAACTTTTAAATAGAAAAGAACAAATATATTACTCATAAAGTTTACAAATGTAAGATCTATGTAATTTGTTGTTCATTAGTGAGCTTACAGATTCCTAGACAGGAGAATTTCATTACAGGTAACACATTATTTTCTGTACCTTATTTTGTATCATTTTTTCCATTTTTATAGCCTGCATGTATTGCTATAATATCCGTTTTAAGGAAGAAATATCAACAATAGAATATCAAAAATGGTAATAACTCTTTAAATTCTCTTGTACTATATTTTCAAATGGTGAAAGTGAAAATTAGATCATTACAAATTATAAATGCCACTGAAAATACTGCACTTTTTTAAGGCCAGTGTGTCTATATGTATTGTAGTAAGGAGTTTTTAATATGCCACATATAACACTATACCACTGTACCTTAATGTAATTCATGTTTGTCAGTTTTTAAACTGCTAACACGGATTCCTTAATATATAGAAGATTGGCGCAAGGACTGAGAGAGACAGCTATTGATAGTGACAAAACATAAGACTTCCCAGAAATGCCTAAAAACCCCCCTAAACTGCTCTCGGCATTTAATAATAACAACATCTGTTGCACCCTTATTACACCTTCAGGAAACTCACAGATTGGCTTTAGAAAGGCTTGGAACCAGCTGTAGTCTGGCTGTTGGGACTGCACCCAGGCTCAGCTAGCATGTATTATTCATTGCTAGCGTTTGGATGTGCTATCCTATCCTCTTTTTACTCTTATAATTAATTTTGAAGTAACAAATTGACATAGTGCCATGTACTGTAATTCTACTCTAAGTTTTTTTATGTTGGCAATCGTAAAGTGGCATCTTAAGAGGCAACCTAGCGATGCCATAAAGCAATGCTTAGAATGCCATATCAGCTTTGAGCCCTAGGTAAACAAACTGCTGATGAAACTATTCCATAAATGTGGAGTACACACAGCAGCCCGTATATAACACTCATTTAGGAGAAAGTGCCAGAATATAAGGTTAGGTTATTTCCTACTCTTTTAATTATTTTTGCATATCATTTACCCTTTAATGACAAGGACTATATCAGCCTTAATAAGCAAGCTTTTTTCATTTTTTAATTGGCAAATTTCAAAAGCCATAACTTTTTTATTTATTTATTGGTGCAACTATATGACGTCTTATTTTTAGTGGAATCAACTCTATTTTTCTACTGCAACATTTGGGTTACATTATATGTGTTGATTACTTTTTATTAATGCTTTCTGGGGTGAGCAAAAAAAAACAACAGTTCTCACAATGTTTTGTGTGTAGATTTGTGTTCAATTCACCATGCTGCTTATTTAAATAACATAATCCCTTTACTTTGTCATTGCAATTACCATGTTACTGTATATCTCTAGAATTTTTTTATACAACAAAAATTACATTTGGGGCCACCATTGTGCTATTGAGGGAGCCCTAGCCATGTTTCAAACCAGTAGGATGCCACAGACACAATTGACCATGGTATCTAAGATGCTATCTCCATTCCCACCCATTAAGGCGAAGACTGGGCTGTCACAGTTTGGCCACCATGGTAATCATGCAGGTTTAACTTTTGTGCATGGACATTCTGAATGGCGTGCACAGCACTGTATGGGAGACACCTCCTGCAGAGGATTAACATGTACATCATAATGCAAAGATATGTGAGGTTGTGTAAATAAATTGTTAGGAGCTTCTTCATTTTTGAACATCATTTTACAGCTTATGATTGCACATACAATGCGTTACTAACCTTGTACTGATTTTACAGTATGTACACAATTCTGATAGTTTACAGAATATACATTTAACAAGCCTTTCCACTAACATATTGCCAATAGCTTAGTTGAGCTCTGGTAATCCACCATTTTTACTAAATCAGATTACTTAATATTATAAATAAAATTTTCCAAAGTGGAAACCGGAGAAAACTCTATTTAGAGGTTAACAAAGTAAGCAATGCCAGGAGATTTCAACTTTAAAGTACTCAGACTTGTAAATGAAGCGGGAAAACAATTTAAGATAAGTACTGATTTGTGTTTACAAAAATATGTTACCAATTTTCTAAGTTAATTTAAGGTACTATTGACATATTGAGGAGATGTTAGAAAACAACCCATCCAATCACCACAGGCAAAGAAATCAAACCATAAGTGTCCATAAGTTTAGTTCTGTGAAATAATGAAAAATGACACAGGGAAAAGGTATTGAACACATGAAGAAAGAGAGGTGCAGCTAGCCATGGAGAGTCATGACACCAGCTGAAATCAGAAATTAGAAAGCAATTCTGTAACTTAATGAAAAATAATATCATCTGGTTCATCTGATGGCCTATGAAAAGGTGACTCATTACCAAGGTGCCACACAAGAATCTCATGATGGGTAAAATAAGTGAGCTGTCTCAAGACCTTTGCAACCTTATTATTGAAAAATACATTGATGGCATTGGTTACAGAAGAATTGCTAAACTACTAGTTCCAGTTCCAGTGAGCACTATTGGGGCCATAATGCAAAGGTGTAAAGAACATAATTTCACCATCAACCTGCCATGATCAGATGCAACCCGCAAGATTGCAGACAAAGGAGTAAGAAGAATTACCAGAAGAATTGTTAAAGAGCAAAGGACTATCTGTGGAGAGCTACAGAAAGACCAGGAATCAGCAGGTACAATTGTTTAAAAAAATAACAATAAGTAATGCACTCAATCTCTATGGCCTGTGTGCATGTTCACCAAGCAAGACTCCTTTGCTGAACAAAAAAGCATGTTCAAGCACATTTAAAGATAGCTCAACAACATTTACACAAGACAGTGAAATACTGGGAATAAATCGTCTGGTCAGATGAGTTCAAAAGTTATCTCACAGCCAGTCAAACTTGCACTGGCCCACAGGGGAGCACGGAAATTCCCCAGTGGGCATGGCAGGCCTATGGCTGATAGCAAAAAGCAAGAAGAATTTCAGTCATGGCCAGTAACTCTAGAGTGAGCCCCCAAAATCAACTCCACCAAGGGGCCAGAGGCACCCTAGTCCGAGATTGCAGATGGTCACAATACATTGAGGAGGAAGGTGAGGACATGGCTGATTTTCTGGGATACACTTTAAAGATTTTTATACATATTTCCTGGTTTTTGTTAAAAAAAAGTAGACAAAACAGGTTTAACCTCTTACCGACATTTGATGTACCTGTACATTATAATGCCGGTAAGGGAGTATGAAGCCAACTCGCCCGCTGAGCCCACTTCCTACTTGGCCGGTAAAAGCTGATCATTATAACTGAGACCTGTGTTATAAGCTGAGATCAAAGGGAACACCAAACCTGGCTGTTTAACCTTTTAGATGTTGTGATGACCAGACAGGATGTAATAGGAGAGATATTGCTTTCTGCAATATCTACATATTGTACAAGTGATCATGCTCCTATTGGTCAAGACATAGTAAGTCACAGTAGAAAAATAAAATAAAAAAAATAAAAAAATATTCGAAGTTCAAAAAACTGCACTTTTACAAATAAAAAAAAGTTATAATTGGTATTGCTGTTTCTGTAAAAGTCTGAACTATTTAAATATAACATCATAACATCCTGCATGGTAAACACCATGGGAGAAGAAAATTCCAAGCGAAAAAATTTTTTCATAATTTTACATTCCCAAAAAATTGTAAAAATACTAAAAGTAATAAAACGTAAATAAATTTGGTATCAACGAAATCGAACTGACCTGTTAAATACCTATAACGTGTCATTTATACCAAAGAGTGAACATTATAAACTAAGCCACTGCAAAAAATGATTAATTACATTTATCTTTATGTTCCATCCCACTTAGAATTTTGTTTTGGTTTCTCAATACATTGTATTGTACAGTCAACTGAACCATTTAACAACATCTTGTCCTGCAAAAAACAAGCCCTCAAATAATTGTGTAGATGGATGAATACAAAAATTATGGCTTTTGAAATTTGGGGGAAGAAAAAACTAATGCAATGAATAAAAAATTGTGTGGCATTAAGGGGTTAAAAGGAAGGTAAGAAATAAAGTAAGTTAATGTTTGTATTCATTTATTATGTTAAAGTTCCACTAAAGTTGTGGTTCATCTACTTTAAACTACAAACCCTAGAATGTATTTTTGGCAGGAGAACTGTAAACTGAAGTGGAATTGTCCAAACAAGTCAAGTCGTATTATGTGGTGCTTAAGTTGCCCACAATTTCTGGTGAAGGCAGCAATTTTATTACAATCTATAGTCCCTCTTGGAACCACTGCCACTGCCAATAGCACATATTAGTATAAAAAAACAAAAACAATGTAATCTTGCTTCTAATAGCAAAAGACAGTAATAAAAAGGCAAGAAATATTAGATTATTCATGTTCTGCAAATCTTTACAGCTGATAATGAGGTTATGTGGTCATAAATAAAATATCTGTTCAGCTCAGCTGTACAGTAGAAAATATACATGGAATATAACACATGACATAGAGCCATTTAGCTTATCGGTGTTTTCCACCACCAGAATCATTTAGATTAAAGTATAAGGGGTTTTATCATCATGCTGTTTTACAGTCACAAGCAGGTTTAGATCAGCATTGCTTGTTCAGGCTGTGGGTGGCTCTACAGCAGCTATTCGTGTCTTAAAGGGAACCTGACACGCAGATACAACTACAGCATCTTACAGTATAAGGGGCCCAGAGCTGGAACCAGCATGTCTGTCGCTAACTTGTGCTGTCCTCAGCCAAGGGGGGGGGGTCTAAATTTAAGAACTCCTTTATAACTAGCTGAGTGTTACAAAGACATAAGTGCAGGTGATTTAATCTGTACCAAACAAAAGCTACAGACCTCCAAGGAGTGAATACAAGTGCTTTTCAAAGGTAATTAATCTGATCTTGTTAGAAATAAAGACTGCTCTTGCCAACCATGGTGACATCACTTCCTGCTTCTTGTCTAATCAGGAAGAGGGCACAGGACAGTAACCAGATTTTGTGCACTCAGAGCAGATAAAATATATCTTATCTCCTGACCAGTGCAATATCCAATCCTCGGGGGCAATGATTTGACCACGTATTCGGATTTACTGTTCCCTACATGTTTAAAGCTCATTTTTGCAGTTATAAACCCTACTTAACTTCTACGGCTAGTTTTCCTTAGTTACATAGTTAGTATAGTTGAACAAAGAAATTTATCCATCAAGTTCACTTAAAAGTGGGGAGAAGATGTAGATGGTTTAAAATCTAACTTTTATTCTATGTGTCTCGTTTTTAACAGCTATGTTTACAAAATTTTTAACATTATTTGGTTTTTTCAAAAAATCGTAAAAAAGGGGGCCCTTTTTACGCAAAAATTTTGCTTTTTTTAGGGGGGTCTACGGCATTCTTTAAAAGGGAAAATTCCCCGAAAAAATGCCTTAGAATGGGACGTCCCAAACGCCAATTTTGGTGCTGGGGGGTTCCAAATTTTAAAAGGGGTTTTACGAAAAAAATCGAGAAGATCCCAAAAAACCCGGGGAAAAAGGTAAAAAAATTAAAAGTTTTTTAAAAAAAAATGCCGCAACCCCCCCCCAAGGGGGGCACGGAGTGGGGTTTTGGCCCTCGGGGGATTTTTTTCCCCGCCGTGCAAAAAGTGGTCGCGACATGCGGGTGCGGGCGGCAGGTGAGCCCCTGCCCCCCTGATCTCGGCCAGTAAGGGCGCGGGGGCCCTTTACCGGTCTCCTACCAACAGCCCGGAGCTAAATGACAGCACCCGGGTTGCCCCTGGTGACGTACGATGCCCACAAAAATTGGGGCACGGACAGACAGTTGCCAGGGAGCCCCAGGATACAGCTATAAGTTAGGGTGATTTCCTTTTGATAATGTTTGAGATCTTTCAGCAATTTCCCCCCCCTGGGGAAAGTTAAAAGGTTGAAAAATTTAAAAAAAAATTTTAAAAAAAGTAAACCAAACACAAAAAAAATAAAAAAAAAAAACGTAATCCCCTTTCCCCTTTACAAACCCCAAATCCCCAAAAAAACTAAATAATAAGTCCCCAAATTTTTGGGTACGCCGCCGGCGTAGGACCCCCCCTATAAACTTCATGTTTTTACCGTAGGGTAACCCTTTTCCCAAAAAAATACAAATACGTTTTGGGCCCCCGCAAAAAATTAAAAAATAACAAAAAAAATCAACTAAAGGATCCAATAAAACGCAGTTTTCCCGAAAAAAAAAGCCTTCACACCGTTTGGAAAAATTAAAAAAGTTCAAAAAAAGATAGCGAGCATAAATATTTTTTTAACACAAAAAAACACTTTTTTCAAAAAAATTGGTTTTCAAAAAAAAAAAACACAAAAATTTGGGAACCGTAATTTTCCAACCCCAGAGAAAAAACAATTTGTAAAAGATACCCCGGGTGCGCTTTTTAAAAAAAAATAAAAAAACGCGGGGGATTCATTTTTTTTCTTAACCCCTTCCAAAAACAATTTAAAAAGGATCAAAAGTTTGTCCCCCAAAAAAAATTCCCAATAAAAAGTAACTCTCCCAAAAAAAAAAGTCCCTATACAGCTCAAAAAAAAAAAATAAAAAAAGTTATGGCTCTCAGACGGGGGATGAAAAAAACGGTTTTCCCTTTTAAAATAAAGTGTTTTATTGTGTAAAAGCAGAAAAAACTTTAAAACAAATAACAAATTGGACGCTGAATCGATCAACCTCTGAGTAAAACTAGCATGCTTTATACGGCACAGTGACCGCTGAAAAAATAAAAAAAAAAAACCTACCGGGATTGCGGTTTTTGTAAAAATGCTTCAAAAAACCTAATAAAAAGGATAAAAGCTAAATTTTTGCCCCCCTAAGGGAAATCAAAAAAAAAAACCCACCGTAAAAAACAACCCCACAAGCAGCCCCATATGCAAAAAATTAAAAAAGCAGGGCTGTGAATACGAACAAAAAAAAACGAAAACTTTTTAAAACCCGCTTCTATTGTTAAAAAGTAATAAAAAATAAAAAATAAAAAAAATTTTATCTTGTAATTGTCCGGACCCCCATAGAAAGTTATCCCTTTCTTTTATCCCGTTTTTGGCAAATTACTGTAAAAATAAGCCCAAAAAAAATGGGGAACGGGGTTTCCCCCCCCATTTCCCTGACCCAATGCTAAAAACAAACTACGGAAAAACCTTTCGCCAAATGAAAAAACACCCTTAGGGGGAGACCCGAGGGCGTGAATCCAAAGGAGCAAACTTTTTAAGGTTTCACTTTTTATTTCTTTGGGGGCTTTGGAAGGGGACATGGCCCCACCAAATCTGTGGGCCAAAAACCAAAGCACTCCCCCCCCTTTGGGCCCCCCCCATGGCCCCCAAAAACAGCAGTTTACACCCACATTAGGGGATTGCCGAAATTGGAAAGAAATTGCGAACACAATTTTTTGGGGTTTTTTTTTCCCAAAATTTTGTAAAAATTAAACTTTTCACTAAAAAATTTCAGATTATTTGGAAAAAAAATTTTTTTTTTTTTTCAGAGCCAACGAAAAAAATTTGTGAAAAAGCCTTGGGGTAGATAACTCATACACCTCTGGTATATTCCGAAGGGGGGAGTTTCCCAAAATTTGGGGGTTTTTTGGGGTATTTTATTACTTTGGAACTTAGGGGGGGGCCGCAAACCGAAATTTGGCCCCTAAATAAAATTTTTTAAAGAAAAGGAGGGGGGCCCAAATCCAGTAGGTCTCCTCCTATTTGGGGGTTGTGGTTTTAGCCAAATAATGCAAAGGGGCCACATATGGGGTAACTCAAAAAAGGCAAAGGGGGAACAATTAATTTCATTTCCCCCGATACATTTTTCCGTTTCTTGTCAAAAATGCATAAATATGAAAACTCAAAAAAAAATGAAATTTTTGAAATTTCACTTCCCACTTTGCTTTAATTTGTGAAACACCTAAAGGTTAATAAAATTTCTAAAACTGTTTTGAAAAACTTTAAGGGTGTATTTCTTTAGATGAGGCATTTTTGGGGGATTAAAAAACATCTTTTAAAGTCACGTTAGAATGGGGCTGGGCCCTAAAAATTGTTTTTTGAAATTTTTTTTGAAAAATTTAAAATTTTATAAATTTATAACCCCCCCAATTCGTAAAAAAAAAAAAACATTTAAAAAAAAATTTTGCCAAAATACCAACAAAGGAGATGCTGTTATAAAAAATTTAGAGTGGAATTTAAATATTTTCTTACATAGAAATTTTTGAATTTAAATTTGGGAAAAATTTTTTCAAATTTTTCACCATAATTTTTATTTTTTCACAAAAAAACAATCATTTTTTTGGGCCAAAATTTCTACTATTTAAAAAAAAAAGTGTCCAGAAAAACAATCCCTTTAATCACATGGTATTAAAAATGTCAAAAAAAATTTTTCCACAAAAGTGACCAGACAGTTCAAAAAAAAGGGCTCTTCAAGAGGGAAAAAATGGGTCCCGGGGAAGGGTTTAAACATTTTTTTAAGCTTGACTTTTCCTTATGGGCCAACTTTGGGTGAATATTACACGATTCACCCAAAATTTTAAAGGTAAAAGGGCTTCCTTTGTTTCTAACCTTTGTCTTCAGAGGGAGGGATTGCATTACATTCAAAAGCTTTTCCCCTTTTTTTTTATGGGCCCTTTAGTAAAAACTAAGGCAAAGTCTACACTGCTGGACAAAAAAAAAAAAAAACCTGAAAAAAAATTTGAAAAAATTATGAAACTGAGTTTTTTTGACCACTGCCCGTCAAAAGCCAGAAAAAACGGCCATTTTTTGCGCATTTTATTTTTTTGACCATTTTTTAAAATCGGTTTTTTTTTCTTTTCTTTAACCTGTTTTATAAGTATCTTAAAATTTAAGCCCTTTAATTAACTTGCCCTACAAAAGGGGAGATAAAACACTCTTACATTTTAAATTTAAACTTGATGTTTTTGGATTTTGGCGCTAAAAAATTTTTCTTGTGTTTGTCGCCAAAAATACGTGGGTTTTTTTTTACAGATTTTGGCCCTAAAGTCCAATTTTTTTATGGATTTCCATCTAAGATCTGCATTTTTACGGATTTTGGCGCTAATAAAGTTATCTTGTGTTTGTCGCCCAAAATACGTTTTTTTTTACAGATTTTGGCCCTAAAGTCCATTTTTTTATGGATTTCAATTCTAAGATCTGCATTTTTACGGATTTTGGCGCTAATAAAGTTATCTCGCTTTTGTCGGCAAAAATAGGTTTTTTTTTACAGATATTGGCCCTAAAGTCCATTTTTTTTACGGATTTTGGTGCTAAGATCTGCATTTTTACAGATTTTGGCACTATTAAAGTTCTCTCGCTTTTGTTGCCAAAAATAAGGGTTTTTTTACGGATTTTGGCCCTAAAGACCATTTTTTGGGGATTTTGGCCCTAAAGTCCAGTTTTTTATTGATTTTGGTGCTAAAATCCGTATTTTTACAGATTTTGCCGCTTATAAAGTTATCTTGCTTTTCCCGCAAAAAATCTGTTTTTAAGGATTTTAGCGCCAAAATCCATAAGAAAACGTATTTTTAGCATCAGAAGCGAGATAACTTTATTAGGGCCAAAATATATTAAGAGAAATAATTTAGTGCCAAAATCCGTAAAAAAAACGGATTCTTGTGTCAAAATCTGTAAAACGTATTTTTGGCGTCAGAAGCGAGATAACTTTACTAGCACCAAAATATGTTAAGAAAAGGATTTAAGCACCAAAAACCCCGATTCTGCCGCCAAAATCCGTTAAAAAAATGTGTTTTTAGAATCAGAAGCAAATAAACTTTATTAGCGCCAAAATCTGTGAAAAAAAGGATTTTAGCACCAAAATCGGTAAAAAAAAACTTATTTTCAGTGAAAAAAATATGAATTGGGCAAAGATCATTTGCAGCCAAAGCGTGATCATTTTATTACGAAAAGTACAAAAAAGGACACATCAGACACTTGTATTCAGATTTGATAAGGTATAACCTTTGTTACACCCACTATAGGTGGGACTTGGGTCTCCTGGGTCGGTGTCACGGATGCGCCTGCGACCCGGGACGAGGGTCGCAGGGGCATCCGTGACCCGACTCTGAGCGGCGCCCCGTCCCGCACCTCGGGTCCGGGGTCCGCTCATCCCGCTGCCCGGGTCCCCAGTGACTTACCCGGCCTCGCTCCTGCCCCGTCCGTCTCGGTCTCTCGGCGTGCGCGGCGCCGCCCCTTAGGGAGCGCGCGCGCCGGCAGTCTGAGATTTAAAGGGACAGTGCGCCGGTAATTGGCCATTGCCGGGCACTGCTCCTATTTTAGCCCAGCCTCTTCCCAGTGGCCTTTGCCGGATCTTTAGTGCACATGCCTATTGGGAAAGCGTTCCAGAAAGCCTTGTCTTGCCTACCGTGTACCGAACCCTTTTGCTTACGTTTACCGACCACGATCCTTGCCGCCTGCCCTGACCTTCTGCCTGTCTACGTTCACGAATCACAGCCGCCTGCCCTGACCTTCTTGCCTGTCCCCGACTACGAACCTGACTGCCGATTCTGTACCTCGCCTACCCTTGGCCGCCACCGCAGGCAAGCCCCGCCAGTGGTAGTGACCTGGTGGACTCCCGCCGCAGCAAGTCCATCCCGCTTTGCGGCGGGCTCTGGTGAATACCGGGACCCACTTAGACTCCACTCCCTGGTGTGGGCTTACGCCATCGCCTGCGGTGGTCCAGCGGATCCACCTCAAGACCGTAACAGTCGGTTGTCATTGAAAAATTGCGGCAAAAAACGCTGCGAAAACGCGTAAAAAAAAACGAACCAAAAGACGTCCGGCGCTTTACTTAGACTTCTGTAGTAAATTTTCTGCCCTGTTCTGGCGTTTTTTAGAACATGTTGCAAAAGAGAACCATTAAAACAACAAGCAGAAAAAAGAAGTTCAGTGTAGACAGCAGGACGTTTTTACATTAAAAGTCGTTTTTCCTGCGTTTTTAGAAAACGGACGTTTTTCTGTGCAGTGTAGACATAGCCTAAGGCTATGTTCACACAACATAAATGCGGGGTGCAATTATGCGTCGCAATTACTCCGGGACTTCAGGAGCTCACACCAGTCGGCGCTAGCTACTGCAGGGCGAGGGGGAGGGGCGTCAGTTCTCTATGACAACTGTGGATTACCGTAATTATTGGGACATATCTCGGCCCGTATTGAACACAGTACGTCACGAAATACGGGGCGAAATACATCCCAATTTCATGTGAACATAGCCTAAGAACTAAGACATACATGTTGTAGAGCCTGAGGGGTGATTGAAGTCAACTAATAGTCATTATTATCCTTTTCTAGTCCTACCTGTTATGTAAATGTGCAAGATTTGTTTACATGCTGTTCAGCTAATGAATGATATGCATGACGAATCTAATTCATTGCTTCTGGATTAATAGCTGCACTACTTGTCTTTGTTAGCTTGTTATCACATGCTTTGAACATGCCAGTTACTTTCAAAACATTTTTTTTAAGTTTTTATAAAAAAAAAATCCAAAAAGAATAAAAAATACAGATATTTTAATGATGGTATACTGTTGCTCTAGGTGGAAAGCTGTATCTGGGATTGTACTGTCCCACCGAGTTCTTATATGAAACAGTAACAGTACATGAAGTTGACAGGAGTTGAAGGTTCACAGTCTTTACTAAGGAGCCACGGCCCCTTTATTCAAGCTCTGGGGCTCTCATCTTATAAAACCCTCCATCCCCCAAGATAACATATTTTTACTTGTCGCAACTACACCTCAGAAGATGCTTGAAGGTGCACATATCATCTCAAAGTGAACAAAAGTCAAGAAAACATTTACCAGACCCATTCATTCGACTAAAAATAAGAACATGGTCCTGCATCCTTCAAACACTATCTATCCACAACATCCGTGAACTTTGAAATTTGCACTTCCAAATTGACATTTAAAACTGACAATGTCAACCAGGAATTCAAGAGTTATGTTTTTGCTTAAATAAATAGGAGATGTACAGTATAAACAGTGAGGTGCATGTACATTTATCTTAGAAGTTAAAAAAAAGTCTTGCTTGGCATGAATGAGCAGAATAGTAAAAAGCGATTTTATTGCCGAGCCAGAAACAAATCCTTCTAACCCCTATCCCTTTTCTGAAACCTGTTGAATAGTCTGAGTTTAAGAGTTAGAAAAGAGGAGAGGGAAAGAAATGTAGACTTTTAAACCCTTATAGCAGAATTCCGTACCTTTCACGTAGCAGATATTTTCACCCTTTGGACTACAGTTTTTAATGGGCTCAAAAAAGAGAATGATGAGCAATGGCAGTATTTTATGGGTTTTTTAATTTTTATTTTTTCCTTCTTCATTTGTTTCTTTAATAACCATGTATATATTTAATAATGTTATCAGAATGCTGATGTTTCACCTTTTGCATACAGCATATAACATTAAAGACCATCTGGTTCAGTTTATCTGCTGCGATAATTGTACAAACTAAACCAGAAATTTACTACAGTACATAACTAGCACTTAAAAAAATCAAGGACACCCACTTGCATGTTGAGAATCTGCAAATTAGACCCGACCCTTATTGTTCCTAAGTGTTTTAAGATACTTTATAAAAGCTTCCTCAGCCGTCTGGCAGAGCATGTGCCAGGCTGTGTTTTGAAGAGATATATGATAGTATGTGATATTGTTCTATTTTATTCTCAGAGACCAAAGCTTGAGCATTTTCTTGTTGATGTATTGGCCTCTTGGGTTCCCTAATTGGATGGAAGCCATAAATTCTGGGCAGGAGCCTTCAGACTCGACTATGGGCTCTGCAATTCAAACAAATGCAGCACTCCCGTTTTGATTCAAGGAGAATTAATGAGGTGTAATTGTAAAACTTATCACTTTAATGATTGTGTGTCCAAACACTGGTTGAATGAAAGAGAAGAGAGGCCGGGAGTCTCGCAGCATGAAAGTGAACAGTAGCCGAGGGAATCACATGTTTTGCTCATTTTGTGAGCTGCATGACTAAATGACTGGGAGTGAGATCTCCTCATGCAACAAAGACAGATCCTGCTGAAGAGAAGCTTTGCTGTCCCTGGTCACATACACTTCCTGACAGGTTCCGGAAAAAGTCATTCCTTTATACTCTTACTGGTATTTCCTCTGCTCATTATCCAGAACTATAAGAAATTTCACACAGACCAAAAGGATTAGTTCAAATGAATACAACTCCGAGTCCTGGAGGTATCTCTATAAAGACAAGTCATCTACTAAAGTACAGAAATCCCCAAGGTCATCGGCCACTTGCAAATAAGGTAGAATGGTATTGAGCCACACTGACTATTAAGGAAAATGTCTATTAAAGATATGACCTAGTGATATGGCTTGAATCCTAACATAAAGTGCCAGTGATATGATTTTGATGCAAGCATTGTCTCACTAGGTTGGTTAGCTTGTTTAGTTTAGCTTTCAGCACGTAGAGAACATAAAATCAAGACTTTTTCCGAATACATTCCTCTTTTGATATTACCTTGGTCAGGAGATAAGAGAGATTATATCTGCTCTCAGTGCACACAGGTTTCTCTGGTTATCATCCTGATTAGACAGAGAGCAGGGAATGAGGTCACCAGGACAGACAGGCAGCAGCTTGAGAACAGAGTGTGTTATCTCTAACAAACAAATTCGATTACTTTTAGTATTGTAGTCTTCTGCACTATAGGCTACATATCATGCAGTCATGTCAGTGCAAATAGAAGTGCAAGGGAATACAGAGCTGAAATGCTAATCACTGCTACAGAACCACACAGAGCCTAACCAGGAAGAGTGAGGAAGTGTGAGCCTAAAGTTGCCTGTGGCTCTTGGAAACAGCATGGTGATACAACCCCTTTATGTCATAGTAATGTTAAAACATCTTTGTGCCAACAGTTTACAATAGTACCTGGAACAACCAATATCCGAAGAGCCTCATAGGTATTTAGGATAAGCCACACAAAGCGTGTTTATACAGGGTATGGTTACAATGCAAGTAGCAGGTGTACGCTCAAACACTTTACTTCCCATTCTGTTATGAAGAAAATTATCTTTCTTTTTTCAGACAAATCTATAAATGAACAGTAAATGTTAAGAATGATGTTAAAAGTAGAGAAGTAGTACATTTCCCCACAATTTTTGTCAGTTTGAAGGATCTGCAAGTTCTCACTCACATGTAGGTGTTCATTTAATCGTGATTAATATTATTAATATTAATTTATTTATAATATATGTGCTAGACTGTGTAAAGATTTTAGACAGGTGTGGAAAAATGCTGAAAAGTAAGAATGCTTTCAAAAATAGTAGTTTTAATAAGTTTTTTTTTGTTAATCAATTAACAAAATTAAAAGTGAATGAACAAAAGAGCAATCAAAATCACATCAAGTGCTTGAGTTCTAGAAGTAGCCTTGAACTCATCCAGTCTGTTTGGGATTATGTGAAGAGACAGAACAATATGAGCAAGATTACATCCACTAAAGATCTGTAATTATTCTCCAGAATGTTTGGAACCACCTCCCTGCCGAGTTCCTTCAAAAACTGTTTACAAGTTTATTTAGAAGAGATGAAGCTGGTTTTAAGAAAAAGGGGGACATGTCTGAAAACTGTCTTGGTCTAAGACTTTTCTTGTTGCCCATAGCAACAAATCAGAGCGCCTCTTTCATTTTTTCAGAGCTCTATATGAAATGAAAGGGGAACGCTTAGACCAAGACAGTTTTCATATATGTCCCCCAAAGAGATTCCCTTTTTTCATTCATTTTAAGAGATTGTCATCACTCACTTCGTTTCCAGACCCCAACTGGAATTCACAATGTAAATTCGGAATAATCTACAGTATTTGTATGTTTTTGGGAGGAAACCAGAGTGTTCAATGAAACCATGCAAACACAAGGAGGATATTTGAACTTTATGTAGGTGTTGTTTATGGTTGGATTTGAACAGGACGCCAGTACTGCAAGACTACAGTGCTAACCACTGAGCAAATGGCTGGACTAAGCAAAGGGGGGAACTGCTCGTTTTGGAGGGTGCAGTTGGAGGGTGTTTCCCTACAGGCAGTCCTCCATAGCCACACAAAATTGTGAAAAGGATCAGGTCCTTAACTTATCCAGATCCCTTTGTAATAGTGGGGAAATGGCAAAATACCTCTGCAACATAGGAGACAGAAAAAGATCAATAGAAAAAATTAGATGAAGTAAGGAGCAGATTGGATTTTTATTTGTGTGTGTGGTACGCAGGCGTGAATTTGGGGGGTATTTTCTATGGTTGGTTTTCTTATGATTTTAAATAGTTCCTCTTTATGAGCATATTTGGATAAAGCATATAGAATTGTTTCCTTTTTACATTCCTATCTGTTTATTTAGTGCAGTTTTTCAGTATATAATTTGTAGGTATATCATGTGAGATTCTCTTTTGATGTGTATGGTATAATATTACACATTTTTGTAATAACATGTTCCATTTGCAGTTTACTAGACTTTACAATATGATTTCAAAACATTGGCTGCATTTACTGATGTTTGGCTAGAAAGCTTTCTTCAAAAGCATCATAAACACTAAATAATCACAGTTTCAGTCCGTTTACTATAATATTAGTGTGAAGAATACCTGGAGAATGGAGAGGAATACATTCTGAAGCCTGCTGTTTTACACATCTATTCACCAATAAAACGAATAGCTGTACCCAACAATTTTTGCTGACAAAATGTCATATTAAATTCTCCTGAACAAGCACTTTCCTATCTAGGATGTTATTATATTGGCGTTCCTAGGTTGTGTTATTTCTGTGTCACTGTCTATCATGCGCTATCTAATGTGAAGTCAGTTAACTCTTTGTTATTGCATAGCATGGTTGGGAGCAAACATCACAATAGGATCATAATATAATCACTTAGACACAATTTTCTGAATACTTATAAGTGAGAAGCATATCAGTTTCCTGAAAGGTCAATTCAAACCTAGTGAGCTCTGGCTGTCGTTCTTACGAAACTGTCCTTTCACAGGACAATCTTTTGCTCCACTGCATATTCTGGGCCAACAAGTGGATAACACATTCAATGATATACATGAACTGCTTAAGAATAATATAAATGGTAATTAGCAAATCTTTTGTATTTCTCAAAAAAATTATAGTGTGATCATGGTATGATAGAGGCGTAAGCCATGTATAACTAAATCTAGATCTAACCATAGACAATCCATTTTGTATGAAAGCTTGACATGGACAATTGAAAATGGCTTCCCATTACCCCTGCAGAAGTGACTACAACTTGTGGTCAGTCTGAAATGGAACAATTGTTTCTACAAAGGATACATAGTTTCTAAGGCTGAAAAAAGACAGTCACCCATGCATTTCAGCCTATTGTGCAATAGTGTTGACCCAGAGGACAGCAAAATCCCTCATAAGGTAGAAGCTAATTGTCCTCATTTTAGGGAAAGAAATTCTGACTCCAATCTTGCAATCAGAATAAATCCTTGGATCAACAACCCTTCTTCAGTATCCTAGTCACTATAACTTGTTATATTATTACACTCTATTTTTAAGGTGGAGTTTACCTCATCAATCTGTCCATCAATGGGAAGGTCATTTTCCTCAGTAAATAAGGTGGAGAAAAATTTTTTTTAATAGATTTGCTTACTCCTCTTCACCCTCTACAATACCTCCTTCACTACTTTTCAAAGGTCCAACATTTTCAATTTAAATATTTTTACTATTTATACAGTAAAATAGAGGGGGGTAAGTTTTACTCTCTTTGGCAATATGTCTTTCTGTCTGCAGTTTTGCTGTCTTTATCATTATTTTACAAATTTTATTTTTTCCTTACAGATTTTTAGTGCCTCTTCACTGTCCTTCTGTTTAAGTAGCTTAAACGCTTTCTTTTTTATATTTATTGCCTCCTTACATTTTTGCTGATTCACATTGGATTTTTTCAGTTTTTTAATTACTTTATTACCATAAGGTATGTACCACTCACAGTGGGCGCTTAAGTTGTTTTTTAGAAATCTAAAATTTATTATTGGCTCTGTTATTTTTTAAGGCCTTGTACCAGTCAATCCGATTTAGGGCCTCCCTAAGCAGATTAAAATTAGCCTCTCTGAAATTCATTGTTTTTGTTGAGTTCTGTTATACTTGGGTGCCTATAGCAGACCCCTAGTAGAATTTTTTTATTGCTATTACGCACATGTATATCTACCCATAATGACTAAACATGATCATTTCCTGTATCTATATCTTCCTTTAGTGTTTAGTGTTGACAGGATTTTATATAAAGACAAACACCTCTCCCCTTCCAATTTTTTAAATCGTTTCTAAACAAACTGCAACCCTGTATATTAACCATCCAGCTCTCACCCAGCCATGTCACACTTATCCCCACTGTCATTTTTTACTTTAGCAAAAAATACTTCTAGATCATTTATTTTGTTGGTGAGGCTCCTGGCATTGGTCTGCATGCAATTTAGAGGATTTTTGGTTTTTATTTTTTTTTAACCCTGTCTTTATTAATTATTACTAGTCCCCCTCCATCAACCCCCTGATGTATAACTAATTCCCAGCTCTTTATCGTCTCTATCTTGCATGCTTTATGTGTAATTGCTCTCCACACTAGTCCCTAGTTTAAATATTCCTCCAACTTCCTGGCCAATTTCTCCCCCAAAAGAGCTGCACCCTACGCATTTAGGTGCAGTCCATCCCTAGCATAGAGTCTGAAGGCAAGACAGAAGTCATCCTAGTTTTCCATAAACCCAAATTTATCTTTCCTACGCCAATTTTTAAGCCACCTATTCACCTTCCTTATCTCCCGCCGCCTGTGGCCCGTGATACAGGTAGTACAGTATTTCTAAAAATACTACCTTGGAGGACTTTGCCTTAAGCTTTTGGCCTAAGACCCTGAAATAATTTTTAATTACACTCCACCTACCTCTAACTGTATGATTGGTGCCAATATGCACCATAACAACTGGATTCTCACCAGCTCCACCCAGTAATCTGTCAACCCAATCCACGACATGTCAAACTCTGGCCCAGGTAAACAACATACTGTTCGACGATCCCGTTCTTTGTGACAGATTGCTCTGTCTGTTCCTTTAATAATGGAGTCCCCAACTACCTGCACCTGTCTAACCTGACCTGCACTCCTATTCCCCATTTTAATGGAGCAGACAGGAGTAATGTCTTCCTGAACTGAAATCCTTTGTATGTTCCAATCTGGCAAATTTGTTGGGGTGTGCCAGATCAGGACTAGCCTCCCTTAAACTCTTTTCTTTATCCTTCTTTCTGACTTTCATCTAGCTAGCTGCCATATTTCCCTGCACCTCCATGCTGCCATCCTCCCCTGCATCTATCCCAGTAAGTGCTTGCTCAGTGAGCAGCAGACTCATTTCCAAGTTGGCAATGGTTTTCAGTGTTGCAAGTTGATTATTTAGATCCAGGATCTGGGCTTCTAAACGTGCAGTGTGCACAGCAGTATGCACCCTCGAACAGCTGTTCAAGGATTGCACACATAGCACAGGATGTGCACTGGACAGCATTGTCAATGATGGAGCACATGGGGATATTACAAACATCATACGAGAACCAAGATATACAGTTGAAACCAGAAGTCTACATACTCTATATAAAAAGACACATATGCATGTTTTTCTCACTATCTGACATGAAATCAGAATAAACCTTAACCATTTTAGGTCAATTAAGATTACCAAATTTATTTATATTTGCCAAATGCCAAAGAGTGAAAGAATTTTTAAGGCATTTTTATTACTTTCTGCAAAGTCAAACGTTTACATACACTAGAATTACTCTGCCTTTAAACAATTTGGAACAGCCCATATGATGATGTCATGTCTTTGGAAGCTTCTGTTAGGTTATGGGCAACATCTGAGTTAATTAGAGACACATCTGTGGATGTATTTTAATTCACATCAGAAACACACTGCTTCTGTGTGTAACATAATAGAAAATACAACAACAATACCAAAGTACTAGATATAAGTACTTGGGATTACACAGACCTATAATGTCCAAAAGAGTAGAACCCAACTAGAAAATCTGTGTTTAAAAACTAACTTTTAATATGTATCATTAAAATATGGCTAGAAATACACCAAGACCAAAACAAGACAGCACGTAAATACATACACAACACTTAGGGGGGGACTCGTGCGGGTAAAGGATGAGCCCTATGGTACCCCAAAGAATCCTATCCAATTCCCTCACCTATGTCAGGATTGTCGCCCCGATAAAGGATATATGCTTCCGGAAGAGATGTCAGTGGTCACATGTGACAATCGGTACATGAGACTGTCACTATTGAGGTATTGCCAAGACAATCTGTATATGGGATTGTCACTATTGAGGTACTGCCTAGAAATTGGGGTAGGAACAATATGTTAGAGGTGAGCATATGTGAGAAATGTGACCACCGACATTTTTTCCAGAAGCATATATCCCCACTAGGCTATACTAATATCTGGGTGTGACCATAGCCCATAACATAGCCACTGGCTTCAACCGTGTATCTAGATAAAGGTCAACAAGAAATGTTGATAATATTTCTAATTACTATTTTGATTCCATAACATAACTCAAGGAATACTATTTTCCGTGTAAATCTTTCCCCCTCCAATAGGTCACTGTCGGACGTCCAGACCTAAAGCTAAATATGTACCTAAGCTAGACCTGGGCTTAGATGTGTGTGATATTCACTATTTACACTCAATATATGCTTTTTTGTGACACTCACTGTTGACACTAAATATATGTTATTTTTTGCGTTTGCTTTGGTGAGACTTCCCTTACCGTCCCCTGAAGCGATGTCATTAAGGGCCATCGAAACATGTTGGGACCTTGTCACCATAGTGAGTAAGGGTCAACAGTCTTTTTTAGGGCTAGGATCCGACGGGACCAGCCCTTTATCGGGGCGACAATCCTGACATAGGTGAGGGAATTGGATAGGATTCTTTGGGGTACCATAGGGCTCATCCTTTACCCGCACGAGTCCCCCCTAAGTGTTGTGTATGTATTTACGTGTTGTATTGTTTTGGTCTTGGTGTATTTCTAGCCATATTTTAATGATACATATTAAAAGTTAATTTTTAACACAGATTAACATAATAGAAAAGTCTAAAGAAATCAGCCAAGATATCAGGAAGTGAATTGTGAACTTGCATAAGTCTGGATCATCTCTGGGTGAAATCTCCAGATACCTGAATGTGCCTCGTTCACCTGTATTAACAATTATATGCAAGTACAAACAAGATGGGAATGTCCAGCCATCATACCACTCAGAAAGGAGACAGGTTCTGTGTCTCAGAGATGAACATGCTCTGGTCCGACAAGTGCATATCAACACAAGAACAAAAGCAAATGACCTTTTGAAGATGCTGTTGGAAGCTGGTAAGATTGTGTCATTATCCACAGTGAAACTGGTACTGTATCAAGATGGGCTGAAAGGCCACTCTGCCAGGAAGAAGCTATTACTCCAAAAGAAACATATAAAAGTCAAACTAATGTTTGCAAATGCAAGCAGTAACAAAGACGTATATTTTTTTGGAGACATGTCCTGTGGTCTGATGAAACTGTTTGGCCATAATGACCATTGTTATGTTTGGAGTAAAAAGGGAGAAGCCTAATAACACCACACTAACTGTGAAACATGGGGATGGCAGCATCACATTGTGGTGTTGGTTTGCTGCAGGAGGCACTTCACAGAATAGATGGAATGATGAAGAAAGAAGATTATGTGGCAATATTAAACCAACAACTCAAGACATCAGGAAGTTAAAGCTTGGGTGGAAAGAGGTCTTCCAAATGGACCATGACCCAAAAAATACTGCCAAACTGGTTACAAAGTAGCTTATGGATAACCAAGTGAATGTTTTGAAGTAGCCATCACAAAGCCCTGATCTCAATCCTATTGAAAATTTATTGGCAAAGCTGAAAAGGCAGGTGCGAGCAAGGCTACCTACAAGCATGGCTCAGTTTCACCACTTCTCTCAGGAGGAATAGGCCAGAATTGCTACCAACTATTGTGAGAAGCCTGTGAAAGGATATCCAAAACATTTGACCCAAGTCATTTAATTTAAGGGCAATGCTACCAAATACTAATGAAATGTATGTACATTTTTGACTTTGCAGAACGTAATAAAAATACCTTAAAAACTTTGTCTCTCTCATTGTTCTGGAATTTGGCAAATATAAATTATTTTGGTAATCCTAATTGACCTAAAACAGCATTTAATTTTTTCTAAAAATAGTAAAACATAAACATGTATCTGCATGATTGTATTGACTCACAGATTAAAGTAAAAAGGGTATTCCTATCTCATTGATTAGCTTTTAACATGTAGATAAAGGCAAATAATGCTACTACTAAATACATTTCTGTTCTGATTTTGCTTTGCTATTGAACAGGGCAGCTTAATAGCTTTGTGCCATCCTGTCAGGGCTGCAGAGTACAAAGCTGCAAAGTTACACTGTTATTATTGTATGTAAGTACACAGATAATGTGATATTGTAAAACAATCATACTGGTCATCTTAGCAGCATGTAAGCTGGAAGGTCAGTCAACGTACTAGGACTGCGCAAAGCCAGAATTGGGGGAAAAGTAGGTTCTTTGAAAAGAGCCAGATGAAAAAAAACACCTTTTAGATATCTTTTATACTTTTATATATACCGTTATATCCGTTATACCATACAGTAAGCTCTCATATAGACAAAGTAAAAAAAAAAAAAACAGTTATTGTTCTAAGAAGACTGGGATAAAAAAAATAAAAAAATGTTAAGTCACAAAAGCCAAAATTGGCTGTGGCACTGAAGGGTTAACATATACAACTCTAATTTATTTCCCAAGTTCAAAGTATAGACAACAAATGAAGTTATTTCATCTATTTATTTTCTGGAAGGGAAAGATGTTCTGTTCCAGACACTTTTTTTTACTGAGATCATGACCCAAACACTGACATAATCTGTATTCTGTTTCCCTGGATGCCTGAAAGAAAATATTAGCTTGCAAGAGAGGCTTGGTGATTGTACAATGCACCATCACCTTTGTGAGCTTTTAAACCGTACTTTGTCAAACTTAAATGTCTATGTATGGGATTTTTAAAGTAACATTTACTTGCAAAAGTTCAAATAGCGTGCTGCCTCTCAATAGCACATTCCATTTGAATGATTACACATGTGTTTATCTGTTTAAAAGAAACAAAAGGTCTAAAATATAAGGAGGTCACAATTGTTGAAACACAAAATGTAACAAAAGTAACATAGATGTTGGTGCCAAGTTATTGCTGCAGTTCTTTAAAACGCATCAGTCAGTTGACACATCTGTTTAAGTAAATATTACAAAGTAACGATTCTGGAGCATCTTTCCATAGAAATCTTTATTATATCAGTTGACTTCCTCTGTTTTTCCTACTAGAAATAAGCAAATATATTGACAGTATTACTATTTTGTGTCCCTACTCAGCAGGTACTCAAATCTAAATCTGACCTGCCACATCATTTTAGGTGGTCAGTCAGAGCTTAGACTCAGTGAGCAGGTTTGCTCAAGGTCTGGACACAGAAGGAACAGCTCTCCACCTTGCTCAGAGGACGCAGTCAGTGCTTGTTAGAGGTGCTGGATTTTCAGCTCCAGTGTGTACTTCCTCACTGCTCTGTTAAGCATTTTATAGGTGTTGGCATTGCTCCAACAACCTTACCCAGGCACCCTAGTTACCCTCCAACGGCCCTTTGATGTGGTCCTCGGTGGAAATTAGTTTAACATTCTGACACTGTAAGCACTGTTAAGACAGTGTAAGAGTATGTTATACTCACCCCACTGACAAGTAAAATGAAAATACCCTGCAGTCAATGTATTTATACATATCTGGGAATCCGAAGAAATATCATAGGAAAAGCACAATGCAGAATTTGAAGACAAATGTTGCAGAATCGTTCTTTCATAGGAATACAAGTATTTACATAACAGTTTAAAAGTGTTCCCAAGTCCTCTTTTAGGCAGATGTGTCATCAAAGTATACTACCTTTACCATCATCCACTATACTATTAACCTAAATGCCCCAAAAAAGCTGGGAAAAGCAAAACATGGTTTTACATGAAACGAGGACAAAGGAGATTTCCCTGGGAAGATGCCATGCCTATCACAACAAGATTTTGAAATGACACAACCCATTGGTTTCTGTAAAGTATCGGTCTGGACATAGATGTTTCAACTTGATTGTAAAAGGATAACCTGTATCAAAGTTTTTGTCCTTTGACATTTGCTTTAACCCCTTCCCACCACAGGTATTTTTTATTATGTGGTGCTTGTTTGTTTCAGAGGTTGATTGTGAAAAAACACAATTGTACGATTTTTTTCTTGTAGGGAGGAAGTTATTTTATGGCGTTCACTGCAAAGATGTTGTCTTTACTCTGAAGGTTGGTACAATTCCAGAAACACAAAATTTTAATTGTATTACTACTCTTTAAAAAAACAAACTTTTTTTTTAACTCTTTTTTCAAATTTGCATTGCCATTTTCTGAGACCAATAGCTTTTTTCTCTTTAAGTACCTGAGTTAGGGATGATTTTTTGCAGGCTAAATGTAGTTTTTAGTGTTACCATTTTGGAATGCATTTGTCTTTTAAACACTTTCTATACCATTTTTTGAGAAGCAAAGCAACTTAATGGACCCTGAAATACAAAATCTCTTTACATTTTAGTTTTTTTTATTTTCTTTTTTAAATGGTAAAAGAGAGTATTTTTTTACATTTTTAAAACTTTTTCCCCCCCCTAGTTGCTTGACCCCTAAAACGCTCTATTGCTTGTAGATTATCCTGTGTGTCCAGAGTGTAATTGGAGTATATGGAAGGGACAGGTACAATATAATAATGTCATCTCCGTACCAGGAATTTATGCTCCCCTGATCTAAATGTTTAATCAGCTGGAATAAAAATGATTTCCAATCACTGGCATAAATATTATGGCCATTATGTCCTTAATATTGAGGAAAAGGAGGATAAATAGAATCAGGAACCACCAAATATATATTTCCCCATGGTTGTTCTTTGTTTATACCCTTTTGACCACCCCCACCCGCCCCTCTTTTCTGTTCCTCTAGTTTGAGGTGTTTACCTGGTGAACCCACTGGGTAATGGTTTTAAGAGCAGGGGGCCAAATGTCAAGGGTGCAAGATACCAACAGAAAATTTGAGATGCCATTTGGGACTAGATATTTGTGTCTTCATTGGAAGATTCAGTGATAGCAGTTGATGGAGCACCTATATAATGTAGATAGCCACAGTTGGCGGCAGTGTAGAGAACAAAAATGTCCAACCTTTTCTCCCTAGTTGTGGTAATTTATATTGAGCATTTAGTTGCCTCTATCATAGCAGGGTGAATAAACTATAGGAGCTTGGTTACTGAAGTTTGTATTTGGGATTTCTCACAGATAGTATTGCTATGTTAAAGGGGTTCTCTAAGGCTATATTTTTATTTGTTATAGGGCTCACAACTGTTTTATATAAAACTTTGTCATTCAAATTTTTTGCCTGTCCTGCTGTGCAGAACCAGGCAAAGAGCCCTCTCCCTGCTTCCCCTTATACCCTGAAAACCATGTGACATTAATTTTTGACCTGGCCTCACTGAACATTACATCACACTCAGTGGGTGTGCTTTGTAACCAGGCTCAGCTCAAGAACACTCCCCTGTAGTGGGTGTGACCTAAGCAGAGAACGATCTGTCTGCATTCTTTCTTGCCAGCTTGGAGTTTGAAAATCAATAGAAGTAATTCCATTAGGCTATGTTCACATGGTGTAATTGCGGGACGTATTTCGCCCCGCAATTATGGCGTGTGTTTGGGGACGGGGCGGGAGCGGGGCGGGTCCCCATAGACATGCATTATTCTTGGCGCGTATACACCATGAATAATTGACATGTTAATATCCCCGCTTGCCGTAGTGTGCAAGCAGGGAGAGGAGACGTAATCCATAGTTCTCTATGAGAACTGTGGATTACCGTAATGACTGGGACGTATTTCAGCCCGTAATTTGCGCAGTATGGCGCGAATTACCGACTGAAACACATCCCAGAATAAGCCGTGTGAACATAGCCTTAGAGTAATTACAGGAGCTACTATTTGTTTATTTTTGAGTCCTGCAGGCAGAACTTTGTAATGGGAGCAGAGGACAGCAGTTCAGACCTGGGGGGTTGTGTAATGCTGTTATGAAAATGATGATTGCAGTTCTGTTCAGATTACATAGTGACTCATGAATCCTAGATGTCATCATTATCATGACAGCAAGTACAGAGCTGGGAGCATTACACACTAATGTTAGCACAATGTCAATGTAATTAAGCAGTTTGAGAGTGTAGGAAAGAGATGCAGGAGAACTACTGACACTCCCACAAGCAGGAAGTTTCAATGTAAAAAGTGGATCGATCTTGTCATATATAAGAATGCAAATCTTTATTTTTACATATAAATGCTGTTCATAGTGTTCTATGAAATCTTTAAACTCCTGGATAGCCCCTTTAATTTATTTATGTTACATTGAAGTTTTGTTTTATGAAAGAGTTAATATTAACCTTTATAAATGCTATGACCAATTATCACCAGAAAATAGTTTTATTAATTATTCTTTATTAATTTAGTATGGTAGTGTGGCGCCCCATGTCTGGATCACCACAAAATAACTGTCTGTGTAAGGTTCCATATGCATTATTAGATGTAATGAAAGTTGGTTTCTCTGCTAAGCACTGCATACAGACATTGTAACCAAGTCCCTTACTGGGGTTCTACACTTTACCTTCATCCAGAGTTTAGGACACGGCCACTAGTCAAGGGAAGAGTAAGTGTGCCCAGAGAGTGTAGTAATGTGGGAAGAAGAAGGAGGTTGTTGCCTCATGTAAAGAGGGTGTGTGCCTTCCTACAGGGCAAGCTGAAGAAATCAGGGTATCAGTCCCTTGGCCACAGTGACTTCCAGAGTCTTTGGCAAGCTGAAAAGACTACTTGGTGTTCAAAAGTAGCAGAGTGAATTGCCCAGGAACTCAGCAGCTTCACGGAGTCAGGAGTTCAGCGGTGAGAGAAGCCATGATTCCTATAGGACTCGCACTGCCTGTTCCTGGAAGGGATCACTGATCCACATTTTTCTCTTGGAAATCACGGAATCCAAGAGTCCTGTTATCAGATGTGTAACTAGCAGCAGGTGAGCTCCACCACGCTACAGCAGAGAAATTGAACTCTCATTGCACATGTTAGGCAGAAAGCCTATTTCCTGGACTGTGTAACACCTCAATGCAATGTCTGCAGAACTTCAGTAAATTGCAAGTGTTGTTAACCCTGCCTGCATGTGTTTGTTTTCTGCCACATCATCCGGCACCATCTGCCCTGGGAGTCAGCCCTTATTTAGGAAGGGGTTAATCACCAGGCACTAATTACCACCATCTATCTCCCAGGGATCTCCATTAGTGCCAGGCCAAACTCTGGCCGACAACCCCAACTGGCGTCACAAACTTTTTCAATAACTTAATTTTACTGAGCTGCCGCCGCGCCTGGCTGGGCCTGCCCAGCCCTCGGACCCCTGTGTACTACTACCGAGGATGGCTGGGGCAGTACAGTAGGGTCTCTGGTTCAGTGCCTGGTCTCAGCTGTAATTAATATTCAGCACTTGCCTGGTACAGAGCAGATTTAGCATGTGAGCCCACTTCATACATTTACGTCATATGTCGGTAAGGGGTTTAGGCAGCCATATTAACAATTATAGTGCATGTTTTATGCAAGTTGATTACATCTTGGTATAACCTTATAACATATTGACTTTAAAAAGTCCAAAGTTTTAGGAACAAAGATTCTATTTCATCCAAAGTTTCTTCTTAATGTCCTATTAAGTGTATTGCAACAGTTCGGACTCCATGTGATCTACATTTAGTCATTCACTTTACCGTCAAAGGCCAACAGCTATTATTTTGTTTACGTGTGCTTGAATAGAGAGTGTCAGAGAAGTTACAAGAAGTCTTTGATAGCAATCAAGGGATATGTGACCTGTGGTTCAGCAACAAGTTTAGTCTGTCATTCACAATCCATTTGAAATATAGACCCTCTCTAAACTCCATTCATGACATTGCCCAAGTGAATTGCTTTAATTTTTGGCAAAGTCACTTAAGTCAATAGAAAATATAAGGTCAATCTTTTAATGCTGAAATCTCTAAAATGTTTCTTTTGCTCCTAAAAACTAACACTAACACAAAGACCTTGCCGTCCTTAACCTGCTGTTACTTCTTATAAAACAATTTATTTTGTACTTTCTCTACTTTTCGATCAACTCAGAGTACAAACTTTAAATGATGTTATTAATAAAAATAGTAGGAAACTTTTTCAACATTTTTTACATTCTTATCATGCCATTCAGTGTGTAATAGAATGCTACATAAAAAGCGTAAAGTGCAATGTGCACTCCATTAATAGTGATTGTTTGTTCGGCAGCTGCTACTGATCTGATCTGAGCAAGTGGCGTATCAGCTTTGTGTTACATTGCATAGGTATATAAGTATGTTTACTTTCACCTATAGAACTATATGTAATTTTAATGGACCTAGTTTTATATACTATCACTGATAGACGGGACTTTTACAGTTAAAAAATATATAGACAATGTAATGTTATAGTAAGTAATCTATCAGAAAATGTATTGATTGGAAATAAAGTCAATGTAGCACTATTAAGAATGTCCTTTATTTCATTGACTTGCCCTCAAAAAGGTTTAGTTGACCAGTTCTTTAGATGTAAGAACAGTCATTTTCCAAACTTTTGGCGCGATAAGCTCCTGCACGACACTTTTTAATGTGACAAAGTTTTGGGGCATTCTGGGGGTGTGTCGCACCACATTCATGGGACTAGACACATTTATGATTCTTTGACTGACAGACAGACAGACAGGTAGATAGATAGACAGATAGATAGATAGATAGATAGATAGATAGATAGACTCACAAAAAGTTAGGGATTTCTTGAACATTTTTTTAAATGAACTAAATGAGATAATCTCTTAAATTTAGAATGCACATATCCAAACGTTGAATTGTTCAGTATTTTTTGCACAACTTGCTGAAAATCCCAACAAGTGTTTGATTCCTGAATTGCCCAATAAATTTAAGGAATCTATTTGAATTGGGATTTAAACAGTCCTCTTCATCAAGCTTCTCACATTTTGACATCATGATACCAAGGCAACACCTTAAAATTGATGAACAGGACCTCACCATTGCGAGTCTTCAAGCAGGATGCACTCAGACGGAAGTGACCACTGGGCTTAGAGTGTCACAGAGTGCTTTCAGCAGGAGTGATACAGATGGACTGGAAGAGACACAGAAAGGCAAAAAAGTGGACATACTTTGGCTACATCACACACCACTGACTGCTTCATTGTAGACAATGCCCCGTGGAACCGGATGATGATTGCCACACAACTTCCAGCACGCTTAAGGGAGGTGAGAGGGAACCAAGTGTCATGTCAGACCATTCATAGCCATTTACATCAGCATGGTCTACATGCTAGATGAACTTACCACACCACCAGGCACAGGCATCATCATCATCTATGTTGGACGAAGAACCAGTGATCCTTACTGTTGTTCAGTGATGAAATTCGCTTCACTCTGAGCAACTATGCTGGAGACGTCAAGGAGAGAGAAATGCATCCCCATGTCAGTTACCGGTCAGATACCCTTGCCAGTTGTCTAGCATGCAGACCACGCTGATGTAAATTGTTCCAAATGGTCTGACGTGACACTTGGTTGCCTTTAACCCCCTTAAATGTGCCTGGAGTTGTGTGACATTCATGATCTGGTTCCGCAAGGCATTGTTTACAATGAAGTGGTCATCACTGTGATGGAGCCAAAGGACATCCACTTCTTTGCCTTTCTGTGACTTTTCCAGTCTCTCTGTATCTCTGTTGAAACCTACTGATGACAATCTGTGACACTCTAACTCAGTGGCCACTTCTATCTCAGAGCAACCTGCTGGAAGTATGAAAACTGTCTAGGTCTAAAACTCACTTTGCTGCCCATAGCAACCAATCAGAGCGCCCCATTAATTTCTTATAGTGCTCTGGAAAAATGAGAGGAGCGCTCTGATTGGTTGCTATGGGCAACAAAGTGATTTTTAGACCTAGACAGGTTTCATACATGTGGCCCATTATGTCAAAATGTGAACAGTATGATTATTTTTAAATCCCAATTTAAAAGGATCCCCTAAATTTATTGAGTGATTCAGGGACCAAACACCTGTTGAGAATTTTGACATTAAGCGCTTTGTTAGAGATCAGCAAGTTGTGCAAAAAGTACTTAAACACTTAACAGCTGAACGTGGGAATTCTAAAGTTAAGAGATGCTCTTATTTAGTTCATTAAAAAAATGTTCAAGAAATGTTATGTCCATCCTGAAATTTCAACCAAAAGCCAAATATCCATAACGTTTTGTGAGTTAGTGTAGTTAAACAGATAAAATAGATTTCTGGACAGATAGACACAGACAGACAGACAGACAGACAGATATAGATAGATAGATAGATAGATAGATAGATAGATAGATAGATAGATAGATAGATACAGTATTCCATAAAACTGAGTACACCCCTCACATTTTTGTATTGTATTGTATCTTTTCATGGGACAACACTGAAGATGTGACACACTTTGATACAATGTAACGTAGTCAGTGTACAGCTTGTTTAACAAATAAATTTGGTGTGCCCTCAAAATTACTCAGCACACAGCCATCAATGTCTAAACTGCTGGCAGCAAAAGTGAGTACCCCCCAAATTGTGCACATTGTGTCAATATTTTGTGTGGTCACCCTTATTGTCCAGCACTGCCTTAACTTCCTGGGGCATGGAATTCACTAGAGCTTAATAGGTTACTACTGGAATCCTCTTCCACTCCTCCATGATGACATTACGGAGCTGGTGGATGTTAAAGACCTTGCGCTCCTCCACCCGTGATTCCAGTATGCCCCACATATGCTCAGTAGGGTTTAGGTCTGGAGACATGGTTAACCAGTCCAGCACCTTTACTCAGGACATGGTTGTCTTCAGGAAACTGCTTGCAGGCTTTTTTGTGCATTATCTTTAGAAGAGGTTTCCTTCTGGGACAACAGCCATGTAGACCAATTTGATGCAGTGTGTGACATATAGTCTGAGCACTCACATGCTGACCCTCTGCCCTATATCCTCTACAGCAATGCTGAAAGCCCTCATATGTCTATTTTGAAAAGATAATCTCTGGGTATGGCACTGAGCTCGTACACTGAACTTTTTTGGTTGACCATGGTGAGGCCTGTCTTGCTAAACTACTGTATGGTCTTGGCCACTATGCTGCAGCTCAGTTTCATGGTGTTGGAACTTTCTTATAGCCTAAGCCATATTTATGTAGAGCAACAATTCTTTTTTTAGATCCTCAGACTTTTTTTGCCAAGAGATGCCATGTTGAACTTCCATTGACCAGTATGAGAGAGTTTGAGAGCGAAAACACCAAATTGAACACACCTGCTCCCCATTCACACCTGAGACCTTATAACACTAACGAGACACATGAAACTATGGAGGGAAAATGGCAAACTGGGCACAATTTGTCCATTTTCACTTATGGGTGTACTCACTTTTGTTGTGAGTTTAGACATTGATGGGTGTGTGTTGAATTATTTTGAGGGCATAGCAAATTTACACTGTTATGCAACCTGACTACTTTACATTGTATCAAAGTGTCCTATCTTCAGTGTTGTCCCACGAAAAGATATAAAATAATATTTACACAAATGTGAGTGATGTATTCACTTTTGTGAGATATTGCAGATCAGATAAGATAGATAACAGATAAATATTACTTAGATAAGTAGATTTTTGCTTAGTAAATACATAATTGCTAAAATATGAATGAGTAGATCATTGATAAGTATATTGATTGATAGATAACCGGTAGATACTTTTGTAAAGTTTTATCATTGTTATATTTGAGTATTAATTAATAAGAAAGCAGTGATATGCTTAGGGATAACAGAGGAAAAAGTGGTTAGATTGTCCTGTTACTATTTTTTAGAAGGAAAAAAAGATTTACATTTCTATCATGTCCAAAGATTATTTGCCTTGTTGAATGTTGACGCTGTCTACTGTGACACATCAGGCTGCGATATTGAAAATAGAAAGAAAGATTGCATTTCCTTCCCTTTGCTGTCACATCAAAGCCTGTTCCTATAAAGGTTGGTGACCTGCTATGCTGTCTATCTTTCATCCTTAACTTTTTTCTGTATCTTTATTGCATGAAGGACTGCTTTGAAAATCATCAAAAACAATAGTATTGCAATAAATTGCACCGCTACTGAGGATATTATTATTTCCTCTTGTGTATTATTGTTGAATGTAATGCACCAATAAAACAGTAAGTATTGTATGGATTTATGTGTTGGTTGTAAGGAACAACACTTGATATGGCCATGTAGTATACAGTATATATATTCCCCATAATGCATGTGACAGATCAACTGTAATCTATAGACTGTAATCTATAGGACATGTTACAAATACACTTACTGCCTATCTATTGAATGCACCTCCCAAATCAGTTTACTTAAAGGAAAATTATCCTTCAAGGGGTTTTTCCATGATATTAAGTTGACGTGGGAGCATCACAGAAGCAAATTTAAGTAAATTGGTAACTATAAGTAATTAAAAAAATGTACCATATTAGAACTCCTGTCCCCTTTCTGTTTCATTTGTGTACTGATCGTCATCATGGTTTCCATCCAGCACTTTCTCTTCTCCTTGCCTGACTGACCTTGCTCAGTTGAATCTTCTCTCTGTGATGGCTGGGCCTGGGAACACGCATTGCTGCATATACGTACTCTCTCCTTGCTCGGCCATCACTTTCTTCTGCAATATTGCTCCCTGTGCTGTTTTTCTTCCACGTGCTGTCACCTCCCTGTACTGTGGCTTCCCATACTGTTATCTCCGTGTACTTTGGCACCCTGTGCTGTCTCTCCCCATGCTGTCATCTCCCCGTACTGTGTCATCTCTCTGTACTGTCATCTCCCTTTACTGTAATCTCCTTGTGCTGTCTCTCCCCATACTGTGTCATCTTCCTTTACTGTCACCTCCCTATGCTATCTCTTCCCATACTGTTTCTCCCCATGCTGTGGCTCCCTGTACTGTGTCATCTCCCTTTACTGTCATCTCCTTCTGTTGTCTCTCCCCATACTGTTTCTCCCTGTACTGTGGCTCCCCGTGCTGTTGCTCTCTGTACTGTGGCTCTCCTTGCTTTCATCTACCTGTACTGTATTTCCCCATGCTGTTATCTCCCCGCACAGTTATCTCCCTGTACTGTGGGTCCCCGCATTGTTTCTCCCTGTGCTGTCTCTTCCCATACTGTTTCTCCCCATACTGTGGCTCTCTGTACTGTGTCATCTCCCTTTACTGTCATCTCCCTGTGCTGTCTCTCCCCATACTGTTTCTCCCCATACTTTTTTTCCCTGTACTGTGTCATCTCCCTGTGCTATATTTACTATTTTGCCGTAGGCAAACTTAAACTCTATCAGTTCTCTATCTGTTAAACACTAAAACGTAACTTTTATTATGTATAACTCTTAACCTCTATACACACTATTTAAAAACCTGATCTCTCACCTCATCATTTAACTCTTTTTGCATCTGAAAGAGGAATAACTCCCTTTCTATTATCAAGTCTGGTGGAGCACCACCTATTAACAGAGAGCCTTATATTCTATAGCAAAGTACTAAGCTTCCAGTAAGGATCCCAAGCCAACTACTTGGGCAGTCGTCCCTAATCTCATAGACACAGAACAAATAAGGCCCCCTTGTGATACCATCTGCAGCAGGTGACACTTGTAGACAGAGGTGAGAAATCACAATTTAAAACGTCATATCTGACCTTGTCGACATGTTTCGCCAGCTAACCTGGCTTCATCAAGGCTTAGAGGTCCGATCTGTCTACAAGTGTCACCTGCTGCAGATGGTGTCACAAGGGGGCCTTATTTGTTCTGTGTCCATGAGATTGGGGACGACTGCCCAGGTGGTAGGCTTGGGATCCCTTACTGGAGTTAGTACTTTGCTATAGATATAAGGCTCTCCTGTTAATAGGTGGGGCTCCACCAGACTTGATAATATATAGGGAGTTATTCCCTCTTTCAGAAGCAAAAAGGGTTAAATGATGAGGTGAGAGATCAGGTTTTTAATAGTGTGTATAAAGGTTAAGAGTTATATATAATAAAAGTTTACGTTTTATGTTTAACAGATAGAGAACTGAGAGAGTTTAAGTTTGCCTACGGCAAAATAGTAAATATAGTGATCAAAAGTCACTCTTTGTTCTCTTGCGAGATTCCCAATTTTTTGGAGATTATCTCCCTGTGCTGTCTCTCCCCATGCTGTTGCTCCCTGTACTGTGGCTCCCCATGCTGTCATCTTCCCACACAGTTATCTCCCTGTGCTGTTATCACCCCATACTGTTACCTCCCTGTAATGTTGGTCCCCGCATTGTTTCTCCCTGTGCTGTCTCTCCCCGCAGAGAGGAGCTATCCTCTGCGGTCTAGCCAATCACTCACCATTTGTGCGTACCTAGACTCCAGGGATCCTCACGCTACAGAGGCTGATTGAAAACTGAGTATTCAGCCTCGGGAGCATGCACGGGAAGCGGCGTGATGATGTCGCAAAGAGGTGCATCTTGCTGAAGAACTCTTTTTAAGAAGTACAGTATGCCCCTTTTTCAGGACTGGAGGAGAGCAAGGGAACTATTAACTAAGAGGAAAGAGGTCATGATAGAACCCCTTTAAAGTTTATTTACTGTACTATTTGCAGATACATATAACAGACTGTTTCCAATTTCTGTAGCCTTTCTTACAAATAGCCATTATCAAAATCTATACAGTAAATATTGCATTTTAGTGCCATCAGCTCCCTGCCACACCATTCTCTGTAAAAGGAATGAGAAAAAATGTGCCAGCTTCCAATAAAAAAGTCCATTTATTGTAAATCCATAAAAATAGCTACAATACCCACTGAAATGTTTCAGGCAAGCAAGTCTTGGGGTATGGCATCTGGATCTGGGGCATTGTATTGCTTGTGCCGGTCCACTGAAAACACTAGATGTCAATGACATCATGGTGCTGCCAGTGCCCAGCTGCTGACATCAGCCAACTTCCTGTGCTGTCTGCAGCACGGCACAAGTGAGGTGATGATGGGCAGGTAACAAACAGTTTAGGCTGACGGTGGCTCCAATACAACCACATACAACCTTTTTTCTAAAACATGAAAAAGCTGTTGAGGTGTAGGTGCTTACTGAATGCAAAAGAGTAATATCTAAAAAACAAGTCACTTAAAAAATCAAAGAAGACTTAAAAATTAACCTTAAATAATAATACTCTAAAAAAAGTACATATATACCACACCAACAGCAAGCTAAAAAGCGTAATGCTCACTTGACAAAAAATATAATCCACAAGGTAGATATCTCTAGCCAACCTATAGAACAACAGGTGAACAACAATCCAAATGTATTGCTCAAAAGGCCATGTAGCTCCACATATAGACTATTACACTCTATATACTATCAACAGTAACCTCTTTATAAGTCATGATCATTGGCTGGTAAAGGTTACAAAAGTATAATACTCCAAGTGTTCTAAATGTAAATCTTATATATTGGATGCTGCTTTGGATTCTGTTTTGTTTGTCTTCTATGTAAAGACTTTGACAAATAACTGTCATATGTATATAGAAGATGTTTAAGCAAATAATATAAAATATGTGCAAAGACCTAATTAGGCAAATCCGTAACATATGTTTGGTGCTGAAGCGCACATTCTCCATAAGCTAGATGCATAGAGTGGGTACGCAGATCTTAGCAACGCTCTGTATGTCATTATACTGCATATCTGTGATCATCAATCTCATAACCTGCTTGTTAGATGTGCAGTTAGCTTGGTGCCCAAAACACATAACAAATTACTGTAATTTGTCTTTCCCTTAAGTGGCAACTTGCTGTAAGACCCAATTTCATAATTTTAATTGTGTGTGATGACTAATTTACCCTGTCTTTTTTTCTGTGGTGCAGTAATATATAAACGTAGCTATCAAGCGAGGCACAAACTGCAGGAAGCTTTATCTTAGAGGTAAAAAATAACAGCATTGATGTAACCAAATAGTGCTTTCAAGTTAATCGTACATCCCAGACCTCAGCACTTCCTAAAGCTTCCTTCAATGATAGTCACAGATATTATTTGTCTACTCTTAAGGATATGTTCATACATGAAAATTTGCCTATAGCAAATCTGACACATGCTTACTAGAGGATCTGCAGCAACAATCCAAGGCTGACTTTCGGCTTAAAGAGTACCTATCACCTCCAGGAAAACCTCATGAAATAACAGGGAATAAAATACAAACACTTCCTTAAATATGCTTCATTAGGGAAATCTAAGCATTTCACCTGTAATTCTGTTTTTAAAAAAGCGCTGGCCCTTTAAGACAGCTCTGAAGTCGGGCCAAGTCAGCACCTGACAGCTTGATGGATGACAGTTGTATCTAATCTCCTGCCTCTGAGCTGGAAGAGTCCACTGTGCAGGGGGGAGCCTGTAAGTCTACATCATGTGCACACTGATTTTCTCTGGGCTGCTATGTCTGTGCTGGATATAACATTAGCAGCAGTGTAATGTAGATGCCTATAAACCCTGTCACACCATGTCCTCAGTGTGCTGTGCCTGTTGTACTGTATATAGCAGCTATGTCCTCAGCTCCCCCTGCACAGGTGGTATAGCTCAATAGAAAGAATCCCTGCTACATACAGAGCTCTGCTAAGAAAGTAAAAGCAAAATCTATTCCCCTGTATTAATGACATGAGCCCTCTGCATTGCTAATGACATGTATTGGAAAAAAGTCTTATCATTTCATCTACTATTATATTTTGTGTGTTTGTGTGGAGGTGATAGGTACTCTTTAAAGCTGCAAATGTGCAGTTTGATGTGTAGCGGATTTGTATGAGATGGGACCATCTCACCAGTTTTCCAGGATTACAAGTAGCTTATTCTTCTCACACATCTTCTTTACCATGTTATATACAAAAATCCATACAGAGTTTTTCTAATGTATGTGAACAGGGTGCACTGGGTGCACAATGTTGAGGTGCATTTCATGAGGATTTCAGCACATAATCTGTGAAAAAAACTTCATCAAATCCCCACAAGGCCTTACAGGAAAAAGAATGTGGAAACCAATCAGTTGTCAGATGTAAAACTCAGTGATTTAGATTGTATTTATACTTTCTATTTGCATTAATCTAGATTATTACAAATGAACAGGAGAATAGATGGATCACGGTGGTTGCATAAAAACATATTACCGCTGTCGCAGCCCGGATCTTATGCAACCACGGCGGTCTATCTATTCTTTCGTTCATTTGTATTAATCTAGATTAATACAAAGAGAAAGTTTATTTTTATAACTATCATCCTTTATTATATAGTTTAATGCATATCTGAAATGAGCTTCCTGTTTTTTAGACAATAACAGTACTGCTGTAACCTTTCAGCAACGCTGTGACCTGGTAACCTTTCAAAAAAGCCGCGAGAATTTGTTACAGTACATATACCCACAAAGTTTGATGCTGCCCTATAGCATTCATTGTTGATTGGCTTTCTTGTCTAACAGACATTGAAACCTTCCATTATGATGCAAAGAGCTGTTCACGAATTGAAGAAGCAAATATATACGGTAATAAAATGGTTTTTTTTTCAAGCATAAGGCAAATTAGACCAGGGAAGTTTGAAGTTACATTTCTAAAGCATATAATCTCTAACAGCACAATGCCAGATATCGCTTACTTGATGTACAGTAGTTCCTGCATGGTTTAGGGCACTGGGCTATTGTTCTGGAATGCTGTAATAATTCACAAATGCCAGTGTTCAAGGTTGACTTAGCAGACAGTTTTTCAAAAATCCAGAAAAGCAGAGGTGATACAAAAGTCTAAAATACTATCAGCATTTTTTCAGAACAGGAAAATTTAAAAGCAATAAAAGAAAAGTAGAACTAAAATTATATTTATAGAGAAATACATCTGCTTATCTATCTATCTATCTATCTATCTATCTATCTATCTATCTATCTATCTATCTATCTACCATTTCTAGTTATCTATCTATTGCATCTCTCATATCTATTTATGTATATCATTCTCTCTCTCCTTTTTCTACCTATTGTATCCATCATAACTGTCTAACTTTCTTTAAACATATTTTATTGAATTGACAATGCCATGTTTACAAACAGTAATGAATTACAAAATATTATCAAATCATATAATAACAGTTACATATCAAGGATTTAAAACAGTGAACATAGCACAATGAAAGCCAAAGAATTGTTACTAGCTATGAAAAATAGGTCAATTAACTATAACCATAGGAACAGGAATAGGAGAACGGGGGACAGGGAAACAGTCCAAAAATTATCATAAGCATGAAAAAGACTATTTAAGTAGTGGAACATAATATTTGGAGTTTCTGTTTTTTAAGGCATACTAATGGAGGATCTGCTAATCTGAGTCAACAGTAACAATTAAAGTTTATCCTTCTAGTGATATCTGAAATTGTGGAGATCTTTTCAAAGATAGGCTATTGCCACTCTGGTAGGGATGAGAGTGTGGAATATATCTGTTTTTATAAGAGCAGTACAGTACTTGATATAGGAATCAATTGGTTTGACCCCAATTCCTTAGTTAATTTGAGTCTAATACCGGTGACTTCTGAATAGATGGCCTCTATAGATCATCACATGACTAATCATAGGACAAGACCACCACACATGAAGTATTGTGTCCCTCTAATCACATGGTTTCCAGCAGAGATTCAAAGTCCCTGGGAACATGTGGGCAATGCATCATATCTATCTAACTTTCTCTCTAGAAGACAATAGAGAGGGCAATACTTACAAATTATTCAAAGCTGGGTATTTATTATCATTTATTTTAAAGCACCAATATTTCCAGGGTGCTTTACATTCAAGTGGCGTTGCATACATAACATAAGACTAAACAAAGTACAATGGCAACACTAAATGACTGTACAATTGGTCCAGAAGGAGAGAGAATCTTGCCCATAAAGGCTTACAATCTACAAGGAAGGAGAATTAAGACAGAAGATGAGGGGCAGACATGTTTGTGGCAGCAGAATTATTGTAGGTTATAGGTAATCCTGAAAAGATGGGTTTTCAGGTTGCTTTTGAAACTAGTAAAGGTGGAACAGAGTCTGATGTGTTGGGGCAGTGAGTTCATGAGTATGAGGGCGGCACGGGAGAAGTCTTGGAGATGATTGTGCGAGGAGCTGACATGGGGCCAGTAGAGAAGTTCCCGTGAGGAGCGGATATTGCATGAGGGGAAGTATCTAGAAATTAAGGCAGAGATGTATGGAGGGGAAGGTTGTGGATAGACTTGTAGGTCATGGTTAGTAACTTGAACTGAATCTGCTGGGCAATGGCTAACCAATGTAGAGTTTGGGAGAGGAGGAAGAGTAGTGAGGAGAAAGGTGGATCAGATGGGCAGTGGAGTTAAGGATGGAATAAAGGGGAACAACCTTTATTTCAACATGTCCAAAGACAACATTTCAGCTTGATAAAGGCACACTTTAAACTGAAATATTACCTTTGGACATGTTGGAATAAACATTTATTGTTTTATTTATTTATTTATTAGGAGTGCTGCTATTTTTTCTTTTACTACATTTATATCTATGTATCTATTTCTATTATATCTATCTATCTATTTATCTACAGTGGGAACCGAAAGTATTAAGACCCCTTTAAATTTTTCACTCTTTCTTTCATTGCAGGAGTGTAGATATTTTTTGCAAATTTGTTAAACAAGAAAAACTGAAATATCACATGGTGATAAGTATTCAGACCCTTTGCTGTAACACTCATATTTAAATCACATGCTTCCCATTTCCTTCTGTTCCTCCATGAGATGGTTCTACTCCATCATTGGAGTCCAACTGTGTTTAATTAAACTGATTAGACTTCATTAGGAAAGACCTCACAGTTCACAGTATATGTCAGAGCACATGAGAATCAGAGGTCTTAAGGAACTGCCCAAGGACCTCAGAGCCAGACTTGTTGGCAAGACACAGGATCTGGCCTAAGCTTACAACCGGCATTTCTGCACACTCAGTTCCTAAGAGCACAGTGGCCTCCATAATCCTTCAAGGGTTTTTGCCAAGAGTGACTTACCTTACCTTTAATCTGCTCAGAAGCGATATAAACAAGCACTAAGCCTCACAGGTGAGAGCAGAGGCGGCTTAGAACACAGGCAGGATGCAGAGGAGGCATGTGCAATGTTCACTGACATACTTTACATTACAACTGTGGATTATTATTACTTCATGTTCCCTGTCAATAGGATAAGAGTGCCGACAATGCTAGCACGGCCAGCTGAGCTCCTGTCAGCTTGCTGGTCATGTCTAATTTGTAAACTTTTTAGTCCCTAAGGGCATGCAAGGAAGGCTGTAGCTCTCAGAGGCTTCACCTTTTGTCATCACATTATTTAGAAAAGTGATTAAATACCCATTTTGGAGGATCCCACGTCAACATTACATCGTGGCAATTCGCTTTAAATGGAAGAAGTTTGGGACAAACACAATTTTTCATTAACCTGGCCATCCAGCCAAACTAAGCAATCGTGGGAAAAGAGTCCTGGTGTGTGAGGTAAAGAGAACCCCAAGATCCCTATGGCTGAACTCCAGAGATGCAGTGGCGAGATGGGAGAAAGTTCCACAAAGTCAACTATCACTGCAGTCCTCCACCAGTCGGGGCTTTATGGCAGAGTGTGCCAAAGGAAGCCTATACTGGGTGCAATACATCTGAAAACCCACATCAGTTTGCAAAAAAAACACATGAAAGGACTCCCTGGACTATGAGAAACAAGATTTTCTGGTTGAGCGAGCTGAAGATTGAACTATTGGTGTTCACATTCTAGCAGCATGTGTGGGAGAACCCAGGCATGCTCATCACCTGCCCAATACAATCCAACAGTGAAACTGGGTGTGGCAGCTCATGCTATTGGGGGTGTTTTTCAGCTGCAGGGACAGGAGGATCTGGTTGCAATTGAAGGAACGCTGAATGCGGCCAAGTCCAGAGATATCCTGGCTAAACAACTCTTCCCGAGCGGTCTGGACCTCATACTGGGCGAAGGTTCCTCTTCCAACAAGGCCAATGACCCTAAAGCACCAGCTAAAACAACACAGCAGTGGCTCAGAAAAACCTCTGTGCCCATTCTTGCCCTGGGCCCAGCCAGCCCCCAGCCGGGCGTCCGGACTAAACCAATTGAGTATCTCTGGAGAGACTAGACCCTTGCCACCAAGTTTCCCCCCATCCAATCTGCGGGAACAGAGCGCGGATCTGCAAGGAAGCCGGGCAGAGGATCCCAAAAAACTTTGCCACAATGTCCTAATTTCTGATTTTTTTACTTTCAAAGATGGGGTGCAGAGTGTAACATTTAATGAGGCAAAAAAAAATTTACTTTTTGTATCTTTTACCAAATGGCTGCAATGAAACAAAGAGTGAAAAATACTTTCACTGAATACTTTCCGTACCCGCTGTACCTATCGTTTTCTCTTTTTTATTATATTTCTTGTATCTATCATATCTTTCAATCTATCTATCTACAGTATCAATACTATACACTCACCGGCCACTTTATTAGGTACACCCATGCTAGTAACGGGTGGGACCCCCTTTGCCTTCTGAACTGCCCAATTCTTCGATGGCATAGATTCAAAAAGAGCTGGAAGCATTCCTCAGAGATTTTGGTCCTATTGACATGATGGCATTCACACAGTTGCACAGATTTGTCGGTGCACATCCATGATTGCGAATCTCCATTCCACACATCCCAAAGATTGCTCTATTGGATTGAGATCTGGTGACTGTGGAGGCCATTTGAGTACAGTGAATACATGGTATGTTCAAGAAACCAGTCTGAGCTCATTCCAGCTTTATGACATGGCGCATTATCCTGCTGAAAGTAGCATCAGGATGTTGGGTACATTGTGGTCTAAAGGTTGGACATGGTCAGCAACAATACTCAGGTAGGCTGTGGCGTTGCAACGATGCTCAATTGGTACCAGGGGCCCAAAGAGTGCCAAGAAAATATTCCCCACACCTTGACTCCCCCACCACCAGCCTGACCGTTTGCTTGTACAAGGCAGGATGGATCCAAGCTTTTTCATGTTGTTGGACGCCAAATTCTGACCCTACCATCGAATGTCGCAGCAGAAATCGAGACTCATTCAGGACCAGGCAACGTGTTTTCCAATCTTCTACTGTCCCAATTTCGATGAGCTTGGGCAAATTGGAGCCTCAGTTTCCTTGTTCTTAGCTGAATAGGAGTGGCACCCGGTGTGGTCTTCTGCTGCTGTAGCCATCTGCCTCAAAGTTGCCGTACTGTGCATTCAGAGATGCTCTTCTGCCTACCTTGGTTGTAACGGGTGGCTATTTGAGTCACTGTTGCCTTTTTATCAGCTCGAACCAGTCTGCCCATTCTCCTTTGACCTCCGGCATCAACAAGGCATTTCCGCCCACAGGACTGCCGACTCATGGCTGTTTTTTTTTCTTTTCGGACCTTCTCTGTAAACCCGAGAGAGGGTTTGTGCGTGAATTCCCAGGAGATCAGGCAGTTTCTGAAATTACTCAGACCAGCCCTTCTGCTCCAAACCTAACATTGCCACGTTCAAGGCACGCAAATTCACCTTTTCTTCCCCATACTGATGCTCGGTTTTGAAAGTGTAGGAGATTGTCTTGACCATGTTACATGCCTCAATGCACTGAGTTGCCGCCATGTGATTGGCTGATTAGAAATTAAGTGTTAACGAGCAGTTGGACAGGTGTACCTAATAAAGTGGCCGGTGAGTGTATATGACACTATGATAGAATGTAAAGTAAAAATTGTAAATTATCCTTTATGTTTGCAAGCCAGTTACACTATCTCACAAAAGCGAAAACACTCACATTTTTGTAAATATTGTATCATATCTTTGCATGTTACAACACTGAAAATACGAAACTTTGATACAATGTAAAGTAGCCAGTGTACAAGCTTGTATAACAGTATACATTTGGTGTACCCTCAAAATACTTCAACACACAGCCTTCAATGTCTAAACCGCTGGCAACAAAACTGAGTACATCCCTAAGTGAAAAAAGACAGATTGTGCCCAATTTTCAATTTTCCCTCTATGGTGTCATGTGACTAGTTAATGTTACAAGGTCTCAGGTGTGAATGGGGAGCAGGTGTGTTAAATTTTTTGTTATCGCTCTCATTCCTGGTCATGGAAGTTCAACATGGCACCCTCATGGGCAAAAAGAACTGTGCTGAGGATTTCTGGAAAAAACCCCCCCCCCCCCCCCCCCCCCCCCCCTCATTGTTGCTCCACATAAAGATGGTTTAGGCAACAAGAAGATTATCTATCATCTATTGTATCTATCATATCTGTCTGTCTAACATTTGCAGATCTATCTATTATTCTATCTAGTGTATATATTATGTCTGTTATTTAACTATCTATTCATCTATAATATCTGTCATATCTATATATCTTTCTATCCTCTGTTTTTCTGTCTACCCAAATCTTTATTTATCTATCATATTTGTGTTTATCTCTGTATTTATAGGGAGTCACATCATTGAATTATTGCTTTTTACTCATAAATCCTAGTTCAAATTATTTAAACCTACATATTTATATATATGTAGTTATGTCTATCTATCGATCTATCTATCTATCTATCTATCTCCTCAGAATTATCCCAGAATTTAATAACGCAGACTTTGGAGTCCGTAATATCATCTGACTACGCCCCTCTTCATTTCTTCTCAGGTACGTCCTGTCTGTGGGAACAACAAGTCTCAGCCATTTTTGCCCACGCATTATATGTCTAGCTGTCTCTGCTTAGTTTCAATGGTCTTCCTGTCTGTGGAACAAAAATGTCCCAGCCATCTCACCGCATTATATGTCTAGCTGTCTCTGCTTGAGTTTAAATTGTATTACGTCCTGTCTGTGGAACAACAAGTGCTCAGCCATCCCCCCATAGTATGTCTGCTGTCTCTGCTTAGTTTGGTACGTTTTTGTCTAGATATTTCTTCGCCCAGCTCTGTCTTCCATAATTTATCCTGTGTTTATTTGTATAGCCATCATTCCCAGATACTCCCTTAAAGTTTCTGCTCTGTGCAGAGCTCTTTTGTAGCTCCAACCCGTTTACGACACCTGAAAAGCCCTAATGCTCATTTGAAAACTCCTCATAGTTGAGTATAAGTTGCGGCTGTGCTCTGTGGACCGAGGTTTGGGGGCCAAATTTCACGTGCCAAATTTCTAGTGGCAATGTAGAAGTGGCAATCCTCAGAATTTTCCCGAATTTGACAGAAGGGACACGGAAGGGGAGGGACTCTCGCCTTTTTGTAAGTTGCTACCTTTTTGCATACTCCTGAATGACCATGCTTGTTTATACTATCTACCTGGCAGCCATCTGCCTCCGATCTTACACCCTATCTTGCCCTCAGACATAGGGGGGGGGGTGTTTATCCACATAAGCTCCTCTCTCTTCCCTCACCTATGTACTCCTCCCACACGCTATTTTCCCTCTTTCAACCACCCCAAACCTCCAGCTCACATATTACAGCACAAACGCCGCTCATATTCATCATACCATCTGCTGTCTCTTTTCATTCTCCTGCTTCTCGTGCAGGGGACATCTTCCCAACCCGGGCCACCTTCCTTTACTGCTCATCCCACCTCCTCCTCAGCCGCCATAGTATACCCTGCCTAACCTGCTTGCCATTCGCGTACGCCTTTTTCTGCCCCCTTTTTAGTGTTGCTCTATGGAACGCCGATCCGTCTGCAACAAAACTCACTGCTGTTCATGACCTTTTTCTCTCCAACTCTCAACCTGCTGCCTCACAGAAGACCATGGCTCCAGCAATCTGACACGCTTCCCTTGCGCTCTCACCTATGGTGGGCTACACTGTCACCCACACCCGCCCAGACCTGAGAAACAGGCGGGGGAGGAGGTTGGATACTTCTCTTCCACACTGCAACTTCAGGTCTTCCTCCTGCCACCCTCCCCTCTCTTTCCCCCTCCGTTGCGGTCCACACCCTCAGGACTCTTTCGCCATACTTTCCATCAGAGTCGCAGTTGTCTACAGACCCCCCCCCGGCTCTCCCCGCCAGTGTCTGGATATTTTGCCGCCTGGCTCCACACTTCCTCTCTTCTGAAATTGACCACTCTCATCGATGGGTGATTTCAAACTTCCCCTTGATGGACCCATGCTCCTTTGCCTCACAGTTTCGTTTCATTAACCTCCTCTTTCATGGCCTTTGCAGTTTACTGACTCCCCAACCCACAACGATGGGAACTCTTGGATTGGTTTACTTTGTCATCTTACCTCAATTACTAACTTCACTAATTCTCCTTAGGCTCTCTCTGACCACAATCTTATCTCCTTTAATTATCACTAAGTCTCAGCCTTCTCTGGTACAAACTGCCCATCTTCCATACAGAAATTCCGCTCCATTAATACTCAGGAACTCACCGACACCATACATCCTCACGCCCCCAATCTCCTCCCTCTCCTGTCCAGACCAGCTGTCAAACGTTTACTATGAATCTCTCACACCACCCTGGACATGTTGACACCACTCTCTACACCGCACCACAGAGTCAGTCGCCCGAGCCTTGGCACACACTCAGACTCGTTTTACTCCAGCGTGTTCCAGGTGGCTCAGCGGCTGTGGAGAAAGTCAAAGCTACCTGCAGACCTTTCTCCACTAAATTTCCCCCCCCATGCACAGGACTTATCACACTAGCCCCTTCACTGCGCCAATCAAAATATTTCACCCCTCCTCATCTCCACACTACACCAACAACCCAAAAACGCCTCTTTGACACCTTCCATTCCCTCCTAAGCTAAAGCGCAGGCTCTCCGGTCACTGACCTCTGTGCTGGAAGACCTGGCCACTCACTTCAAAGACAAAAATTGAAAAATATGCCGGCTAAACATATCTCCAGTCCCCAAATTACCCATCCTTCCCTCCACGCACGTCCTCTAATCTCTCGCTGCCCTTGGCCCGCGACAGTGGTCGAAGTGTCCCAGGCTTCTCCTGTCGCTCATCCCACCACCAGGCTTACTGACCCCATTCCATCCCACCTCGTCCAGGTCTATTTTTCTCCAGCTGTCCTCTCTCACCTTACTGCTATCTGTAACCTTTCTCTCTCCACTGGGATCTTTCCATCTTCCTTCAAACACAACCTTCATCACCCCTTTACTAAAAAAGCCTTCTCTGGACCCGTCTGTGCTGATAACTCCGACCAGTCTCTAACTGCCCTTCATCTCTAAAACTCCTGGAAACGCTTGGTCTACTCTCGTCTATTCCGCATCTCTCTGCTAACTCTCTTCTTGTCCCGCTGCAATTCAGGTGTCCGCACCCTACACTCCCGGAAAACTGCCTTAGTTAAATCTCAAATGACATCCTAACGCAAAATCTCAGGGTAAAACTACTCATTGTTGCTTCTCTGTGGATCTCTCTGGCAGCATATGACTACTGTGGATCAACAATTCCCTCAGCATGCTCAGCCCATTGGCCTCTAGGATACCGCTCTCGCTTGGTTCTCGTCCTACCTCTCTGACCGCTCCGTCAGTGTTCTCGTTTTCTGGTTCCACCTTCTTCCTCTTCCTCTTGCTGTGGGGTTCCTCAGGGATCAGTTCTAGTCCTCTCCTCTTTTCATTGTACACAGCCCCATTGGACAAACATCAGTTGAATTTGGCTTCTGTACCATCTCTATGCGGATGCACCCAATTATAGCACTCCTCCGTGACATCACTCCAGCCTTGCTACAAAAACACCAGTGGACTGTCTGTCGCTTGTCTCTGACAATCATGTCCTCTCTCGATCTGAAACTAAACCGCACTAAGACTGAACTTCTTGTCTTGCCGCCATCTTCTAACAACCCCCCCCTGCTATTTTCTGGGTTTCTTGTATGTGGGTTTCCTACCATTTCTCTAGGCAGCAGGCCCGCTGTCTAGGGGTTTTTATTGGATTCGATCTGACCTTCACCCAATTATATCCCAAATCCCTTGCCGTCCTGTCACCTGCACCTCAAGAATATCTCCAAAATCCGTCCATTTCTCACTGTGGAAAACGACCCTCAAAACTCTCATTTACTGCTCTTATTCTTTCTCGTCTGGTCTACGCAACTCCTTGCTTATCGGTTACCTCTCTGCAAAACGTTCCCCTCTCCAATCTGTCCAGAATGCAGCATGCCTGGCTTTGTCTTTCTCTCCAGCCGCTATATGATGCCTGCTACCCTGTGTCCAGTCACTGCACTGGTTGCCCATCCAGTACTAGGATACAGTATTAAACTCTGCACTCGCACCCTATAAAGCTCTCCCACAGCACTGCTCCTCCCTTCATCCTCCTCCCTAGTCTCTGTCTACGCCCGACCCGTGCTCGCCGCTGCTGCATCCCTCCCCGCTGATGAAATCAGACTACATTCCTCAATCATCCGAAACCTCCATGCCCGCCTACATGATTTCACACCGTGCGGCACCATTCTCTGGAATATGCTACCGCGGGCGAATCAGGCACATTCACAACCCTCACAGTTTTAAGAGGGCCTGAAAATACATCTTCTCGGTCTGGCCCACCAAGATCCCTACTGCTCTCACAACATCTGTCACTCCCTGCACTTGGGCACTCACGGATGTATCTGTATATAGATGTACAGTCTGGGTGCAGGTTCTATCCATTTTTCTGTAAACCACCCCCTATTTATGAAACATGGCGGACCAATGTAAACTTGGCACCTCTTCTTTACCGTATGTTTCAACCCATAACACCCTCCTAATAGATTGTAAGCTCCACGAGCCAGGGCCCTCACACCTTGTTCGGTTGTGTTCATTTGTAAGTACTTATAATGTGTATGACTGTATGTTTTACCCTGGATGACATTTGTAAAGTGCTGCAGAATAAGTTGCGCATAGAAATAGTTATATTATTATTATTATTATCTCTTTCTCAGTCTTTCTCTATGTATTGTATCTATCATTTCTGTCTGTCTAACAAATAACTATCTATCTATTTATCTATCTATCTATTAATCTATCATACCTATCTATGTTTCTGTGTATCTATCCATTTATCAGGAGGGCAAACATACATACAGCAACCAAAGAGCTGTGCAAGAACCCTGCAGAAACTGTATACTGCCCTACTACAAGGGGTATTCTCATCTCCTAACTTTTGGTAAAAAGGTAAGAGCCAGCTGTAAGTAATGTAGAGTTGGCCAGACTTGAATGTATTTGTAACTCTCACAGAAGGTAACAAAGAGAGCTGCACAAGCACAGCCACTCACAGTCTAACTAGGAAGTGTGAGTCTGAAGCTGACTGTGACTCTGCATGGTTAGAAAACTCCTTTAAAGTTATGGGACTGAAAAAACATTTGAAATGTTATGTTGTGATCTTAACCATATGCCTTTTTTTCATTACATGCCATACAGCAATGCTAACATAAAATGTAACATTTAGCTCTTATGTTATTGTACTATTTGCTACAGTTTGGCAACGTGGTGAGGAGCAGTGTTATGTGAGGGTAATGTTAGGTAGTGACTACAAGCTTAGCTTGTGGGACAAGAAACAACTGATGTTGTAGCTGGAAGAGAGGTAGACAGCCAAGAGTGGTGCTGGGTCCCAAGACATCGCTAAGAGTGGGCAGTGGGTTCAGTAAAAGACACAGACCAGAGCTGTGAGACTGTTAATTGGTCCATGGAAACAATTGCTGCTGTGCAATTCCTAACGGTAACAGCAGGCATCAACTGTCCGTTGCCCTTGGCAGTCACCCGTAAAGTTCTTTGTTAATTGCGGGGAGAGGTTCAGTGTTGGACTAGTAGATGTTAATTGTGTGATGCACGCACGATCAATAAATAACTGTAGACAACATGTTCTTCATGAAAACTCGAGATTTTACTCATTGCACATATCTTGGTTACAGTACACTTTCTTCAGCAGTACACCAGGCAAGAGTACAATTCCTCAATGCAGCCACACTTCCACTGAGGGACTCAATCCTGTCAACCCCAGACTGACCACACAACTCCCAGGTAGCCTTTCTGTCTGTGTTCACCTGCGGTATAGTGGTGGGGGCCTCTATTCAGGCCTCTTAGTATGCTACCGACAAACCTCTGACTGGACCGGATTGGCCCCCACAGTCCCAGACCTCAACCCAATTGAACATTTGTGGGTAGAGTTGAAGAAAAAGCTGCATTTGTACCCAATTGAGTCAACCAGTATGCACCAAAAATGGGAACATGTACTCTAGAAGAGACCTGGGATCAGATTTCAGTCTAAACATGGCTTGAATTTAAATGAGAGACCAGAAGGATTCAGGCGGTATTGAAAGCCAGAAGTGGATTTACAAAATGCTAACAAAATAATAAAACTTGAACTTCAGATTTTTAGGAGCAAAACAGCAACAATGCAGTTACCTGACAAGAATCTGCATAACTAAATATATGTAAAAAAATTGCAAGTCAAATTGATTTACAAGATAGCCAAGATGAGTGTCTACAAAATCATGATAGCCTCCCGTTTAAAGCTGTAGTAGATGATGAGATATGGAGCCAGTAAATCAAATGTTCAAAACATTGTTACCATTTTGCCTGGCACTGTGTCTTGGAGCTCAGCTTCTCTCAGTCTATAATTTGCTGCTCCAGGTTAGGGCACCATAAACCGCAATAGATTCACTTCAATGGTACTGAGGGACACCTATTATTTTAGTTGCAGACAGAAAGAGTCTTTAGAAGCTGTTTCTGACATATATATATATATATATATATATATATATATATATATATATACTCACCGGCACTTTATTAGGTTACACTGTCCACTGCTCGTTTAACACTTAATTATCTAAGCAGCCAAATCACATGGTGGGCACTCAGTGCATTTAGGCTTGTAGACATGGTCAAGACATTCCTGCAGTTCTAACCGGGAGCATCAGTAGGTTATGGGGAAGAAAGGTGATTTGAGTGCTCTTTGAATTGTGGCATGGTTGTTGGTGCCAGAAGGGCTGGTCTGAGTATTTCAGGAAACTGCTGATCTCTGGGATTTTCACGCAACAACCATTCTAGGGTTTACAGGAAATGGTCCTGAAAAAGAAAAAAAAACCTCCAGTGGAGCGGAAGTCCTGTTGGGGGAAATGCCTTGTTGAAGACCAGAGGTCAAAAGGAGAAAGGGAGGACTGGTTCGAGCTTGATAGACAGCAACAGTGACTAAATAGCCACCCGTTTACAACCAAGGGTAGGCAGAAGAGCATCTCTGATCGCACTTACGGGCTGAACTTTGAGCAGATGGGCTACTGCAGCAGAAGACCACCGGGTGCCACTCCTATCAGTCTAAGAACAGGAAACTGAGGCTCCAATTTGCAAGCTCATCGAAAATTGGACAGTAGAAGATGGAAAAACGTTGCCTGGTTTGATGAGTCTCGATTTCCTGCTGCGACATTCGGATGGTTAGGGTCAGAAGTTTGGCCTGTCAACAGTCAACCACATGAACGCATGGAATCCATCCTGCCTTGATCAAACGGTTCAGGCTGGTGGTGGTGGTGTCATGGTGTGGGGAATATGTTCTTGCACTCTTGGGCCCTTGGTACCAATTGAGCATCGTCGCAACACCTGTTGAATCTATGCACGAAGAGATTGAGGCAGTTCTGGAAAAAAAGGAGCAAAAGGGGGTCCAACCCGTTACTAGCATGGTGTACCTAATAAAGTGGCCTGTGAGTGTATATACAAAATGTGCTTTTCTGCTTCTCTTTTCAATATTGTTGCAAACTATAACCTGTAACACTTGATAATTGCATTGTGCGTTAAGCACAAAAAGCAACCATGCCGGCTCTGTGATTATTTACATAGGTAGGCGTTCAATAACACTCAATTGCCCAATTACTTTCTAGTTTATTTCTAAATGTCTTGAGATCACTACCTGCTAGGTCTTGAATACTGTTTAGTCATATCTGAATGGAAATATTTTTATGCACATAATTAACATGACCCTGTATTTCCTTTAATTTGTACTCAAAACAGCAATCCATTATTATGTTGTTTTTCTGCTTTCACAGCAGTAGGTAATACACTGCTGAATTATGATTTAACGTAAATGTAATTAAGAACGTACTTAAGGCACTTGTCTCAAACATCTGATGGGGCTTTTGTACATAATAGAAAGTAAGTCATATAAGATCAGCCTGGGTTCAGACCTCAGCAGTTCATTATTTCATAGTTCACTGATTTGATCGTAACTGAAGCTGGGTTAATTTGTAAATTAAGAGTTAATTGTATAATTTTATCACAGATTCCCACCAATCTCCCGGTGGTCAGGAAAAAGTCCACATTATCAAAAAATTCACAGAGAAAAAAGTATGGACATTACTCTAAAATATAACTTTTATTCTATTTAGCTAAAATTCTAAATAATACTCTACTCCTATATTCCTTATTACCTACAGTATATTCCCTCTAAAAAAGGATAAATAGGTTAACAGTTCAGACAAAGAAGCCCTACCACTGTTTACCTAATGAAAGGACGGAGTAGTCGCCCAAAAAGGGCGGCCCCTATAGTCCAGGATCACCCTAATCTGATCCTAAATAGGAAAGAAATGACTATAGCACACACTAAATATTTTCTCTACCTAGAGGAGTATACAGAAAAAATTAAAAGCACAGATATATTTTAAATATCATGACACCCTTTGTTATTCTTAAATCCACATACATAGGATGACAAAGAAAGCCAGCTTAATAATTATAATCAATGTTGCTTATATTGCTTATATTGAAACCGATGGCAAAGCTATGGTCAATCACAAATAAACAGATATCCTATATACCAGGTTCTATAGAGCAATAGAAGCAAGTTTAATTCTCATCTCTCCTGTTTTAGATAAATCACCAACACCCGGTCACAAATAAGGCACACTTAATAATTATTTGGTATTATTTCTGTTGGAGCCGATAAACAAAGTCTGCACAATCACCAAAAAGACCATAATCCTAGCTATCAGGCTATGCAAAACAGCAGAGGCAAAGCAGGCTTGATACTTATCTCTCCCGCTATTCTTAACACTGCTGATCACATCCTATGCGTGATCGCACATTTTTCAAAAATCCTATACATGGTCGCATATTTTAATCCCAAACAGCAGAAGCCAAAGCAGGCTTAATACTTATCTCTCCCGCTATTCTTAATAAAGCTGATCACATCCTATGCGTGTCGCAACACTTTCCAAAATCCTATGCATGGTCGCATATTAAATCCCGACGCTTTTCCCCCTCTGGAAATATCCAGAGGTTCTAGGGGAGGCTCCCGGTCGAGCAATTGGCTGGATATCAAGGTGCAGATCAGATACATCAGCAGCAAACAATAGGAGAAAAGACTCACCTATATAGTGACTAAGGTACGCGCTATTCCTCTCAGGTGAACCGCACACCGGCTGTCTCGCCGTATCTCGGCGTGTACACACTTCAACAGCGCATGCGTAAGGAGCATGGAGCCAATGAAATGACTCTCCACTCCTACCGTATTGATAGATACCGCGTCTAGCCGCCTATACAGCGCACGATTCAATTGGCGTCAACGCGCATGCGCATCTTGGGAAAATACAGAGACCACTTTAAAACTTGCCCACACTATGTCAGAAGATAATGGGATTGGTAAAGAAAGGGGGAATGGAGTCTCAAAAAACTCGAGATAACACCAATATCTACCACATATCGAGACTTTATGAAAATTTCCCCAATAGACTTTCACATAGATATGTCAAATGCCCATTCTATAATACCATGTGCATACCGCCACGTAATAGGAGTAAAAATCCCTAAAAACCCATTCTTATAGGCAACTCTAAATAAAGATAAGAATGATACACTTAATTTTTATTCCTAAGAAAATACAAAAAGGAAAGCAGAGGATAGCAGTACCAAGAAAATCTAGATAAACATCTCTAGGATGTAATAAACTCAAAAAGATAAACCTATATAAATCGGGTAGAACCTATCACGTTCCAATTCACCCTAGAGGGAATTTCACATAACCAAACACCTAAATACAGATATTCAACGAGATGATACCAAAATAAAGCATGATGAAGAGAGGGAAAGAAGCCAGGCAGAAAAAAAAAAAAAATATATATATCACAGAAAACATCCAAAAAAAAATAGTTTCATTGAGACCTTTAGGCTGATGTTTTCTAGTCTGAATATCCATTCTGTTTCCTTTTTCAAAAGTTTCTTATCCTGATCGCCTCTCCTCGATGTTTGTCTGATTTTTTCAATCGCCAAAAATTTCAAACCCGAAGAGATACCATCATGCTTAAGCCATATATGTTGCGCCAGAGGTGTATCTCTGTGGTTCCTAATGTCCCCCAGATGTTCTCCAAATCTCCTTTTTAAAGTTCTTATAGTTTTACCAATATACTGGAGACCACATACACAGGTGATCATATAGATCACCCCCTCAGAATCACAATTCAAAAAATCTCGAATCAGATATTCTTTTCCAGTCACAGTGCTCACAAACTTTTTTCCTTGTTGCACGTGGGGACAGTAGGTACATTTACCGCATCTAAACATACCTACAGGCTTGCGATTTAACCAACAGTCTTCTTTCCTTGGAGGAACATAATGACTATGCACAATCCTGTCTCTGATAGAGCGACCCCTCCTATATGTAATAAGGGGACGTTCACATACAATCTCCTTAAGATCCTGATCACACTGCAAAACTTTCCAGTGTCTATTCAAAATTTTAACAACATGGTTTGACATGTCGTCATATGTCCCAATTATACGAAATTTACTACTTAAAGCATCTAAATCCTTCTTTCTAGGTACCAGTAGATTTGATCTATTAGATATGACCGCATGATTAAATGCAGACTGTAGGACCTGTATCGGATAGCCCCTCTTCAAAAACCTATTTTTCAGCTCCCTTGATTGTCTATAGAAGCCTTCGATTTGGGAGCAGTTCCTCCTCATTCTGAGGTATTGGCCTCTTGGGATTCCTTGTTTAAGCGATCTTGGGTGATGGCTTTCCCATCTTAGCAAATTGTTAGTCGCCGTTGGTTTTCTATAGGTCTCGGTCTGCAACTGCCCAAGGTGGTCTATCCAGATATTAATATCCAAAAAGGCTAGTTGTCTATCATTAATTTCACTCGTGAAATGTAGACCGATTTGGTTATTATTTAACACAGACACAAAGTCCTCAAAACTCTTACAAGATCCCTGCCACAGAATCAGGACATCGTCGATGTACCGCCCCCAGAAAATAATCTTGGAGGTAAACTCATCTTCCTCCTCTCGGAAAACCAGAGTCTCCTCCCACCAGCCCAGGAACAGATTTGCGTATGTGGGAGCGCAAGGGCTCCCCATCGCCGTGCCCCTGAGCTGGTGGTAGAGTCTGGGTCCAAAGAGGAAGAAGTTGTGAGTTAATGTAAACTCCAGTAACTTAAGGACAAAGATATTATGATCCCTATGCTGAGTTCCTCTCGAGTTAAGAAAATGTTCCACAGCTTTAAGTCCCAATTCATGATGGATGCTACTATAAAGGGCTTCCACATCAATTGATGCCAATTTTGTCCCTGGTTCCACACTGATGTTTTCCAGTTTCCTTAACAGGTCAGAGCTGTCTCTAATATATGAAGGGAGGCTTGTCACAAAATCTCTTAGGATCTTATCAAGATAGATCCCGGTATTCTGGGTAAGGGAATCAATCCCGGATACAATCGGGCGTCCCTTTAAGGGGACAACCCCCTTATGGATCTTGGGTAATGAATAAAATGTGGCGATTTGTGGTTTTTTTGGGATAAGAAACTGTGATTCATTTTTTGATACCAGCCCTATATCAAGGGCTTCCACCACCAGATCCTCCAGTTCCTTCAAATATATATCTGTTGGATCGTTTCTTAAGATCATATAGTTATCCCTATTTCCCAGGAGATCCTGACACATGTTATAATATTTATCCTGATCCAGAACAACTGTATTCCCCCCCTTATCCGAGGGTTTGATAACAATGTTATCATCCTGTTCCAATGCGAGCAAAGCTTTAATTTCACCATCCGTCAAATTCCTCCCCCTATTAGAAGTCTCTCTATGCCTGTTTTTCTCCAAAGTCTCAAGGTCTTTCTCAACTAAATTCAGAAAGATGTCAATCTCTGGTGTCGGAAATACTGGAGGCATGCGGCTACTCCTAATTTTTAAATCAGTATACCCATCCGGGTTCCTGATGCCATCATTTTCCTCCAGTAGCTCTGTCAGGATTCTCACTCCTTCAAAGTCCGAATTTTCTATCCCAAGTGTATCACTGTTTATTTTGTGATTGACCATAGCTTTGCCAACGGTTTCAATATAAGTAATATAAGCAACATTGTTTATAATTATTAAGCTGGCTTTCTTTGTCATCCTATGTATGTGGATTTAAGAATAACAAAGGGTGTCATGATATTTAAAATATTTCTGTGCTTTTAATTTTTTCTGTTTTACCCTCTAGGGAGAGAATATTTATGTGTGCTATAGTCATTTCTTTCTATTTAGGATCAGATTAGGGTGAGTCCTGGACTAATACGGGGCCGCCCTTTTTTGGGGCGACTACTCCGTCCTTTCATTTAGGTATCAGTGGTAGGGCTTCTAGTCTAAACTGTAACCTATTTATCCTTTCTAGAGGAATATACTGTAGGTAATTAGGAATATAGGAGTAGAGTATTATTTAGAATTTTAGCTAAATAGAATAAAAGTTATATTTTAGAGTAATGTCCATACTTTTTTCTCTGTGAATTTTTTAATTGGATAATTCCAACAGTGGGGAGAGAAAAATGTGCACTTGAACATCTGAAAATATTTTTATTGAGTATTTTACAGAATATTTTTAGATTAAAATGTTTTTCCTTGTATGTAGGTGATCTGTGATTTCAAGCTAGTCATATGTTAGTTGCTGTTGCTATGTAACATATCTTGTCATTAATTGCTGTCATAGTTACATACAGTATCTCACAAAAGTGAGTACACCCCTCACATTTTTTAAAACACTGTATTATATCATTTAATCTGACAACACTGAAGATTTGACACTTTGAAACAGTGTATTGTAGTCCGTGTACAGCTTGTATAATAGTGTACATTTGGTGGGCCAGCAAATTAATTCAACACACAGCCATCAATGTCTAAACCGCTGGCAACAGAAGTGAGTGGTTTAGGGCTATATGAGTGCTGCCAGCTGTGGGGAACTACAGTTCATTGAGAAAGCTATGAAAGCCAACATGTGATGTACTGTGATCCTGTAGGAAATAACTGGTCAACTAAAAAAAAAAAATGGAGGGAGGTCAGGAACAATTAAGCTAAGTCCCACTTAAAATAAAAAAGTTGATTTTTATTGGAAGTTACGCATTTTGTGGAAGACTACACTTCATCATGATCCCCTACCTTCGGAAACTGGGCCACATGGCAGTATTCCAATATGATAACAACCACAAACACACCTCCAAGATGACCACTGCCTTCCCAAAGAAAATGAGGGTAAAGATGCTGGACTGGCCAAGCATGTTTCCAGACCTAAACCCTTTCAAACATCTGTAGTGGGCATCCTCAAATGAAAGGTGGAGGAGCGCAAGGTCTCTAACATCCACCAGCTCCGTGATGTCGTCATGGAGGAGTGGAAGAGGATTCCAGTGGCTGCAAAGTGTGAAGCTCTAGTGAACTCCATGCCCAAGAGAGTTAAGGCAGTTCTGGAGAATAATGGCGGCACAAAATATTGACACTTTGCGCACAATTTGTCCATTTTATGCATTCCTCTATATGCTACTTTTATCTCTTATCTCTTAACTCCACCTCTATATTAGTAAAGAATTTGAGCCACTCAGCTGCTGGGCACTATACATAGCAGTTTCTAAGCCTGCTTGTACACTGGTAGTTGTGTCCATGAATACATACTTGTCTACTAAAAATAAAAAAAATCACATTTTGCATACTATGTCAATTTTAAACTATGCAGATCCTGCCTACAAGTAAAGTCATGCCCCATAAAACCAGAATACAGTTATGTTCAAACAGTGGAATGTTTCTTGGATTTCAGCATTGAATCCATTTCCACTTTGTGCCAAAATCTGTGTGTGGTGTGCTGGGAACCCATGTCCCAATTGTCATGGATTTTTCCATTTGCAGATATGAAATCTCCTCTGTGTAGAAAATAAATGTGGTTTTTAAATAGATTATAAATCAGAAACACATTGAGTAGTTAAGACATGGATTATCCACAGTCAGTGTTGCTTACCTATTTTCCTTAAATATAGTTAAAAAGGCTATGGGCAGAAAAGTGAGTTTTAGATCTAAATAGGTTCATACATGTGGCCCAAAATCTTTAACAGAAATCCAAGGGTATTGTCTTGGTATCCTGCTGCTGATCCACAGCTGTGATGTGAACATAGCCTAAGTGACTAAAGTGCCATCAGAGGGACACCACTACAAAAATGGTGCAATCCCAATGTCAATGCTTCTTTATTTACTGTGCACTGTAGTTTTATAAATGAAGGCACTGCAATGCTGGAAAAGTGAAGGATTTGCAGGTGCCTAAAGTATTTTCTACTTTATTTTAGTTTTAGCTCTAACACAATTTTCTAAAAAAATCCTGTGCAACCCTTTTAAAGGGGTTTTGTCACGAAGTAAAATTGGCTTGGGAAGCTTGCAAATTAAATAATAAACATTTTCACCATTCATCATTATTAAAAATACTGGACCAATTTTGTTTTAGCTGCTCCTTTAGTGAGAGCTCCTCAGTCCTGGCCAGACATGCTCAGACATCACCTCTCCTCTCAGGCAGCTACTGAGTGTTGAAACCCCAGGTGCTGTCATTCTACTCCCATCCTCTGTACTCCTTAGTAATTAGTCAAACAGTGCAAATAAATTAAAAAAAGAAATCTCAATCAGGTAAGTGCATTTATAAAAAGAAAAAAAATCCACAGGTTTGGTTCCTGCAGGGATTTGAAGCTATGACTCTTGTGTTTGGAGGTAAAAACTTTACGTCTGAGCTACACTGTAGCTACTTGCAGCTCTATACATAAACAGGCCTTTCTTTGACTAGAGTGAGGAAAGGCCTGGTAATGTCATCCTGCTTGCTGGGTCACATGATATGCAATTCAAACAAATCACACATGCCCCATTCTGAGCACACAGAGCTGAAGAGCTGGATAAAGGAGGTATGAAATGAGATTGTGGCAAAACCCCTTTTAAGGGAAAGTTTGAAATATGCCATTTAAACTTATAAGTTCACACTGCTATTTTTTAAAAATACATTTTAGATACTGTAGTTCTGCTGCAATAAACTAAAATGAAAAAATAACCTCTTCCTCATCTCCATTCCAGCAGTGCCGCTGTCAGTCTTCTACCTGAAATTTCTGTTCACATCCTGCTCTTGGCTGTCAGAGCTGCAGCAATGCAGTTCCTGACATCGCTCAGAGCTGTTCATTTCTGAACAGTGGCATCAGGCAATCAGTGGCTGTATCAGTAACAATCTAACTATCAAGAGCAGAAAGTACACACAAGACCAAGAGAAAGGGATGGCAGCGACAGTGCTGGAACAAAAGCAAGAGGAAATGTAAGTATGGTTTATTAATTTATTTTTTTTTTTTTTTACCGCTGCAGGACAACTTTACATCATATGTCTCTTGTTTAATAATTATATATATATATATATATATAATTGTTCATAACAGCTATTCAGATACCCCAATATTTATGTGTGATGCCTATTAGCCATCCTCACATGTCATATTTTAAAAAAGATTCTATTTCAGAAACTGGAGACTGAGGCTGAGATTTCTGCCATGGATCTGACAGAGGAGCGCATGCATAGAGTATGCTGCATTTTCCATGATGATTTTTTCCATAGCATGTGAATGGGATATAAAATATATTATGTACGTGCATTGGATGAACATACCGTTATGAAATCATAAACTGTATAATTTCAAGCACAAAAGGTTCATTCCTAGTCCTAGCCTATCACTAGCTCTACAACATGGTAAACCATTAGTGTATTATGTACAGTGTAATGGCTGTACTGAGCAGGCTATAATGTGAAGCTTTTGCATAGAACATTCTGAAAAGTAAAATATGGGAACTTACATTCTGCTTTCCTAACTGCCAAGATTCACATGCTTGTTTATGCGGCTTCATATCCTAGCCTAAAATCTGGAAGCCTTACACAGAATAATTTGCTTTGCCTGTCTTACTATTATACATATTAGCCAGGCTTCTACTTATGAAAACATTTTCGAACCCATAAACCGCTTGCAGCCTGCATTTTTATGTCTCTCCTCCTTAACAAAAGTGTCTTTCTTTTGCTGTGCAGTGATTTCATTAAAACACAGGGATTCTGCAATAAAAGAGCGCACAGAGTCTAAGGTAGTATTATTTATTACAAACCAAAGAGTAATATAAAACACAGCATAAAAATAATAAAATCACTTATCACATTTTCTCTTGGAGAAATCCCTCCGCTCCCATCACAGTGGCTTGTTCATTTGCTCAGCTGGTGTTCTCTCTGCTGTGCTCAGGTTTTAATTTACAGAATCTAGGAAGGAGAGTGGGATTTTTTTGTTTAAGGGACAGCTAAAATATTTCTATCACATATTTGTGTCCAGCTAATGAAAGAGAGAAGAAATTCATTGGACTTTCATGGGGGATGAATATTTTACACATATCATTTATTACACAAGTTTGGAAACTTTGGCGAAATGTCACATAGAGTAGTTAACATTTGATTGCTTTTACTGCAAGGACGTTTATAGAGTAACATGTGATAGACCTACAAAAGTAAGTGAAACAAGGTAGTAATTCAACTGATGGAGTAAATATCTTTCTTCCATACTTCAACACTGTTTTGGTCTCATTTTCTTAGATCCAAAATTCTTGATTTATCTTTATAGCAGTTGGTGTTCTGTTAACCCCGTAAGCCAAATGCCTGAAAAATACTTATTGACTGGCACATTTTTTTTAGTTTTTGCTTCCTTGCGTTTCAACAGTCGCAACTATTTTTTTCAATGATGCAGTTATATGAGGCCTTGTTTTATTCGGTAAAAGTTGTACTTTTGGGGGTAATAGTTTAAGTTCACTTATAAATTACTGCAGATTTTTTTTTTTCAATTATTGCAGAATTTTTCAAATTTTTATTTTTTTATTTTTTTACACCTTTCACATTTCACACTTAATAACTTGCTAGATTAATTCTACAGGTTATTACGGTTATGTGGATACCTAATATATATATATAGTTTTTTTTTAGCCTGTGTAATTTATGCACAATTTTTTATTAAATGTTTATTTTATTATTTATTTTATTTATTTTTTCTACACTTTTTATGTTTTATACTTTTTCTTAAATCCCATGAAGAGATAACTATTTTATGTTTTTTGGGCGTTTTTTTACATACTAATTTATTAGCATATCCATATATGCTAATATAATGTGCATAATATGCACTATAATCTGTGTCCATTTGACACAAGCAGCAATCAGGGCAGCACACAGTGTGCCCTGATCACTGACTTGTTACACAGACAGCCCTAGGGCTACTGTAGGTCCCCAGGGCTGACTGTGCAACCGGAGTCCCGCTCACCTGATAGAGCAGAGGAAAGCCCTTTGATTATGCTGCAGTCATGAACCGCTGCAATTAAAGGTTTAAACGTCGGGGAGTGGATGTTTCCCCCGGCACTTGCAGAGACTGTGCTGTTTGTGGCGCTGGGAGCTGCAAACCCCCCATGTCTGCAGAAGACGTCGCTGCAGACGAATGACCTGAATGCCTGACTCCAAAAGATGGTGGGTGGTCATTAACGGATTAACTAAAGTGGAAAAGTTAATTTCCTTATTGTAATTTCCCCTAGAAAGACTGATTAACCCAACATTCTGTGCTGGTTGTCTTGTTATATCTTTATGGTGCATGACGCTGTTTTTCTGACACAGAACTTTAAATCCCCTGCATTGCTGTAAGTGATAATAATTTGCCACCAATAGGTGGCGCTTAGAAGCTGACTGCATACTGTTTATACACTGATCTCAATAATAACACAGTATGCACTTATACTAGTAGTTGGCTGCAGCTCCTTCCAGAGGTGTCAAAAGTGCAATCAGCTAACTTATGAAATGCTTATGATGAGAAAACCCTTTTAACTCCTTAACGACCGCCCGCCGACTTTAGACGTCGGCTGGTGCGGGTCGTTCGTCTGCAGCGACGTCTTTAGACGTCGCTGCAGACACCGGAGTTTGCGGCGCCCGGGCGCCACAGCTTTGCTAGGATAGGGATTGTACTACACAGCCCTGATCCCAGAGCATCCCCTGCGAGCACCGGGCAGCAGGGGAAACCTCCGCATCCCGGTGCTTTAACCCTTTGATTGTTACCGCAGCGCAATCAAAGGGTTTCCCCTGCTCTGTCGGATGATCGGAACACCCGGTCACCTGACAGAGCCCAGGGAACGGCTGCACAGTCAGCCCTGGGGACCTAGAGTGGCCCCAGAGCTGTCTGTGTATGAAGCCAGTGACCAGGGCACACTGTGTGCTATCCAGATCACTGCCTGTGTCAAAGTGACACAGAGTATAATGTATTAGAATATATTAATATACTAATAAATTACTAATTGATAAAAAAAAAATGTAAAATCCCCTCAGGGGATTTAAAAAAAAAAGGAAAAAAAAAAACAGAAAAAGTGTAAAAAAAAAAAGAATAAATAAATAAAATATAAATAAATATTTAATAAAAAATAATTGTGCATATATTACACACAAAAAAACTACACATTAGGTATCCACACGACCGTAATAACCTGTAGAATTAATCTAACAAGTTATTAAGTGTGAAATGTGAATGGTGTAAAAAAAAATTTAAAAAAAAAAAAATTTTTTTTTAAATAAAAAAAAAAATTCTGCTATTATTTATAAATGAATTTAAACTATTCCACCATAAAGTACAACTTGTCTCAAATAAAATGAGGCCTCATACAACTGTGTCATTGAAAAAATAAAAAAGTTACAACTGTTGAAACGCAAGGAGGCAAAAACTAAAAAAATGTTCTGGTCATTAACTACTTTTCAGGTGTTCGGCTTAAGGGGTTAAATATAGTATCTCTCTTACAGGTATCAGTGATGCAATTTTTGTTCCTCCAGCAGCCAGTTTTATTCAAAAATGTTAATCCCTCTATACTAAATCAGTCCCGCTCTAGAGACTTCGGAGCAGCAACAAACGTGATTGGCGGGGGTCTTGATTAAATAAGAGTTCTATTTTAATCATTAAGTGTTCATAGAACTGTGGATGAGAAAATAAGCAAATACTAGAGACTAAGCCTTATAATCCCTTCCATAGCCTATGCTTACAAAGCAGCAATCTCATAATGCACTTATGTGGGCTTTAAACTTTACACTGCTGCTAACATCTTGAGACACTTTCCTGTTTTTTATTTTGTTTTCTTTTTAAGTTTTTTCATTGGACCATTTTGTGGTCAGCAGTCAGGATTTCAAGTCTTGAGGATATGGCCCTTTAGACCTATTTTTTATGTATATGTTTCCTTATTTACTGAGCATACCATTTTTAACCTGATCTATTGTTACTAAATGTGAATGCCCATTGTGTTGCACCATACTGTAAAATCTTAAAAGTCCTAACTTACTTAACTGCATACAGTACACATAGCAATTGAATTACTATAAAGACTTTATTCAAAAATCTAATATGGACTGCGGACATCCTCTCACTGCCCCGATCCATGCAGCTCTGTACTCACCAGTCCCCACTCCTGCATCTCTGTCTTCTCTTCCTGAGTGGCGACACACGTGCACCCACTCCATAGGACGCCTGCCCGTCAGCTGTTAGATTTAAACGGCCAGCGTGCCGTTAATTAGCTTATTGTCGGCCGCTGACCCTATATCTAGCCACCTCCTCCTTCTCGCTACAAAGATCATATATATAATGATGGGGACAATAAAAATAAGCACTTTTGCAATTGGTTTGAATTACCTAAATCATTTAGTATATCAGATCTATAACTGTGTGTTCTACACCTAAAACTACAGCCTGGGGTGTGCCATGTCCCCTTTTCTGTGATTGGTGACTGATATTTCATTCAGCCTGTTGGGACACGCCCATGGATGGGGCACGCCCCCTGTGCAGTGATTAGCTGCTGCACTCTGTGCTTACTCCCCTCTGAGCTGTGAAAAATGAAAGTGAAACTAGTTTCCACAGCTTTCTATGCTGACTGTGTCTGTATAATCAAAGCTGTCTGAGCTCCTCTATGCTCATCTCCAAGCCCTATTTGAAGGATCTCGGAAATTACTGAGTCTGTAGCTGCTATATTCTCCCTCGCCCAGCATATAACACAGCCTTATACACTCTGCTTCCACTCTACCACCTGCCAGTTAAAAGAGGGGAGATCAGAGTGCATTTCTCACATTTGCTTCATCATTTCAGGCTGTATGTGTAACTGCTTACACCAATGCAAGTGTTCTAGTTACAAGGAACTTGTGGAGGGAGGTGACAGCTTTGCAGACATGAGAACCACTTCAGGAGGTCTGCAGAGCTGTGACATCCTCTCCCTTCCACTGCTCACACAGAATGATGATGTCACAACTCTTCAGTGAGGGAAGACACACATACTGGGAGGAGAGACCCACCCCTGGATTTGAAGCTATAAACAACAGCTCAAGTCTGAAAGCTTGTGATGAGAAAACCCCTTTAATGTTTCCTTTTATTATAAGCCATAGATGTGTCTATTCATTAAACAATGCAATGTTTTCCACTAAGTCCAGCAAGTTTTCGAGTCTACTGGTGTGGGCACAGCAGTGTTCCTGTGTTACAAGGGAATACATCAGAACAGATGATAATTTTCTTCACTCGTGGTCATTTCCTAGAAATGTTCAAATTAGATAGGAAAGAAAATTATAAAGTCACCTATTTATATTTCAGCACAAACACAACATATATGTTTTACTTCATCCCTTGGTAGAAAATGGTGCTTATCAGTCCTTCTGCCGTCTTATTGGCATCCAGAATACCAGACAAGTCATCTATTATACATTTGGGATTCGTGAAGTATCTTAGTACCTTGATAGTAGCTGTTCTTAGCACATTTAGTCATGTTTTTGCACATATTCATTGACTGATTTTAAGGCATTTTCTGACATTTTTCAGCAGAGGGGATACAGCTTGCTAGCTCGTCACAAGCCCATAAAAGCAGAAAGGATTTGAATGTTCCAGTCTGATGTTCCCTTTTTGTTAAAAGTAAATATCTGCAAAAAGCTGAGACTGGTTTGACATTTGCATTGCTGAAAAGTGCAAATGGACTCTGCCCATCACACCATTAGCACCGTTTTTGCATTAAATAATACAGTAACGGGAGTACAATGAGAGGCTGCATACAGCTTCTTGGGATGAGATGTCTCCAGAGGGAAAAGAAAGGTTGTTGTCAAAACGAAAAATTAGCCTGGAGCCTGGGGCATAGAAAGTTTTAAAGAAGAAATTCATGTTCAGGATAACACATTAAAATGTATAAAGTTACATTTACCATCTAAATGGCTCCCATACACTAAAACACAAGATGTTTAACTATTTATTCTCAAGTTCTTTTGAGAGTTCTAGTCCCAGTATTTATTTATTTATTTATATTAATATTTAAATTAATATATATATATATATATTAATATATATATTATATAAAATATTAAATATATATATATTATATTAATATATATATAAATTCGGCATGAACGTTAAAGCTTCATGGGCAGTAAAGGTTCACAGAAATACATGTTCTTATGCAACATTGAAAATGACATTAATTCAAACAGACGTATGTATTTTTTATTTTATAACACATACATTTTTTGGAGTACAAGTACAATGCAGGAAGCTTTGTGATAAATCTGGCATCTTCATCACCTACCCTCAGCCTGTTTTTCCCCTTTCACAGCCTGCAGGAACCTTCTGGCAAACTCACATAGCTGTTGAGTTTAGAATAGTAAATAGAAGGCAATAAGGAAGAGGAAGATAGCCAAGCATCTTCAGTTTTTTCCTTAGTCCATGAGTGAAACAGCACGAACAGAAGAAAGGAGAGTGTACATCAAGAGATGAGACAGTGTACCAGCTCAAAGCACCCAGCATACCCCAAAGAATAGTCTATTTAGGATTGGAAAAACAAGTGGGTGCACACAATACCTCTTTAAGCTTTGCTACATCTATACTTGGTTTATAAAACTGGTTCCCACAAAGCATTCTAATCATCCTTATAGACAAGACGATAGACCCAAAAGATAGGACATTCTTGAGATTTGAATTCCAGTTTAAAGGGGTTGTCTGGAAAACCATAAAAATCTGTGCCATTCTGTGCTTTTCCTTTGTTGTATGCAGCCTCTATTCTCTGCAGCTTAGCAGCAGCATTTCCTGTTTGAAAGTTGATCCCATTTGCCCTGTAACGCTATAAACCGTAGAATCCTCTCTCACAACCTCAGTTCCAGTGCAGGCTCCCTCTTCTCCCCCACATTTTAAAAGCCTATACATATGTGGATTCAAGGGCTGTCTGGAACAAAGCCCAGCTCCTTTGTACATTTGATCTCCTGGCCTTCAAATGGAAGCTGTTTCCTGTGTGTCAAGACACAGAACTACTAAGCTTCCTGCCATCAAACAGCTGATGCAGAAGTGCAGGAAACCCACAGGCAATGTATTGGAAGTGATTACAAAAATAGTTAACTTGGAAATAGATATTTTTTAGAAAATATTTTTTTTTCCACTGCTCAAACCCTCTGATGAATTTTCTTAACAAGTGTGATATTTGAGTTCCTAACTAATAGATTTCTTTACAACCACTTACTTCATAGATATTTCCATATGAAATACTCAATCTGCTGTTAGCCAGCACTTATGTTTGATGCTTGGCATTGGAAGAGAGGGATGTGACCTCATCACCTTATGTACTCTTCTGTAAAAAACACCAGTGAATCCACCAAGTGTCAGAACAATCTTTTGTTCTGAAAGTAGGAAAAAAGCATTTAACAATGGAAAATGTTTCTGAAAGTCAGCTCATGCGTGTCCCAGCTCCATGGAATATGTCTTCATTAGCATACAATTCTTGGACTCTACAGTGCTATGGTCATTGTAAGCTTCATTTATCATCATTATGATGCACACTGGGTAATCCCTACTGACTTCCTTTATTTCATTTATTTACTCAGCTTCGACTATATGTCCATGAGGGAGTAAATCCATCTTAAAGCAGCAATCTGTGTCTGTAGGTAAATGTATTTTTCTTGCCTAGGATGACGCCCCAGTGCCTGTTCCAATGTATAGGAGGCTTCAGGATTGAATTAAAGCTGTGTCCAGCTATAAAGGCTGTTATAACGATCCAAAAGCGCAGACATATGATTGATGGATATGGTGAAAATCAACCAAATAAACCGATCTCCTGAGAACAACACCAGCGGGAAAGAAATAAAATTGAAATTCAAATATTTGACCAGGCCAGATAGGGATATGATGAGTAAATTGAGCTTTTGTACTGTCCCATGGAGCTTGTGACAGAGTGCCTGACAGAAGGATATATATGGAGAGAGCAATCAACAGACTGATGCAGTATCCTTTAAATGACACACAAGTACTTAAGCCCAGTAAGGTCCTCAGTCACCTCTAAGCTAAATTAATTTTTAAGTGTCTTGAAAAATAAGATTTTGTATGAATTAATACAGAATTTGACATTCACAAAATAAAAAATTGCTTAAATAAGATGTTTTAGATATGTAATAATTTATTAATACAGTAGTTTCTCATAGACATTTAAAAAGTCAAATGAACACGAGAAAGTAAGGTTAATGTTTATTAGGTCATAGCACTGTATGGTATTAAACTTCATAAAATAACTTCCACAAAATAGTTCCCCACCTGTTCTTTTATGTTAATGGATGCTGGGTCCACATTACGAACATTGTCTATTGTCAATGTACCAATGTAAGCAGGGTGTGGGGATTCAACTCAGTGGTAATAGAAAAAAACAATGCCCCGGGGAAAACCCTGGAGCACTTTTTGGGTTTTATTTAGCCACAGTTCCCTATATGTAAAACCCAAAAAAACACGGCCTTTTCTTCACCTTGGGAAAAAGGGAAAACAAAAAAATCAGTTTTTTGTGTATCACTCACCCGGTTCATAGAATCCCTGGGGTTTAGTCCTCACCCCCCGTTTGGGGGGGGGGTTTTGGGACACGGGGAGCTTTTCAGGCCCGGGGGCACAGCCCCTTTTCCCCCTTTCCCCTCAGTCAGACCAAACTCAATGACCCCGGCAACACCTTCCCCTGATTCTCCCGACTTCCTGCCCCTTTAAAAAGGGGCCCCAAAAAAAATGGGCCCCGGGTAAACCCGGGGGCAGTCCACCCCCCCCCTACTCTTTGGGCTTTCTTTCCCAATTAAAAACCTGGCCCCCGGATCGGAAACCCCCTATTTACAGTCCTACTTTCCCAGGGGAAAAAACCCAAAAGGGCATACCCTAGCAATCCCGACAACATAAAAGGCCCTTTTTTTTCCCCCAGATCAGGAAAACCCCCCGGGGCACGTAATTTTGCCCTCCCGGAAAGGCACCTTGTTTCCCCTTCCCTTTCATCCCCCCCCCCCCCTGGGCCCCAAAAACCCGGGGGTTTTTGGGGACCTTCAACCCACCGGGCGTGCACTCTTGAAAAGGGCCCCTCTGCCCTTCCCCTGCCCGCTTGCCCGGCCTTGGGTTTACTGGGGAAAAAGAAAAAATCCTGAAAGGGGAAGGAACCAGCCGGGGAACTCAGAAAATTCCCCTTTTTCTCCCGAAACCCCCAAAAGAGTGGGGGCATGGTCAGAACTAGCCTGAAATTTTTTCCCCAAAAAAGGTTTGTACCTGGGGAGTCCCAACGCCCACCCTTTAAAAGGCCAAAAAATTCCTTTTCAATATGGCTTAAATTTTTCCTTTTGCAGGGCTCCGTTTCCTTTCTTAGGTAAAACCCCCAGGGGGGCTCTTCCCCCTTTTATTTCCTTGGGGCATCAAAGGTCCCCCCGAAACCCACGTCAGAGGCATCGGGCTGTACCCCCCCCCAAAAAAATTTTACAGGGGGGAAGTCGGGCCACCAGCACTGGGTTTTCCCACAACCCAAAGGGCCCGTTTAAGCTCCCGGAAGGCTTTCCTTTCCCCTTGGGGGGCCCAAATTAATCTTCTGACTTGGTTTCCCTTAGTCAATCCCGTCAGTGGCCGGGTAAATTTTTCCCCAAATTTTGGGATAAAAAAGTCGTAGTAGCCTACATTCCCAAAAAAAGGGCCCCCCCTGCTTCTTGGTGAGGGGGGGGGGCCCCTTTTGGATCGCCCCTTTACTTTGTTTAAATTGGGGGTTTAATCTCCCCACGGGCCCACTATGTACCCCCAAAGGGACCCAGTTTCCCCCCATCCCCAATGGGAATTTTTTTGGGTTTATTGTAAACCGGTTCCCGTAAAGGGGGTCCCAAATACGGCCCCGGACCCTTTTTCGAGATGAATTTCCCGTTTTTGGGTAAAAATTACAAGGGCATCTAAATAGGCAGCTGAAAACTTCCCCATGGGGGCGAAGGACTTGACCATGGGTCCCCTGAAAAAGTGGCTAGGGGGCCCCTCAAACCCAAAAGGGGGTTCCCGGGCATATTGGAACGACCCATTTTTGGAGTAAAAAGAAAGCCGTCTTTTCCTTAGCATTTTGGGGCAGGGGGGTCTGCCCGTAGCCCTTTTAGGCAAACGTGCTAAAATACCTCGCCGGGTTTCCCCAAATTTCCGATTTTAAATTTATCTAAACCCGGGGGGATAGGGTAAGCATCTACTGTGGACACCGTCGTTGAAATCTGCGATTTGTCGTTGCAGAAAACCACCACTCCCCCTTTGGGTTTTGGGCCAAATTCAACACGATGGGAAAATTTTGGAAACCCCCCACTTCCTTTGGGGGCCCCCTCAAACACCCCCCAGGCTAGCATTTTTTTACTTTTTTAAAAATGGGCCTCCCGGCCCTTCCCGGAACCTATAGGGGTTTTTGGGTTTTTTCTTACATGGGGGTTGTGAGGGTCTATCCCCTATAAAATTGTACAACCCGGGGTTTTCTGTAAGAAAGGTTTTGTTCCTCTGCAATAGTTCTCTTTCATTTTTGCTTTTGGGAGGGGGGGTAAGGTTCCCCCTTTAAAAATTTTTACCGCTTCTATGTGGTCACCGATTTGGTCACCCCGGGAAAAGTTCCCCTCATTGGGGAGGGCCCCTCTTTCCCCCGGGTTTTATCAGGTTGAAATTTGGGAAAAATTGGAAAGGGGTTTTTTTCCCTGGTTGGTGAACCCTTTAAATTGGGCCTCCCCCCCCTTTTTTCCCCTATTTTTGTAAAAGGGAAACCCCGCCCCTTAGGGGAAGGAACTTGCCCCAACCAAAAAGGGGGGTACTAATACTAGTTTCCCGATTTAACCCGGGGTTAAAATGGCCCCGATCCTTTGGGGGACCTATTATTTTAAACCCCTTTCCCTGGGCCCTTTGGGGCCTGGAGGAAAATGCTCCCTTTTACAATTTGGGATCACTTTGGCAAACCTTTCCGCCCTGTGGGGGACATGTTCCCCCTAGATTTATGGGGGCCCTGACCTCCCCTCCCAAAATTTCCTTTGGGCCCATCTAAAAGAAACCCCTGGGTGCCGACCATACAGAAGCTCAAAAGGGGAAAACCCGTGGGAGGAATTTTTTGGGGTTACCCTCCCCTTTTGGATTAAAAAATAGAAATAGGGTTTAGGGGAAAATCCCCAAACTCGCCCATCCTTCTCTTTCCCCTTTTCCCCAACATGGGGCCCCCCCGGGGCTTGTTGAAGCGCTCAACGAGGGCCGTCCGATGAGGGGTGGAAAAACTGAAGTGCGCAGTTGTGTAACCTTTAAACTCAGCACAGGGTTTTTCCCCATTTTCCTTTTTTCATGAACGGAGTTTCCCCGAAACCGTCAAGAATCTCCTTTTGGAAAATTTCCGGGGGGAAAGACTTTGAGAGCTCCCTTGCAATGTTTTGGGAGGGGGGTTCCCCTTGAGGAATGGTTCGGGTAACGGGTAGAATAATAAAAAATGACTAATATTTACTGAAAGGCCCCTTTTGGGGGGGGGACTTCAATAACGGGTTTTCAGATTTCCCTCCCTACCTATCCCAAAAAGGGGGCCCCTATGATTGGCCAAAAAGGGAACCCCAAAAGGGCCCCGGGAAAAGGGCTAACCCGGGGGGTGGGCCTGGCAGGTGGGGGGCAAGATTTTGGGAGAAATTCCTTGATTTCCTGTTCCCCGGGCCAAAAAGAACCTTCGTAGTACCCTCTGAAAAGTTTTATTTGGCCCCCCCAAAAAAAAGGCCCCCCAACACATTGGGGGTGGGCCCAAAAATAACCCAAAAACCCCTATAGGGGGCCCGGAACTAACAAAATGCTCCCCCCCCTCGTCCCAATTTTGGTCCCCGGTTTTCAATAGGTTGTAAATTTTGGGGGAAAGTGTGGGGGAAAGATCCTCTGCACCCGACACCCCGGGGTACCCCTTTTAGGACCGTCACATTTTCCCCTAGCCCCTTTTTGGGGCTGTTCCCGGAGGGGGGCGGGACCCAAAAAAATTTCCTGGTACCCCCAAAAACAGGAAAGTTTTTTTTCCCGAGGAGTCCACCTTTTTAAAAGTCCCTTTACCCTGGGGAAAAAAAAGAAAAGGGAAAAAAATTTGGGGTCTTAGGGTTTCCCCCCCAGTGGGGCCCGGGCCAAAACCCCCTGGGGGAACCCGGGAGAAAAAGATTTTTTGCCACATGTCCCAGGGAAAAAAAGGGCAGTCCCGACCCCAACCCCCATCATGTAATTTTTCTCGCACAAACCCCCCGCATGGGGAAAAAGTACCCCAAAACCCCTTTTCCGGTTTAAACCCGAGGGCCCCTGGGTAAACCCGGGTTTTCCCCGTGGATACATGTTTTAAACCCCCCCTTTCCCTTCCCAGGGGCCCAACCCAAAGTGGGAGCGAGGCCCGAGATCAAAGGGTTGGACACACTTTCCCCGGTCCCCAAAAATCCCCCCAGACCATTTAAAGGGCCTTTTACTTTGGTTTTTACACATTTGGGGTTCCTCCCCATTGTTAGACCCCCGGGGCTGCCAAAGCCCCTTTTTCGCAAAGAAAAACTGCGGCGGGTCCCCCAGAGCAGTCCATTGGGTTCCCAAACCGGGGGAGGGGCACCCGGGGGGGCTTTAAGGCCCGGGGGCCCCGATTCTCCCCGCATATAAAACTTTCGGGGCATCTCCTTGGGCACTGGGTCTGGGGCCCCTTCTGGCCCCTTTGGCCAACCCGGGGCCCCGGGGGTCCTTTTGGGCCCCTTTGGGTTCTTGATTTTCCCCTTTTCCCCCCTTTGGCCCCCCCCAGGTTTGGGAAATTTTAGGTCCCCCCGGTCCCCCCCGGGATTCTCCATGCATGGAACCTTTTTTTCCAAAACCCGTCCCACCAGGGGCATCTGCCGTTTGGGGGGGCAACCCCGTGCAACCCAGCACTGTACGAATGGGGCCCGCAGGCATAAAGCGGCCATAACCCCCCGCCCCACCAATTTTTTCGGTGGGGAGCATTTTCGGGCTGGGAAACCATTTTTGGGCCAGATTTCAAACAAGGGCAAATAGTTTTTTGAAACCCGGGGGGCTTGGACCCCCACTGTAACGCCCGTGGTGTACCCCTGAGCCCGGAACCCCCCCCAAAGTCACCCCCCAGACGCGCCCGGATTCTGCTTTTAACTTGAAATTTTTCCTTACGTCCTTTTGGGCAGGGGTAATAGGCCCTTTTGGGGCTCCCCATAAATACGGGGCCGCACTTCAGCCCCTTGCTCTGGTGGTATGCCTCCCCGTTTGGGACTTTTTTCAAAAAATGGTTTAGGAACGCCTCGATGTCACTTTTGGAGTCTTTTCGGAGGGTTCCCTGATGGTCCCCCCCTGGCCCAAAGTCCTGTGTCCTTTTTGACGGCGGAGCTGGAGTTTCCCGGGGCCGCACGGCATCGTTTAAAAAAAGGCCAAACTGGGTGCATCAAACAGCTGGTTCGAAACTTGCCTGCCTTGCAGGGCTTTCCCGTATGGGCCCTCTGCGCGGGTTCCCTGGGGCCCCGTCCCCCTTGCTGCATGGCTTCCCCCCTGAGCCCTTTTTGCTTTCTGCCCCTGTGGCTTGCTGTTTTCTGGAAAGGGTTTGCCTGAAAACCCTGCTTTAAAAAAACCCCGCTCCCCCATTTTAGCAGTTTTTTGTTGGGTCTTTGTGCTTTAAAACCCCGGGCATAAAACAGCGGATCTGTGCCCAAAATCCTCCACCCCTTGTGGGGGGTTCAAATCATGGGAATAAAAAACAATGTCCTGGCAAAAAAAGTTTGGGGCAAATTTTGTTTGGTTTTTTTAAAACAGTTAAAATATGTAAAAAAAAAAAACAAAACGGCCCCAAAATTCAAACCTTTTAAAAGGAAACAAAAAAAAGTTCATGTGTAAACTCCAAAGTTCATAGAATCCCTGGGTTCCTCCCCCCGCTTGGGGGGGGAATTTTTGGGGACTCCCCGGGAGCTTGCAGGCAAAAGGGGCACCCGCCTTTCCCCCTTTCCCCTCGGGCGACCAAATCAAATACCGAGCACCAACCCCCCCTTTTCCCCCGATTTCCCCGACTTTTTGCCTTAAGTAGGCCCCCCGGCCCCAAAAAATTTGGGGCCGGATTCCTGGGGGCCCGTTCCCCCCCCACCCTACCTTTGGGGCTGCTCCAAAAAACCCCGGGCCCCGGGCGGGCCCCTATTTTTGCGTCATACTTCCAAAGGGAAAAAACCCCAAAAGGGCATTCCCTTAAAAATACTTTACAAAAACTAGCAGGGTTTAAATTTTACCGAGATCGGAAACCCCGGTGGGCCAAAGTAAACTGCCATCCCGGACGGCACCTTGTGCCCTTTTACAAGGGGTAAATATATTTTGGGTCCCCCATGCCAAAATTTTTTTTACGCCCCAAATGAATTTTTTACCCCCTTTGGGAAAAAAATTAAATTGGGTTGCCCGAACAAGTCACGTAAAGAAAAATCGCCAAATTTCCAGGATACTCAATTCCCAAATGACCAACATATGCTTGGACAGTGATACTGCTTGTTAAATTCCCATGGGAAGAAAGTCAGTTTGGGGTCTTCAAAAGAAAAAAAATCTCAACCCCCCCAAAAAAAAGTTCAGCCCCCAAACTAACTCAGTCTAGCCCACACACTAAATTAATTAAAATCAAAACTTAAAGGGGTTTCTCAAAAAAACATTAAGGGGCATATTTTTAGGATATTTTATCAGTGTTGTAGCTGTGGGTCCCTCTCTGGGATTTGCCCCTTTCGAGACAAGCCAGGAAACTTCTCTGTTTTGAATGGAGAGGTGGCCTGGATTCTCTAATTGAAATCAATGGGACTTCCGAGTACAGCCGAGCAGCACTCAAAACTTACAGCTTCTAGCAGTTTCTGTTGTATTAGGTCACATTTTCCCCTTTTTCAGCAGTTTTTCTCTGTGTTAAAAGCTTTATTTCTGTGAAATGCCCCAGCTCCTTTCCATTCGTACAATAGCGGATCAACAAGGTTTTTCCCATGCTTTCTGTTTTTTTTTTTTTGTGTTTTTTGGGGGAAATGCTTCATTCACCATCTGCATTCCTTGGCTATTTAACCCTTCACGACCTTGGGGCGTATAAAGTACGTCCCAGGGCCGCTAAGGGGCTTTGCGGGGGGAAAGCTCCCGCGACCCCCCCGCACAGACGCGGATATTAGCGGCTAATCGCCGCTAACACCCGGCAGTAACAGCCATCAGACACTGCGGCAAAGATGGCCGAGGCGTCTGAATGAACGCCGATCGGTGCCACGCACCGATCATTACGGTCATCGGCACCGACGACTGGGCATGGTGGTGGGGAGCCTTGTGAAGGCTCCCGTCACTTACCCTGGCCGGTTTGCCCCACTTCCGTCCGCAGACAGGAAGTGGGGAAACCGCCATCTTTGAACACCTTTATGCATTGCCTATGCAATGCATTAGGTTTTATTAACAATCGCGCCCTCTAGTTGTCAAGCACCATAGGGGGACTAAATGTTACAGTAAAAAAAAAAATAATTAAAGTTTTAAAGTACAAAAAAAAGTATTAAAAGTTCAAATCACCCCCCTTTCCCCATTTTTACAAATAAACTCACTAAAATAATAAAAAAAGTTACACATAATTTGGTATCGCCGCGTCCGAAAAAGTCCTGATCTATAAAAATATAACATCATTTTATTCCCGTACGCTGAACACCGTAGAAGAAAAAAAATTCCAAACGCCAAAATTGCGTTTTTTTTGGTCATTTTACGTCACTCAAAAAATGGAATAAAAATGATCAAAAAAGTCGCATGCATTCCAAACTACTAGCCCACAAAAAATGCACCCTCACTGACGTCCGTAGGTGTTAGTACAAAAAAGTTATTGGTCGCAAAAACTGGCGCCACGGCGCAAATGTCAAAAATAGAAAATGTTTGGAATTTTTTTACGGTACCAAAACCTAACGAAAACCCTACATGTTTGGTATTTCCGGATGCATAACAACCTGTAGAATACAGATAACACATTATATTTACCGAAGATTGAACACCGTAAAAGTAAATCACCCAGAAACATGGCGAAAATACGGTTTTTTTTCACAATTTGTCCCACTTGGAATTTTTTTCCGGTTTCCCAGTATATTCTATAATATAGTGAATAACACCATTAGAAATTTCATCTTGTCCCGCAAAATAAAAGCCCTCATGTGTCTATGTAGGTGGAAAAATAAAAAAAGTTATGGCTTTCAGAAGGCGAGGAGGGAAAAACGAACGTGTCACAAAAAAACCCCGGGTCTTGAAGGGGTTAATGAATTAGGTAATTGTTAGTCTCCTTATAAAAGTTGAGGTTTTGGCATAATAAGTATGGATTCTAACATTGTGTTACTGCATGCATTTTGTTGAATGCAAGTTTTGTAACTTATTTTAGCTTCTTTAAACTGAAGCTAATTACAAAACCACCTACATTCAAGAAAAATGCATACAGCTATGCATGCAGTAACATGACATAAGAGCCCAGCCTTAGCTGATAGTTGAATTCTGTTCGTTTGTGTCTTTGCCTTGTCTTGTATTTAGTTTCCATTATCTTAGTGTGTCTTCTCTAGTCTTGTTAGGTTAAGTTATGTTAATTGTTTGCATTCAGTTCTGAGCTCTAGATTGCTTCTTGTCCAGCCTAGCCTTGCTCTGTGGGAGTTTGCTATAGTCCTTGATAATCTCAGTTTTTATTTGGATAGTTTTCTGTTGTATTCTGCGTAAGGAGTCTCTGGATCCTAAAGCCATTAACTGTGATAGGGTAAATTGTGGTTTAGGGATAAAATTAGGGTTAATTTCAGGGACAGAATAAGGTTATAGGGATATTGGTGTCAGGAGCAGATTACTGGTACTGGTTTAGGGAAATATTCAAGGAAAGTTTGCTCTTAGGGTCAGTTATTATTTATTATTGTATTGTATACAGATTGAACTCACTTAACTGTGATTCTGTTACCATCCACCTTGCTGTCTGTCCACGTAACCATCTAACAATAAGTCCATCTAGATTTTTAGTTAATTCAAATATCTTTTAATTATTGCTTGCGACTGCAGGGTGACTGCCCTATTTAGTTCTGTTGTAGTCTCAAATCCAACAGTGTCATTACACAGTCATACAAACTGTACACATCACTTTTATTTGCCTAAAAGATAGCATGTGTCCTGCTTAATTAAAACAGTGATGTTAGCATGATTTTTAAAGCCCTCTATTGACTTACTACAAGGTACATGTTCAAATTTTACAGACCATTTAGTGGTATAAGCTAGGTTTATTAATGAAAATGTATATAAAGGACACTTTCGATCTTGGATAAGTGGAGGGGGACTTGTGAAGAGAAATTATATGAGATAAGTGTAGGTTGGGCAATCCTCCTGTTAGCACTGGTCCCACAAGACACACAGGGTAACATGTATGTATGAGGCTGCTCCAGAAGTCTGGTGTCATCTCAGCCTGAAAACTGCCGCAGCCCTGTTCACTCTATTTTTAATCAGGTGCACTCCATTACTAGGCACATTGCAAAGCGCCCGCAGCACTTTGTAATGCGCCTGAGATCGGGGGGCATGCTGGAGGCGTGTCGCACTACAACCATATGAATCTACACATTTATGTCTTTAGTACGGCAAATCCAGGCGCATTACTGCTGGAACAGGTAAATTACTTTGAAAGTGGTATACCTGAGCCAGGATTGTCACTTAGTAGCTTGAAAGCGCTAAATCTATGACCTGCAGTAGAACAGGTTAATAGATTCAGGTGCATTCTACGCTACAAATGTGTCCAAAAAAAAATGGCACCTGGGCAACAAAAATCATACATGTCAGCCACAATGTTCTCACTGGTCAGCACTTTGTTGTGTGCTGGACCTAGAGAGTCTGACATGATGGGAGGACTTTGGGACCAAATCACAACGGAGACTGCTGCGATTCTGTAGTAACATCATTGCCACTAGGTGAAGCCTTCAGGTAGCTTTATGGTACTGGCTTGTGCTTATCCTAATGCTTTTATTTTTCATTGTTTGTTCTCTAAGCTATACATGTGATTTGTATGTAATAAGGAACAGTTGGTCATTTTCAGTGGTAGAAGAAATAACTATTCTTTCAGATACTAATATAGTTGTACTGTATATTGAGAGTAACAGCAATAAAACTCCTAACTACTTTGGAACACATTACTAAATGACATATACAGTTGAGAAAAAAAAATTGTATTTACTAGTGTGAACTCGGTCTTCCTCCCTGCATTCTTAATTGATTCCTGGCCAACGCCCGTGGCCAGGAATCTTCCAGCACTCCCCGGGTGAATCTTGCGGCGGGTTGGTGTCTGTTGTTTGACAGTCCTTGTTCCGATCAGGTCTTCTTTTACTTCCACCCATTACCTTAATCCTTTTGTCTTCTGGCAGGTATATAAGGGCTAATATACCTCTTCCCCTTGCCTGCTTTAGGGTTTGTTTCTGCCTGTTAGCATGCCTTTCTTCCTCTTTGCCTCTTTAGTTATTGGACTTAGCTTGGTTACTGATTACTGTTCTGCCTCCTGAATTTGTACCGCGTCTCCTGTTAGTTACTGACTTGGCTTGCCTGACTCTCCCTTATTGTGTTCCTGTTTGTCTGTCTTCATCTTGTGTTTCACATTGTCCAGTGCAGTTTGCAGTCTTCTGGTTGGGGCTGACCTATTACGGATTCGGGCACCTCAAAAGGCAGGGACAGTGGTTGGGACAAGCGTCAGGGGCTCATGCTGTCTGTGTCTTCCCGTGCGCCCCTGACTGTCCCTAACACTAGTCCTAGACTTTTCTTATGTGGGAATGTCCGCCCCATTAAGGCCATGTTCGCCTGAATTTTTATCATATGGCAAACCACATCCCAAAACCGTGGACGCAACTATAGTCTTAGCAGTCATAGTAACTGCTATGGGGCCCAGAGGTTGAGGGAGCCCACTCAAGTTCAAGAACTTTTGGTGACATTTATGAAACTTCACAATGACACGCCAGTTCTAAATCAATATAGAGTGTAGAATATGACAGTATGTATCAACCTGTCGAGTGTGGGTTCATAAATCTGGCATGTAATATGTCTTGTATAGCATAGCATGTTTTTTGCATTCACAAGTGTCATGTCTGGCGCAAGTTTTTGTGTGTTACTGTTAATACATGTACAGAACAGGGCTACGACAGTTTTATGGTGCAAGGCACGCCAGAACATTAACGCAGCCCCATTTTTACATGATGCCCATTGTTCCTTTTTGTATGGAACAAATAGTTGGTGGCTTTCTGTTCTCCAGCACTACTATGTGGGTTCTCTGATATATGGCAGTATTATTTATACCTTTAATTATTGTTACTTAAGCTATCATTTTTTAGTTTAGCGAAATAAGGTGGTGGGGACCATCTCATTTTGCTATGGAGCACTATGAATTATAAGAGTTACGCCCCTGCTCATAACAATGTTCCAGTGCATTATGGGAGATTTTTTTTTTTCTACATATGATTACCTATTATGACACTTCATGTCAATATTATATTCCACTTGAAAAATACAGTAAAAGTACAGTACATTCTGCTCAGACCAGCCGGGACCATGAGGGGAAGGAGAGGTCATGCAGATAGCAAAATAAAAGGAAACCAGCTATAATTGAATGAAGCATGAAGTGTTTAGAGGAGATGATATGATGAACTATAACTGAACCACAAGATCAGAATCTTTTCAAGTAAAAAATAATATATCCTTAAAGGGAATCTGTCTCCATTTTTTTTTTTACTTATTAAATCAATACACTGATCCATATTCTTATCTTCTTAGCCATTTTTATTTTATGATTGTAGATTTATCAATTCAGTCGTCTATATATGATTGTGGGGACAGCTTTCTTGCCTGCACTGCTTTAACAACAGTCAGATACTTTACAGCACCTTCATGCACATTCCTATGCCTTAAGACTGACTCAGTCCCATTGACTTCTATAGGAGAGTTTTCTAGGAATGCTCTATGAACTGGGAAGAAGTCAGTGTGCAGGGAGGGGGAGCTGTGATTATCTCCTATTGTGACTGGTGGATCTTGTGTTATGTATATACATTGGTGTCTCCTTTCAGTTTGATCTGCCTGTGCTGATAATGAGCAGACTACTGAAAATCTCTCTTTACAGAACAGGAAGTGTCAGACTATTATTAGGCCTAGTGGCCAAAGTGAAAGCTGCAGGACTTTAGAATTGTTAAAAATATTGAGAGTGATATGGAAAATTTTAAAAATAACCACAAATTCTTAAAAAAATGTGTTTAACATAAAAACATGAGTTAATCAAAAAGTCATTTTTTTATGACACATTCCCTTTCATTTAAAAAAAAAAAAAAAAGATTGTACAATAAAATTATTGGGGCATTATGTATGAAAACTGTCTTTGTTGCCCATAGCAACCAGTCAGAGCTCAGCTTTCATTTCATATAGTGCTCTGGAAAAATAAAAGCTGAGATCTGATTGGTCACTATGGGCAACAAAGACATTATTATGGCTAGAGAGTTTTTATACATAAGGCCCTTGGAGTACGTTCTGATAACTACAAAGGCATTGAGTTTTTCAATGGCTTCTGGGATTTTACTGTATCATGGCAGAGTAGACACATATCAGTTTATTACTGATCAGCATTTATCCAAGCATACATTCAGGATTTCTATCCTACTGTGTCTTCCAATTGCTGTATTTATGGCCACTTTTGTTCTACTTGTAGTTTGTTTGTCACAGCGCCAAATATATGCCATCTTATATGGCACCATGGAAGATAATGGTGTTACAGTGATCATTGTGAATAATTATTAATATTTACACAATAAAACAGCATGCTATTTCCCTCTCATGTTCATTGCTAATAACTTCTAAACGTTGAATGCTGATAAAAGTGTGCAAATATAAATCTAACATATTAAATAGCATAAATGAATGGCATTAAAATAATGTATGCTAATTCAACTAATGTAGTTAAATATATTGATACTTGGAAGGACTGAGGTCATGCATCTCCAGCTAATTTTACATACTAAGTAGTGATCTCACATAATTCTCAGTTATATAAGCAAGAAATCCAGTATTTCTCAGTATAAAAAACATGAAACATTAGACAAAGAAAGAACATACAAATATCATGTATCAGTAGTAGGTATAGTAGTAGTAATAATAATGATAGTAGACAATACTAGACATATTATTGTGGTCCTTTTATGTCTGCATTTTATTAAAGGGGACCTGGCACAAGAATTTCGACCCTAAAATTTCCAACGGTACCAAATAGATATGCTGATGTAATTTTCCACAAAAAGGTGCACCATTACCCTAATAAACCAACTGAATTCTTTGGTTTCTTTGTTTGCTAATCAGGGCTATAAAGTCAAGGAGGTGGAGACACTTTAGTTTAAAGCCATGGTCTCCATGTGCTATTTCTGCCCAACCAGACCTGATCAAGGTGGCTGGGGACAGGATTGTAATGATGTTTCCTGTCCTTTTATGTCTGCATTTTATTAAAGGGGACCTGGCACAAGAATTTCGACCCTAAAATTTCCAACGGTACCAAATAGATGTGCTGATGTAATTTTCCACAAAAAGGTGCATCATTACCCTAATAAACCAACTGAATTCTTTGGTTACTTTGTTTGCTAATCAGGGCTATCAAGGAGGCGGAGACACTTTAGTTTAAAGCCATGGTCTACATGTGCTATTTCTGCCCAACCAGACCTGATCAAAGTGGCTGGGGACAGGATTGTAATGATGTTTCCTGTCCCCAGGGACATCAATTAAGACTAGTTGGGTGGAATTAGGGCAGGAACACCATGACTTTTAGCTGAAGTGTTCCCACCTCCTTGACTTTAGAGCCCTTATTAGCACAAAGAGACACCAAGGAATAAAAGGGTTCTTTTTTAGGTTTAGAGAATGAATTCTTGACTTCAAATCCCCAAAATTTTATGCAAATTTAACTAGGTTAAAACATAGACCTAGCTTGTTTTTTTTAAAAATGGGGGTGATACATTCTATGTAAAGACATATGGGGTGACTTATAAAAATAATTGTCAGATAGCATAATAAGTGAGATTCCAATTCATACTAGGATCCCCTTGGACAAAGAAACTAGCAGCCTCATTGAATGAAATGACAACTTCTTCACTTCTCCTTGGCTGTTTCGATAAATCTCTCTGACAGATGAAGTAACATATCAGTAAATATATCAAACAAACTATCTGCCATAAGATAAAAAGAAGAAAGAAGGTCCCATCAAAAACATTTTAACAGGATTTTGTCTGGTGTTGGCTAACACCAACTTGCGCCTAACCACCAGGTGAGGAAGACTTGCCGTTTATCAACATCTCCATCCATGATCCTGGGGTTGATTTCACATCCCCTTCTCTGCTAAGAGGCACCTGTGAAGAAGATCTCTTACCCATCATTAAAATGGAATGAGGGCAACCTGTACTTGCCGCCTTGCCTTCAAAGGCTCAATAGTAGGTGCATATTCCACCTCTGTGGAACATATTAAGTTGTCCATAATTTTTGACATATTTGCTCCAAGTGTCATACACCAGTTAGCACACCACACTAAGATTTACCATTTAAGGAAGAAAGAAAATGAGGTAGCTGTCCATAATAACCTAATTACAATATGAGTTAGAAAATCATTTACTTAAAGGGGTTTTCTCAGTACAGGTTTTCACAGGCATCTTGTGCTATCTTTCCAGCTTACAGCTTCAAATCCAGGGGCGGGTCGCTCCTCCCAGTGGGCATGTTTTTCCTCACCGTTTCTTCCCTGCTCCCTCCTGAGTGAACATCATCATTCTGTGTGAGCAGTGGGAGAGAGAGGATGTGTCAGCTCTGCAGACCTCCTGCAATGGTCAGTTCTCATGCCTGGAGAGTTGTCACCTCCCTCCAAAAGCTCCTTGTAAAAAGAATGTTTACTGCAAACTGTTATACACATAGCCTGCACTGTTGAAACAAATGTGAGAAATACACTCTGCCCCTCCCTCTGTTATCAGACAGGAGATTAAGGGGAAGCAGAATGTATGAGGCTGTGCTATACGGGTGGGGAGAGTGAATCTAGCAGCTAGAGACTCAGTAATTGCCCAGATCCTTTACATAGAACTATCACTGGGAGAGGAGCAGTGAGAGCTCAGGCGGCCTTTATTACACAGCTCAGGGGGAGTGAAAGACAAAAAATAGAGAACAATAGACACTGCCAGCAACCAGCAAAGACAGACAGTTTAATCTTAGGACAGCCCCCAGGCTTCAGATTTAGCTTTAGACACTTCACACGGCACAGTGCAAATACCGGTCGGAAATCCCATGCACACAGCCGCCGGGGGACAGCTTCTCTCCACAGTTTGCAGAGAAAAGTCCTCCTGATTCACATAGACATATTCATCTTCCGTCCCAAAACCGGTAGAAAGAATGAACATGTTCTATGTTTTTCAGAAAAACCGCCGGATGGAAAACCCATGCAGTGGGGACTGCTGCACAAGTTTTTCATAGAGGCCCATTTTTAAAGTTTTCACCCAGTTTGCAGACAGTTTTCAAAACCGAAAACCATCGGAAAAACCGGGTGAAAACTCGTGCCATGGGGACAAGGCCTTACAGATTAGCTAATAGCTGCTATACTAAATGATTTAGGTAATACAAACCAATTGCAAAAATGCTTTCTTTTACTGTTCCCATCATTACAGATATGATCTTTGTAGTGAGAAAACCCCTTTAAGAGATGACTGTTCCTGTTTATCCTTAAAGTACATTTATGAGTCAGCAAACTGAGCACCAATTGTATCAAGCTTATGAAATTCAAGTCATTTTACTTTCTTATGCCATTTAATTGATCAGATACTATATATTAATATTGTGAAGAAGAGAAAGTTTTATGGGCACCACGTAAAGCTACTAATATCTAAATAGCTCTAAAATGCAAACCTACTTAAAAAAGTACTATATAAGGTGTGAACTGAATAAGCAACAATCTTTATTGCACAATACAAGATACACTACAGCTTAAAAAACTTAAAAAAAACTCAAATAGGGAGCAGATGTACACAAGATCATAAATGTACCCTTATAAGGTATTACAATTTCTCTTCCCCCAACAAGATATATATGGAATAACCAGATGGCAAATATATAGAAGTCAAATAGTATTAAAAAACCAAACACATGCTAAATAGTACAAAGTACTGAAGATAGTATAAATGTAGGTAAATGCAAATCCTATTAAAGGTGGGAGATGCTAAAGCTCCACCCGTATCAACAACCTAACTCAGCTTCATCAGAGGTGAAGTGTTCAGTACAAATGTGCACTTAATATAGTCACAATAATTAGAATACACATGTGATTGGTAATTGTCTGTGAAAGTAGTTGGCGAGGAGGAGCAAAGTTGGATTTCATTGACAGCAGATACAATATGGGTTCTAAAAAAAGAAAAATGCCAAAAATGCCTGAGTTTATGAAAGTGGTTTTTGTGCGCTTACAAATGGTGTCTAAAGTTCGACGCGCCTCACCTGTATGTTTGCCGCATTATGGAACTTTGGCACATTAGTAGTGTGCCAAACATGTGTATAGCCTCTAGATAGGCTAGAATTAAAAGTCATTAGAATTGCATGTCAGTGAATAGAAAAAATGGTAGTAATCTTGCTTGGTTGTCCACAGGTCCCAGCAAGACCTTTGATGTGCTGGCTGTTGTCGTATGTAGAATAAAGGGTGAGAGCAGCAATAATAAATTTCAACACTGATAAAAATGTAATTTAATGTAGTAAAAAATAAAAATCTGAACATTTTATTTTTAACATAATTCAAAAAATATAGGTCAGTAGGTTATTTAATTTAAAATTCATTTTAGATTCTATTAATTTAAATACATTTTATAGGAAACATTTTTCGGATATTATATATTTTTATATTAATTGAGGGGATATTATATATTTGTACATTAATTGAAGATGATTTTTGTAATGTATATAATTTAATTTTATATCATTTGATAGTTATCAGAAATTGCATTTTATTTTTGTATTGCTGTAAGTTGAGAAATAATGGACATTTTTTCTCTAATAGCAAATCCAGCTCCACTTCGACTCGTCAGGCTCAGGCAGACCACAATGAAATAGGTCTGCCTGTTCAAGCAGTAATGTGCCTAGTTTTGCCAACCCGCATTCATGTATGTGTCTAATAGTTCGAATGTGGTGTCACATGCCCCCAGAACGCCCCCACGTGTGGCGCATTAAAAAATGTCGGATCTGTCAAGCAATGCGCCAAACATCGTACACTGCTCACTTTGGCAAAAAAGAGCAAAAAGCCCTTTCATACATGTCTCCCCAGGTTGCAAGAAAGAGAGATATCTTAGAGAATCCAGGTTGACTGTTGAAGAAACTTTCTGTTTCATTAACTCTTTGATAAAATTTGATCCAACAACCCCTGTTGTGTTCTTGTGACCAGCTAGCTAACCGGTATTACACAATTTTACTGAGGGCCACATCAGTATTATGGTCGGCCTCAAATGGCCATTAAAGAGTGGCTAGGGTGCCTGGGTAGGGCTGTTAGAACTTTGCACCTGTCTATGAATTGTTGAACAGGGCAGTGTGGGAGTGCCTGCTGAAGCTCCAAATCCAAATGGTGCCAAGTGCTGGTTGTGATCTTCAGGGAAAGTGGAGAGCAGGTTCTTCTGCTTCCTGACCTTGTCTATACCTGCGTTCTTGCAAGTCACATAACATGATGCGGTGGGTCAGGTTTGGTTATTTAGCTTGACAGATATTCTAAACTGGCAGAATACTCTCAATAATGATGCAAGGGGTTCATAAATTTGACACACATTGCTTACACCATGTTTTAGTCTTGCAATTCATTTTGCTAAATGTGTCCCACAATGCACTATCAGTGCCTAATGTATGAAAACCGTCTAGTATTCAGACTTTCTTTGTTTCCAATAAAAAACAATCATAGCTACCCTTTTATTACATATAGTGATATGACAAACTTAAAGCGGCGCTCTGATTAAGGGCACGGGGCAACAAAGAAAGTCTTAGACCGAGACAGTGGTCATACAGGTCTCCCTTAGTGTCAAAATAATATATTCATTGCATTATCACTTGAAATAAAAAGACATCACCTTTTGTAGAATATTGTAGAAAAATATACTGGATATGTTATGATATCGGAATCCAAATATTCATTGATTATGCAGCAACACCAATATTAATAAATCTCCTAAATACAAATTGCCTAAGATGAAAGTACAGCATGTGAAAGCATGAAAGACAACACAAGTCTTTACAGTCTTTCTGTCATATGGGAAATCACACTGTTAAATTACAGATGTCAAGATCCAGAATGAATATATGAAAGAGCACTTTAACAAGTCTTCTGATCAAAGTCATGAGAGGGCGTGAACACATTTACATGTGCATTTTCATTCACGTCACATGTACTTTTGTTGAAAGCCACAGCACTGCACTGTCGGAGAGCTGTAAATATTCATGTGCATAAAAATAAAAGACACATTATGGTACATTATCTGCAAAACTGTCCAAGGATCAAGGGAAGAGATATTGTACGATACTAATGTTGTGGGATAGAATTCATGGTGGTGCTGTGTTCTAGGGAATGTCCCAGGTTTTAAATTCTTACTGCAAAATTTATAATTTCCAAAAATACCCATCAATATATTTAAAGTTCTATACAGTACGCACTGCTAATGTTAACTGTTGGGTTTCCTAAATAGAGAAACTAGGCAGGTATATTCTCTCTTAAGTCTATGCTGGAACCGACATAATGAATAGAGCATATCCAGGAAAGACTTGATTATTTCACCCATGCATTCAGGAAAAGCAATGATATAGGATCAGCCTCATCTGAAATACAAATGCAGGGCACTGGGGAATTCAAAGGAGATTACAGTCTGTATTGAGCAGCAGACACAGACCTAAAACATTGACTTATATGAAAACAACAACAAAAAAAAAGAATTTATATACCAGACCACTGTTTACACTGTTGTAATATCAGGATGTTCCCTCATGAAAAGTCCCTATGTGACATCTTGAGCCAGAAACTACCCCATATGTTGTTCTGTGGTATGCAAATAACCATATCATATAGTGCCTAATTATAAACACCCAAATAAGGCTTAGGGTCTGGTTTTTTTTTGCCTCTATATCTATACTAGGATATTCTGGTGTGTACGTTAGTTGTAGACAGTACCAGATGACGTACAATTGTATCCATCACCTACAGGCTTTTACGGCATCCACTTACTGAATATGCAATATGACATATCCATAAAATAGTTGCTATAATAGGTGATGGATACCACTGTATGGCATCCATTACAGGCATACATCATACATAGGCTATTATAGCATCTGTTTATCGGATCTGTAATAAGAAGCTTAGAAACGTTCATAACATATACATTAAACTGATGCCTGTGCTGGATGTCAGTTGGATCCTTAAAGGGTTATTCCAGTTTTAATGATTTGCTTTAAACATGGAGGCAAACTTAAATAAAGACTATTATTAAATGTATTGTTCTTCTGAGTTTGTTTCTCTTCAGAATTAGGAGCCCCTCTTATCTCTTGCTTTTGTACACAAGCTTCCCTAAGTTACTGTCCATTTCTTTCTGCTCTACCAAACTGCAAAATAGTGGCGGTAATATCACTCGCTGCTGATTGTTATCAGCAAGATAGAGCTTGTTTACATTGCTCACTGACCAACTTTAACCTTTTAGAGCTCTGTAGCCTTGTGCACTGCTGTTTATAAACCTCCAGCAAAAATGTTCCTCCAACAGACTCAGCTAGGATTAACAGAGCTGATATGCCAATCACTACTGTAGAACCACACACAGCCTAATGGTTGTGGCCCTGTGAAAAATCATGGTGAGACAACCCCTCCAACCTATGAACAATCTAATGTACACATTTCTTCAGAGGAGCACATATTTGAAATAGCAAGGTCTACTGTGCTATTCACTACATAATTGTTTATGGTAAATGGTGTAAAATTACCCGAACAAGCCCAAGAGGACACACTTTTTACCTGAAAACAGCTAATTTAACCCTACAAATATATTTAGCATGTACATTGGGAGCATTTTTGATGAATACACTAAACATAGATGAAAAACATGGCCAAAAATATTCCATAAAACACTTCTATACAGTTGCCTACTTCACAATCCTATAAATTGCTGCAAACACTTCACACCACATAAATTAAATATTGTGTAGTGCCTAAGAAGAAGTGTTTTGATGTCTAAGTATCACCACAGTGCTCAAATGATACCAATACACTGAACAGTGATCGAGTAGTTTAACACATGCTTTAAAGAGTTGTTCCATGTTATAACTTCCAGGTTTAAAGTCAGCTTGCTACTAGACGGCCTCAGAAAATGGGTTGCTGGCCACACTTATGCAGTTCCTACCGTTCACCTCCGTGGAAGTTCTGAATATAGCTGAACACTTTCATTTGGCTGTATTCAGATCATTTTCACGTTATCTGAGGTCAGCTTGTAGAGAGCTGGCCTTAGGGTGCTTTCACACGGTGCGTTTTTGGTGCGTTTTTGATGCGTTATTGATGCGTTTTTCCATGCTTTTTTTTGCAGGAAGGTACATCAATTAATGATGTACATTATTGTACACCAATCGCGGCAAAAATTGCTGTAAATTTGCGGTAAAATCACGGTAATTACCTCGATTTTTGCCGCGATTTTTGTGCAGCAATGTACAGCATTAATTGCTGTACCTTCCTGCACAAAAAATGCATTTAAAAATGCACCAAAAATGCACCGTGTGAAAGCACCCTTAGACATAGAAGTTACTTATGCACCAGCTGCACACCCTTTAGCAGGGACAGCTGATATGTAACCTAATAAATGGGTTTTTATAAGTAGGCGACAAGGGTACAATCTGAAAAACACAAGTACTATATATTAACAATTGCTAACCACCTAGTTCTCTAGAGCAGCTTCACTAATGTTTATCAAGCTGAACTAAAAACTGTCTTTTTAGAATTTATCTAACAACTGTGTAATGAAAGGTTCTGTCCTTTCTATCCTACTTACAAATATACTTAGACGACCTGATTTTTTCTAACAAAATAAGTTCCTTTGTTGCAATATACAGCACATGCTGCTCTGGGTAAGAGGTTGGAGCGGCAGTATTAATAAATCTTATTTATGTATCAGTTACATACAACATCCAAGATCTCTCCTTGCTGTCAGAGAATAGAAATATCCAGAGGCTGTAAACGTGACCTGATTATGTCCTGCTGACACAAGGCTTGTTAGATGAGGGAGCTGTGATAACTGTAAAAACATGTACTGTATCAGACAGGTGTGATCAGGACAGAATTTCAGCTTCTCAGTAATTAGGAATGTTTCCATTTACAGACATCAGGAGGATGTTTTGAAAACAATGAGGAACTGGTATGCAGAGATTTTTAGAAAAGTTTTAAAATAACTATTAAACTTATTATTAAACAATAAATGTCATTAGAGTGCAAAAGCTTTATAAAAGACAACAACTTCCTGTTGGAAAATAAAAAGTTATATAGCTCCCAAGATAATATTGATTATGCTATCACTTACAGTGATTCTATTGTGTACTTTACCATCGAGAAATTTCAAATACACAAACAGCATAAGGGCTTGTTCACACGACGTTTTTGTTATTAACATTGAGTTCAATGGCAAAAGCGCATCGCTGTTCTCACGGGAGATCGGCGATGCGTTTTTGAGAGCTCTCCTGCACTGCGCTTTTCGCATCCGCTTTAAGAATTGACATGTCAATTCTTATTGCGGTTTACGCAAGTGAAAGTCCATAGGAGATAATGGAGTCCGCTTTTGGCACCTGTCCAAAAGCACTCCACACTCCGGGTACATATCAGCTGCGCTTTGCATCCTGATATTGGATGCGAAAAGCACAGGCGGCTGGACAGGGAGAAGAGAGAGAGAGAGACTCAAAACGTATCCGGAGAGCGGATCCGTAAAACGCAAGTGAAAAACCATACAATATGGATCCAAATAAAGTATCAACTGTTGCGTTTTTTTGTAACCGCTTTCCAGATGCGCTTTTCACTTCTCAAAAACAGATCCGTAAAAAGAATCAAAAACTTAGTGTGAAAAGCCCTAAAACATTAGATATATTTGTTGTAAATAAACAAATGAACTCCAAAAACAAACAAAAAAATTGTTGCAAAAGAGTGGCCCAGAATAAACTAATATTGATTTATATGGGGCATTCATTTTTATCTAAGTGAACACATGCTCAAGACCAAAAATTAGTTTTTAAATCTTATGTATCTTGTGTATATCAAAAATTGTCCATTTCATTTAACAAATTATTCAGATATAACTTTAATTATTTCCATTACTGTTCCTTATGTCCACTCATTAATGCACAGGAACAGCAATGCCTTACAGTTCATTACTTCAGAGTCAGTGTTAAATTTGGGATAGTTAATGATTATTTAATGCAAATTAATTAACTATTTTCCTCCAACATAATCCAGTATTATATTCCAAAAACTGATTAACTTTCCTACTTTTTTTTATACTGCAACTAAAGTGCTGACTGCCAAGTTTAATTAAATCCATGCTATTAAAATCTGGCTCCTATTGTGACATTTTTATTTCATTCAAAGAAAACTAGAATGGTCTAATTAGAAAACATAATCCTACTGAAATTGGAGTGCTGGGGTAGGCTGAACTTGTACACTACAAAGCTACGCTTTCACCCACAGTGCCAGTGTGACATGCACATGGCCGATTGTTAGAGGGCATCAGAAGCATGTAGATGCAAAGCTGCTTTATTATTACGTGGAAACGTCCAAATGGTTGAAATCTTTTTCATGCTACAAAGTGCAGTTCAAATTACCCAGCCTCTTTGAAATTAAGAAAATCATTGTGGGATTGCAAGATACGGAACTCCAGAGCATTTAAAACATACTTAATTTGCATTTCATTCCTTGGGAATTTAAAGAGAGCTAGTCAGTGTTGGAGAAATGTAATTTAACTTATGTATTATTCCACTGAGAAGATTTGTGACTCTGCTTTGTACAAAAATCATCTAACAACTCTACATCTACGTACTTACATATATATGTAAACTTAAAGATTTATGATGACTAATGTTATTTAAATTATATGTCAAATGTATGGGCATTAGCAAATCATGTGACAACAGAGTAAGAATGACCTGGTCTGACCCTCGGGTCATCTCACTGTGCTGCAACACACTTCTAAGATTCTAATTCTAATTGTTACAAGAGCAAGAAACCCTCAATGTGCTCTTTATCCAGAATATCTTTACGTGTATTCAGAATTCTTATAACTTCTTGTGTGGTAAGAAATTGCATTTATAGGCACTTTCATTTTGACAGTCTGTCAGCCAAATGTGCATCCGGTGCCATGAGCAGTACAAGAATGTCATTTAGCCGAATCTACAATCTCATTGTATTCACAATACAATCCATCAAATATTCAATTTCTAGGTGGACATTCTGGGAAGGAAAAATTAGTAGACATTTGGAACACCTAACTTATACTGACCCTGTTTACCGCCATTTTACTGGTTTTGTACAAGATAAAGGGGTTGTACAATAAAGAAAAAAATATTCTTTATTGGGTGTAGGGTGGGTAAAGATTTGTTTAAAAAAAGTTATACTTACCTACAGCACCCTGCTCCTGCCGTACCCTGTCAATCTGCTCCTCTTCACTTCCAGGTTCTCAACCCTTCACACAGGAAAAGGTCACAGTCCATTCATTTAACCCAAAAGTGAAGAGGAATGGATTGTCGGGGAACATCGGAGCGGCAGCAACAAGGGACCTGTAGGTAGGTATAACTTTGTTAATTTTTTATTTTCCATTAAAGAATCCTTTTTCTTTGCCAGAAAACTCCTTCAAGTGGCTACAATTTTAAGTTTCAATGGCTTTGATTGTTTACCGCAAATTTTCTGGGTTTATGGTATTAGAGAAATAAAAGCTTAAAAATAACTTCACTATATTAGAAGTGACTTCTTATTATTCCCTTTAATAATGTTGTTTGGGTTTCCAATCTTTTCTATTTATACTTCCATTTTGATTAATTTAAGGGCACAAGAGCCCTCACACCTTGTGTCTGATCTGTAAGTAGCTTTTTACTGTGTAATGTATGGTTTGTCTGTGCTTATACCCCCTAAATTGTAAAGTGCTGAGGAATATGTTGGTACTATATAAATAAAGATTATTATTGTAATTTTGTTGCTGTGGTGGTCAAATGACACCGGCTCACCTAAAATCTTTTTGGATGGCTGATTTCTAAGGCACCCAGTGATTAGTCAACATAGTCAAATTACTTTGGGAAAATTCACCGTAATGTTCTTGGAACTCCTACTCCTGCAGAAAAAAAAAGATATCCGCATGCATGACCACCTCTCCATTCCATGTATCTGGCACAGACTCAAGCTTGGAACAGAAGTAGGGAGATGGGGTATTCCTTTATGTATGTTCAGTTACCCCATCACCAATTTTACCCTGTGCTAGGCTCATCCAATTTTTTCTGAACAACATCTCTCGTCACCATCCGGTGTGAAGCACTAGTTATATTCACTTTAAGAGTGTAATGATGCAGTTCTTTCTAGAACTATTGATCGGGAGCCCTACTGTGAAAGTGTAAAAAAAAGTGTGACAGGGGTCTGATGTGACATTTTCATTTAGAAGGGCGGTATTGGACCCAGCAGTAGGACCATCACTGACGGCATATACTAGGATCAAACAGGCAGGAGAACAGATGTGATATAATTGCATCTGAAATCATGCAAGAGCTATTGCACAAATTAGGTGGATTGAAGGAAGAATATTGTGGAAATAAGACTTTGGCAGGGACATACAGTGTAAGTGTGCATGTACAGGATGCTGCATCAGTTCAGACTGCGCTTTTAAATTTAAAAACGTAACTGATGCAGTAGTGGCAACACATTTGCAGATGAATGATATGCAGGTGGTTTGCCCCAGTCTTTACATCAACAAATCATGTCTACTATAATATACCTAAGAATATCCCCATTCAGAGACAGCAAGCAGAAATATTAAAAATGGAGAAAAAGGAGCATAAAATGTGTTACTGAATCCCACTGTGAAATATAAAATAAAAGAATGTTGAAAGCATAAAATCTGCTACACGACTGCTAAAAGCCACAGTATGTAATGTTTGGTAGCTAATTTCCTAGGGAGCTATGAAACATTCATGGTATTTACATGTAATGACAGGACATTCATGTTTTATGTAAAATAATCCTATATAGTGTCGAGTCTCCGTGTCAATCCATTTGCTTAAATACGTAAAAATGTTGTGATGCGTCTCAGGAATTCACAAGTATGTTGTCTTTAACTACATCTTTTAATTAGTAGATTGAAAAATTATGCAATTTCTCCTAAGCTTTTATGTCATATTATAGGATCCCACTGAGTGCAGTCACATCTTCATAAGGTACCATATAATGTGGTAAGCTGCACATTTGAACAAAAACGGAGCACCTCATTTCCTTTAACTGTGTCTACAAATGGTCTGGAGAACAATTCCATTTCTAATAAATTCCCCAGATTTATCATGATGGTTTTATGGCTGAAATTGCTTTGAAAATCAAATTCAGTTTTCATAGGGAATGACTTGTGTGAACAAAACCAGCATAGGGATCAAATCTCCACAATCATCAAAATTTTATGGACTGGCCACTGGGTTAGGCCCTTCTGTCCAAGGGTGGGGATTATTGGGAGATCATATATTATAGGGAACGGGTTGTTTAACACATTATTTAACAATTTTCAGTTATGTTATTTTTTTTTTCATTTCACTGTCAATACTTAAAAAAAAATCCTGCAACCCTGCAGTTTTCACTTAAGCCACCAGCTCTAATTATAGTTTGATACTTCCTGCTCTGTAGAGAAAACTTTTTAGCAGTCTGTTCATTATCAGCACAGGCAGGATTACACTGAAAGGTGACCCCAATGTGTATAGATAACACAGGATCCACCATTCACAATAGGAGAATGTCAAAGCTCTCCCTCTTTCCCTCCTGATACAGTGATTTCTTCCCAGGTCACAGTGTGCCTAGAAAACTCGCCTATAGAAGTCAATGGATCTGCTCCTGTTCACAGGATTAGGCTTTATTAGTTCAGATTATTGTTGACGGTTCCTCTTGGAATCTTTGTCACTAGTTCTGTCAGGAATGATGGAAAAAAGTAAATTTTTTCACTCAAAACAACGGACAACACAGAGGAAACCAGAATGATCCATTGTAGTCAATAGAGTCCGTCGGGCACCACTGGTGTTCATTGTAAACGGAGTCCATTTGGGTCCATTCACTGTTTTTGGGCTACGGTTCCCAACAGATCCTCTAACGCAGATGTGAATCAGACCTAAATAGAAAAGTCATTTATCACCTAAAGTTTCAATGTGGCAACTGCAGTTTGCTACATTGCAGGGAATCAGTGATATGATTGTTAAAAGATAGTATGACACAACTTTCCCCCCATTCAGCATGATTCCCTACTAAAGTGGCATCATCAGGTGTTAATGAGTTTAGGCCCTAAACACCTAGAACCTTGATGATGCCGCTAGACCCCCGATTACACTTGATAAATACCTATTCTATTTAGTGTTTATCGTGTCATGCTATGACCTATTAATGATACTATTACATGTTGCATTTCAGCAACACTAGTGATACATTAATCAGGACAGTGTTTAGGTAATGCTCCAACATTAGGCAACACTTTACAGTAACCAGTTAACTACTGAAAGCTAATGCTGTATATAAGGCACTATTAAAATCATCCCTATCCAATGTGACAATGTGTTAATGCTAGAAGGTTTTGATGGCTTGTATTCATTTAGTCAGCCAACCATGTGTTCCAGAGTCGAGTCACATCTATTCATTTGCATCATTAGAGGTGTCTTGGTTCGCTTCATGAGCGGCAGCTCAATCACTGTCTTATAAGATAGCAATCTGACAATGCTTTTCTTAAGAAAATACATTGAAAAAATAGATAACATTCTATTCGTTGGATACCAGATCCATAACACTGCAAGTCTTGTTCCATAAATATTTGAAATGAGTGTCCCTGTGGTTAGGACATGAAAGTCATACTATAGCTTGCTATTTTTAGCTTGCCAGTGTATAGTTGCAGGTATTTACCCAGAGGAACTATAACAAGTAATTTAGTCTTGCCCTTTAAAAATGGTCCCAGTTTCCACCTGCTGACTAAATCCATTCCATTTCTCATTGTGAAGGGTTTCCTCTATCATACGGAGACTTGGAATTTCATGTCCTGCAGACCTCCAGGGTTACGGATCACTAAGTTAATGTTTCCAAAATGTCAGGTTTCCACAGCCAGATTGATAACTTGTTTTCCCCATGTCTGAACACAGAGCCATGAACATAGCAGGCTGGAAACAAAAGAACCTAAGCATCATTTGTTTCAAAGACATGTTCTGCCCTTAGACAGACATGGTTTTTAACACAAAGGAACAGGTTGAGACTTCAATGTCTATTTTGGTTTCCACTTTCTTTGCTGAAAAATGTCAGAAATTCAGCTGCTATGACACAGATTATATGGTTATTGACAGAACTTTAAAGTATATTTGTTATGAGGCAGCTATGTTGTATCTCACTGAATAAGATTTAATGAGTTTTAAGGGTTAGCTTACCTTTCTGAAATACTCCAGATCAGAATAAAACTCTTCTGATGTCAGACCAGAAGAAAATTTGCACAGGGATCATAGTAATAAGGAAAATTAACCCCTAAAAACCATGTAAAAACCCGAACCCCAACTTATAGTTAGGGTTCATTTTTTGGCAATTTTTGCCAAAATCTGATTCTGGGGTTGTGGTAAGAGATAGAGTAGGGATAGGGGTAGAGATGAGTTTGGGATGTTCCAAACCTAAATTTTCTCACAAGTTTGAGTGCTGACCATGTGACATTTCAGTTTTTCTTGTTTAATAAATTTGCAAAAATATCTACATTTCTGGTTTTTTTTTTCGTTTCAAGATGGGGTGCAGAGTGTACATTAATGAGCCAAAAAATGAACTTTTTTGATCTTACCAAATGGCTGCAATGAAACAAAGAAAGAAAAATGTAAAGGGGTCTGAATATTTTCCGTACCCACTGTATCTCTGAAAGTAATCAAACTTCCAGAGCAGCTCCCCAAAAGCTTTGTGAATTTAGTATCTATATATGATCAGCCATATAAAATGCTTTCATAGGCGTAACTATAGCCATAGCAGTCACTATGGGGCCTACAGGTTGAGGCGGCCCACTCAAGAGACAGAATCTTGTACTTTTTATAGGGAACAGGTCTGTAGCTTTATGCTATTTAGCAGTACTAGGATGTTATTATTTATATTATCAATTATTGCTACTTATGCTGCTGTTTTTGTTTCTGGGCATTAGGTGCTGGTTGTCCAGTCTCATTGTTTGTCACTATGCCATAAATTTCTCAGATGGGAAAACCCCTTTAATTACAGTGGAAATATCAATACAACAGCAAACAACTGTGACAACAGTTTGAAAAACAGGTTCAAAACTGTACGTACCACAAAGCTGCTGTAGGGACCCTGGAGAGGCCCATTCCAGGGTGCTTTTGTCAGCATTTTAAAGCATGATAAAACAATTTGTATAGGAAGGTAATCTCTGCATGTTCTGCAAGGCAAGCCTCCCCAACATAACCGTAGAAATTGTAATTAAAGGGAAACTGTCAAAGGGGTTTATGCTGCCCTATCTGAGAACAAGATGTGATAGAGGGAAAAAAAAAGCTGAGCTCTGTAATATATAAATTTATATGATTTGGAGCAAGAGTTGAAAGCAGAGAAAATCTGTGAAAGTGAAACTGGCCCTACCCACATACAGTAATTGAAAGTTTGTACACACAGTGATACAGGGAAAGCTGTCAATCATTGTATGTGGGTGGGGTAAAGCCTCCTAAGGTTCTTTTGTCTCTTAAGAAGTCCGATCTGTATTTTCCCTGCTTTTTACTCCAGCTACAAATCACATAAACCTATATATCACATAACAAGCTTCTCTTCCTCTATCATATCCTGATCTCAGAGAGGGCAGAATAAACCACCTCATAGGTGCCCGTTAAGTCATAAAAGTGAAAGGGGCATTAGAACATCTTGTTGTGATTGGGAGCATGGAAATGTAAACCAGTTCAGTCTGTGAAATAAAATATGTTGATCAGTGAGTAGAGAACATGACCTCAGCTCAATCAAACACTATCTGGATGAAGTTAAACGCTACCTATGAGCCAAGAACCTCACTCAATCTCAGCGTTGACCTCACTTATATTCTGACGTATTATTGGCCACAGAATATTGCAGCCATGTTCCCAAATTTAGAAGAAAGAAAGCTTAGGTGATACTCACAGTGGTGTTAGTGGTCTTGGGATGTATTGATCATCTGATCATAGCTGTATATCGGATTACTACTCCCTGCCATGCAATATATTTATTGCATATTAAATATATTTATATTTGCAATATATTTTTTAAGTATGTACTAATAAAGTGGAACATGTTTTAAGAAGACGGCTGGCGAATGGAGTCTGTTAAAGCGTGGTTTGCTGGATACTGCAGGAGCAGTAACTTTTGAAAAAGACATGTTCAATAAGCCCATTTTGTAACCATGTCCTGTTGTATAGCTCCTATTTATCATTGGCCAGGCATTTGTTACCAAGAAGCAGCTTAATAATGCTTTATTATATTGTCTGTTAGCACGTTTATAGCATTAATCACATACAGTCATAGAAGTTCATCTTCATTCTTAAGATAAAATACAATAAACGTGTCAAATGTTATATTACGAAGCACAATTCATTGGTTTACTTCTTTGTTTCATACTTAAACCATAATCACTGACATACCAGATATGTTATACACACAAATAACATGTCGCACAACAATTTCCACTGTTAAGAAGGTCCAAACCCTTTTTCTGTTGTTGTCATTATAGATGATAATTGAAATAGAACTTGCTTAATGAAAAGAAATCCCTTGAGCAGATGTTCGTAATTTTATTTATTAGCAGCTTCATATAATTCATATGTAAATAATAATCCAATCCAAGACCTCTCCAAGCTTTGCAAAGCCTAGACCTTCACGGCTTTGTTCAATGCGCTAGGGACCGAATGCATACAGGAAAATGAGACAATACAGCAGAGGCCTAACTGAACTTCATTTCCCCAGATGTCTAGCCAGCAATCATTTTTCCTTCTTTTGTGAAGCCTCGCCAGTGAGGACCAAAAGTCAAACCGTCAAAATGCCTGTACTTATTTCTGCTAGTTTAGCCCAATTGCTTGTACTTTAAAACAACTTCCAGACACTTTAAGTATAAGGTTATGGTTTGGTGAAAAGAAAGGAACAAAGAAATAACTGACAAGTAAAATATTGTAAAGCACAGCATTGGCTTCTTAAAGTAAAAGGCAATTGCATACCTTATTTTAGCAAACTAAGGGCAATAAATCATAGTTTTTCACACTGTGGACCATTATGAACCCAGAATTGTTCATATATGGGAGAGATACAGTTTAAAACAGTCTTCCAGTGGTCTTATATAAATATATAAACTAAAATTTGACCATTCTAACTATATATTTCTATCTGCATATAAAGGGCGACATGTCAGAAAAGAGGCGCTTCAATGTCAGTTTTAAAGCGCAATAAATGAGTGTGTAATGTACCTGAATAAATAAACCTGCCAAAAATCTGGTATGTGGTTTGCCTTGTATAGTATATTTAATGCGCCTAATTTAGGCGTATACAAAAAAAAGGCGCATAGCATATCATTCTTAGCATATTTGATGTGCCTACTTTATGCACATTCAAAAATGTCAAATGTGCCTAGTTTTGGTGTATGATAGTTCATTTATATAGAGAATATGGGGTCAACAGTTCTTTGGTGCAAAATACACCAAAAAAATGGTGCAGCCCTAATGGGACATGTCCCCTATAGTGTTTTGTATATAAGTTTAGTGTATAGGAGTTATACAGATAAATAGTGGACTGTACATGGCATTATCTGCTGGCTATGAAGTATTTAGTAATGTTGTAAATGTTGTTATGTAAACAGGATACACCGATCACTGTACTAAACAATAGCCCATTAACGGTGCATCCTATGTGACCAGCCATGGTCAATTAGGAGTAAAAGGAGGGAGGTTTATATACTGGCCATTTCAGATAGTAAGGTTTAGGTGTTGTGAGTGTTGAAGTTTAGAGTTTAAATTAATTTGCAGCAAAAAGAGTTTGAACATCAGCTCATAATTGAACAGAGGCAGGCTGGGCCATACAAAGGGTCTATATCTATCTCTCTCTCTCTCTCTTCTCTCTCTCTCTCTCTATATATATATATATATATATATATATATATATATATATATATATATATATATAGAGAGAGAGAGAGAGAGAGAGAGAAGAGAGAGAGAGAGAGAGAGAGAGAGAGAGTAATTACAGAGAAAAAACATGCTACAGATAAATAGAGATAAAGAGAAAAAATGGAGAAAAGAGATGAAACTAACAGTGAGAAAGGAGGTAGTCTGCCAGACAATACCATAAAATCGCTCTTTTCATGGTGAAAGAGTTTGGGGAGCCCATGATCTACCACATCTATGGCCCTGCTTCATAACATTGGGCCTAGAAGATCACCAGTGAAGTGCAGACAGGGCAAGTAGAGGCTACTCCTGTTTTGCTGGGAAGTAATAGCTGCACTGAACAAAATAAACTACTCCTTTAAAACATACCTTTTAATAATACCATATAAAAATATTACATATATGAACCTATAAGAACAGTAGCGGGACACCCATATGGGGTAAGGACAGTAACCCTACACTGTCCCCTGGACTACACACCCTAAGATACCTAACACAATAGGAGAACCCGCCCCAATAAGGGCGACCCCAGTACTAACTCCTAACTGTACCCTACATAAAGTGCCGCCTCCTCTAGCGGAAAATGAAAAAATATATGGATAAATAGTAAAGAACCCACAGTGAGTGGTACCAAAAAGACAGATATGTAAAAAACGCCAATGCACATGTAAATCAAGAGCACTGGAGATGAAACATATCATGGATAACAATATGTCCCTAGTCAGAAAATGTACATGTCTATAATACCCTACACAGATAAATAACAATCAATGAAAGAAAAATAGGGTATATAAAGTGCTAGTACTTATCTATACCAATTGACCCAAACTGGTGAATTAGATCAATAAGATGACAAGAAATGGGCGCAGTTATAAAAGCGCCACTGAAAACCCCAAACGCGTTTCATCCCATTCCAGGGACTCCTCAGTGGGTCTGAAAAAACATATCCATCTGAATCTCCAGTGCAACTATAGCCGAGATTCCAGCGGATGTGCCCTGAGAAAGGGAGTTGGTGTATCTCCCCTCAGTGGGGACTCTCATACCTGTAATCCAATGTCCCAGTAATAGCTGCCAACAAAACAGTGGTATAAAAATAAGAATGTGCACCTCAGTTTGTGAAGTGTTGTGAAAGATATATAATTGTGAACTGTAACTGGGTATCCTTAAATGCCATGAGTAAAGCCTGCCAAGTCTTCAGCCTTCTACTTTCTCTGTGGTAGGTTCATTCCATCTTGGCCCATACACCTGCATTTATGGTGCCCTTGTCTCCAGAGCTTCATACTGCCACAGATCAGAACTTTTATATAACTGCTTATAAACCCCCTTTACTGCAAGTTATAGAAACCGTGTCTATGGAGTATGGCTTAGGGAGAAACAAAGTGGAGATGCCATAATACTTATATTGCTTCGCTGCTTGCCATGTTCTACTCCATAAAGTCAGGAAGGGTTTTGTATGCTGTAGAAGTAGGGATAAATAGATCTGTACTTAAATGTATCTGTGCTTTACACCTGCAACTCTGGATGCACATTTAACCACAGGGGCTAAAAGAGAAGATTTTCAAGCCTTCAGGAATAATCCTCTTGTTTTTGAGATTTATAATGGAAGTGAAAGAATAAATACCCTTTGTTTCTACTTCAATTGCTGTATTTAAAAGCAATCTCTACTTGTTTATGTTACACAGCGGTTTACTTTAATTTAGATATAATGTAAAATTCTCATCTGTGTATTAAACATTATATAACTTCAACTACAGTGTATTTTTGCTATTTTAAGAAGTTACAAAATAGTGTTATTTATTCATACAACCTGTGAAGGTGTTTTGTACACATGGATGACCCCTCTGGCTGCAATGGGGGTAACCAGTATAATGCTTAGAGCAATGCATCCGGTTCTTTATATGAAGTTGGATCACCACTGGGTGAATTATAGCAAGCCATTCATTTCAAATGAACGGTCGCCAATGTAATATGTGGACAAGCCATGGTCACGGTGGACAATCTTGTTAGTGGCTCTGGTGAACAGAAGTAGGCCCCATGCGAAGATGCACATTTTGTGATGTCTATATGCCCTATGTAGAAAAGGGTTATCATCATGATGATTTTTAACTACAGTATCAACAAATTATGCTGCTCTTGAATTTATAGTACAGAAGAATAAATTAGTAGAATATATTTCTTGCAGTAGCCATTTATCTATGTACGTTATAGTTGCCAATTCCCTGAGTGTTTCTCCAGCAGAACTTAATTTAAATAACCAGAAGTCTATTCTTTATGAACAACGAGTCCCTCCTCCAGAACAGACTGTCCTAACATCAGGGTATGTAGGTTACATGACAGCCCCACCATCTGCTACTTCTGCATCCAAGTCAAAACCTAATTCTGTCTGTGTGGCTGCTCTAAACTCTAACCTGATTCCATTTTACATGATATTTAATTAGGAAAGCTGTAATTTAATTTCATATTGTGTTTGACCTGAAATAAGAGCTTCATTTAATTACTCCTTTTCCTTGCCTAGATGTCATGGCTGAAGACGATGTTAGCTGATGAGCAGAAGGATATGACATGAGATTCAGGCATTACTCTTTGTAAAAAGTCATGCTAGTACTGAATTATAGCCAGCCAGAAACCTTACCATGCTGAATCTTTGATGTACAGTTATCTGAGGAAAAGACTAACCACAGCTGGACGTATATCTGCTCGCATTTGTAAATTGCACTTTCATCTACAGCTGTGCTTTAACGCCTTACTGACATGTCATATGGATACGTCATCATGTCATTAAGGAACTATGGAGTTGGCTCACACTCTGTGGGTGCTGGCTGTCAATTAAAACTGATACCCAGGGATCAGAACCCGTTCAGATCTTTGCGGTTTAATTCTTTAGAAGCCACTGTGCACCTCTCCTCCCTTTGATCGCCACCCTCAACCCCCCTGCAATGGAATTGCAGGGTGCAGATTGGTCACCATGGCAGCAGGAAGCCTAATTAAGGCTTCCGTAGCCTCCATGTTGGCAGGAAGTCGTAGAACCGCCATCTTGATAAAACCTTATTTATATAATCAATTTTGCTGCCTGGTAGTCAACTATCTTAGGGGGACTGTAAAAATAAAAATAGTAAAAAAAAAGTTTTAAAAGTAGAAAAAATAATGACAAAAATATTAAAAGTCCAAATCATGTCATTTGTATTGCCGTGTCTGTAAAAGTCTGTATAACATATTTTCTCCCACATGCTGAACACCATAGAAGGAAAAAATTCCAAATGCCAGAATTGTGTTTTTTGGTCTTTTCACTTCCACAAAATAATGTAATTAATTTGATAAAAAATTGCATGTATCCTAAAATGCAATTAATTGGGAAAAACAAACATATATGAGAAAATTAAGTATTATCAGAATCGCACCAACCTGCAGAATAAGAATACAGATAAAATGTCATGTATCCTAGAGGAACAACTATTAAACATCAAGTGAAGAAGGGAATGGGGGGTGGGGTAGGGTTTGAAAAACGGGTTGTTCTAATTTTTGATATCCCAATTCCGGAAGGTATGTATTATACAGATAACAATATAACTGCACAACCATTTCTCACAAAACCAGGCACATGGAAAGGCACATCCTTCCCACACATCACATTTATCTGAGGCATATGTTTTCTGCAGTTATTTCTAAGAAAATGAAGTTCAAGGTGAACCACTTTAAAACAGCCATTGATTTATGCAACATTATTCCAGACAATGACACAATTCCTTTGCAGTGCTTGTACTTGTACCTAGACATCAAATAACTGGTCATAAAATAGTTTTGCTAGACCTCTGGTTGAACATGCTGGCTTAAGTCACTACAAATGACAAGAGATTTCCCACAATTTCCACTTTTTAGAAGCAGCATTTGCCATAATTGTTACATAGTAAGCATGATTTAAAAAGACAGTGGGATGCAAAAGTATTTGTACCCCTTGAACTGTGTAACTATAGCTGTTTTGTGAAGGCCTCAGAGGTTTTTTAGAGAATACTAGTGAAAAAACAACATCTTGAAAACCAAGGAACACACCAGACAGTTCAGGTATAAAGTTGTGACAAAGTGCATCGCAGGGTTATTTTTTTTTTTTTTTTTTAAATAGCCCAAGCTCTGAATATCTCATGGAACACTATGAAATCCATTATGCATAAATGGACGGAGTATGGCACAACTTCTAACCTACCAAGACATGGCCGTCCACCTAAACCGATAGCCCAGACAAGGAGAACAGCAATTACAGAAGCAGCCAATGTCACTATAGAGATGCTACAGAGATCCACAGCTCAGGTGGGAGAATCTGTCCAACAGACAACTATTTGTTGTGTACTCCACAAACATGGCCTTCATGGAAGAGTGGCAAAAAGAAAGCCGTTTCTGAAAGCAAGCCATAAAACGTCCAATTTTCAGTTTGCAAAAAGCTATATAGACACAGCAAGCATGTGGAAGATGTTCTGGTCAGATGAGACCACAATTTAACTTTTTGGTCTAAATGTCAAACACTATGGGCCACACGTATGAAAACTGTCTAGGTCTAAAATTCACTGTGTTGCCCATAGCAATCAATCAGAGCTCCCCTCTCATTCTTTCAGAGTACAAATGAGAGGGGCGCTCTGATGTTGCTATGGGCAACAAAGTGAATTTTAGACCTAGACAGTTTTCATACATGTGGCCCTATGTGTGGAGGAAAACCAACACTGCACATCACCCTGAACACTCTATCCCTACTGTGAAGCATGGTGGTGGGGATGCTTTTATTCAGCAGGAGCAGGGAAGCTGCTCACAGTTGATGAGAAAATAGATGGAGCTAAATACAGGGCAATCCTGAAGGGAAACCTGTTAGAGGCTGCAAAAGACTTGATAATGGAGAATAGGTTCATCTTTCAGCAGGACAACAACCCTAAAAATACAGCCAAACATACAATGGAATGGTTTAAATCAAAGCATATTCATGTGTTAAAATGACCCAGTCACAGTCCAGACCTAAAAACAAATTGAGAATCTGTGGCAGGACTTGAAAATCGATACTCAAAAATGTTTGCCAACCAATCTGACTGAGCTAGAGCTCTTTTGCAAAGGGCACAAATTACAGACTCTGGATGTGCAAAGCAGATTTTTAATTTGCACAAATTTGGAAAATTTCAGATAATTTTCTTTAAAGTTCACAAATACTTGCTACTTTGTGTTTCTCTATCACATAAAATATTAATAAAATACACTAAAGTTTGTGGCTGTAATATTTAAAAATGAGGAACCATTAAAGGGGTATGAATACTTTTGTAACCCATTGAAGCCCTCTCCTGTTTCTGCTGGGACCGGCTTCTGAAGCAGCTATTCCACAGACAGGCTGGGTTCACACGGCTTATTTTCGGGGCGTAATTACGCCCCGAAAATAAGCCGTGTGGACGGGGGCGAAGCGGGGGCGGGAGCGGGGGGCCAGCACCTCGCCGGCCCATAGAATTTCATTACCAGTGGCGCGTATACACCACTGGTAATTCACATGTCACTTATCAGATTCGCTGAGCAGGGAGAGGAGACGTAATCCATAGTTCTCTATGAGAACTATGACTGGGACGTATTCCAGCCGTAATTTGCACACTGAAATACGTCCCATTTTAAGCCGTGTGAACATAGCCTCACAGTTCTTATGGTAAAGAAAGCTTGTTGCCTCTGAAGATTGAGAGTGACATGTATGAAACTTGGCGCCGACATGCCAGTTCTAACTGAATATAGAGGAGTGTAGACTATTACAGTATATATGAAAGTGTTGCATGACATACATTTTGGCGCATAGAGTTATGCGCCAAATTTTTCATGGCAGTTTCACACCAAACGTTGGCACATTCAAAAGTGTTGTGTCTAGTGCAGACTGCTCCCAACTTGGCCATATGACTGTTCATGCATCTATATTTTTGAGCAAGATACTCCAAAAAAATGGTGCAAGCGCGTTCATACATGTAGCCCTGAATCTTTTTTTTCCCCGTTCAGATGGAGCGCTTCTTTATCTTTTGAAGGGGTTTTACATAAAGTACTTTTTCACCATTGTCATTTGTAGTCTCCAAACATAACAATATTGGTCACTGTTTAAGCAGTTACCACAGCGGGTGATGACAAGTTATGCAGCAATATAACACTAAAGTTTGCATTAAACACCCTGTGCTCAGTAAATTCTGAAGGCTTTTCATAAACAGTTGCTATATCACCCTCAGTCCTGGTAACAGATGTAACTTTTAAGTGCTAATCAAAAATACGATCAGCATGTTCAGGTCACTGAAATGAATATCACTTCCATGTGGTCATCCAAATCATAGACTGTCAACAGCTGGTATAATAAAATGTGAGTAAGACGTGCCCTGGGTCTTGTCGTGGAACTTTTAATGAGTAAACAGTTTGTTCTTTTGCCTTAAATGAGCAACATTTTACATCCTTTTTGCCACAGAAAAAAATGCATGACTATTAATTTGTCAGTTTTTCCACAATAGGAAAGGTTTACAAAAGTGTTTGTGCCATATAATCTGTCCTAAAATGTACCAATGTGCTTGTAATAGACACATTTTATCATTTATTTCAGACACTTTTTTCACCTAAATTGGCAAAAGAGAAAAAGATATAGCTTCACGTGATGAGGTGTGACTTAAGATTGACCAATCTATAGAAGTAGTCTATATATCTGTATATCCTCTCATATAAGAAGGTACACTATACACAGTGGTTGGTGACTGACGCCCGATACTATTAAGTAAAATAAAGTTAAATAGCTTTGTAAAATCCAGTTTAGGATATTTTATTATGATAAGAAATTAAATAGAACCACGGGGAGAATAAAACAATAACTTAAAAATGTGAGGGGATGGGAGCTACGCATTTTGCCGGAGATCCCTGTCCAGCTTCCTCAGGCTAGTGTTAAAATTTGCAAAAATGCCAAAATTGAATTAAGATTTTACTGTAAAATGTTGGTGCAAAGTAAAACCCTTTAATAGTATAAATAATAAGAAAAGTTTAAAAATGCTTTCGACTGCCCATCTGATGTCTTCAATGTCTACATATTAAATAGGATTAGTAAATCTGCCCTAATACTTCTTCATTCATCCTGCTTTAGTTACGCCATCATTTGGAGACCTCTAAGCAACTGTTAGAAGGGTTATTCAGATAGTGAGAAAAACTAATAGACAGCTCCTAAAGCCCCACTAAAATGAGAAGTGTTTACTCGCCTTCCTCTGGTTCCCGGTTCCATCACTGCGTCCCGTTGGTCTTCTGTTTTATCCTCATACTTCTGAACAGTGATTTCACCTCTTCACCTGCTGATTGACTATAGCGGTCACCTGCCTATACTTATTCATAGTTGTTTACTTCTGAGCAGTGATGTAAATGAGTGGCACATGACTGCTGCAGCCAAACAGTGGGTGCAGCAGCGACATCCCGATTCAGAAGAGGAAGAAAGAAAACAGAAGACTGGAGCAAAGTGAGTATAAGTATTTTTGTTTTAATGGGGCACCAGGAGTTGGCTTTAGTTCTTCTTATGAACTAGATAAACCCTTTTGTTTTGTCCACTTTTGTATTTTGCTGGGTGGAGTTAGCTGTGCATTATTGCTGTTCCTGCCACCGCACCAGTCTGCTATTCTATTGTTGTCTATCTGCCTGTACCTGATAGTTACCTGCCTCGGACCGGCAACCCTTCTATGGCTACACCTGATGTGTAGTCACCTCTGCCACTACCTGATGTCCCTTGTCCTGCACATCGGCTGTCACCAAGGGTAGCAATGTAAGAGGTAGCAACCTGGACATTTCCCACAGTGAAGTCCTAGCGACGGGCTCCAGTGACGACCGGGGACCCCTTAGACTCCGCTCCCTGGTGTGGTCTCCACCTATTCCATCCTTGCCCGCGGTGCTCACAGAGGAGCTACACCATTACCCGGCATTCTACCCCATTAGAATGTGACACCTAGACAGTTTTCATACATGAGGCCCCTAGTGTCTATGAAAGTGTTCATATAGTTACTGAGAAATACTGCACACTAATTGGAAAAAAAAAAAAAACGAAATCCCTAATATGAGAGATGACCTGCTGACATTGTGATCTTTTTGCCATCTCCAGTAATGGGATAATGTAATATGGACCTGAGACGTTACACCTAAGTATTTGGGGCTCACTATAACAAACCTTTCCAGGATACAATATAAAATTGGTGGATGATTTCCTGGCAAGCCAGAATATGCACTTTCTGGCGTTTATTTTCTGTTTCCCTTAGTGTTGTGCTCACATATCTTTTAGAGGTAATTAGCAGGTTTTCAACCACTTTATATTGCTCTAATGGATGTAAAATTAAAGTAAAGGAGCTTTAGTGTAGGTAAAAATATGCTGTTTTGTGTATGCATATCTTATGTAGACCAAGCGATCTCAAAGGAAACCAAACACAAACCAACCCTTGTATTTTCTGATCCTGCAGTTATGTGTTCTGCTTCCAGCTATCTCTCTTCTATTTCTCACAGGTAAGGAAGAAGTAAAGAAATAACAGATGAGAGTTTCATTAGCTAAAACCAGGGTTAAATAGCAACAACAACTATGGCTTCACAAGCATTGAGGAGGTTTATCCATGTCTTCCAGATCATGTCTTCTGCCTAGAATTGCCTGATGCTTACAGAAGCCTTACTAAATTTGTAACCATAAACAAAATCAGGAACAAATCTTCACTTCTAAGGGGAAGCCATGAAGATGACAGCCCTAGCGCGGTCAGCCTCACAGCTTAATTTTAGCAGTGGTGTCTCATTCCTGATCTTGAGCAAGAATTATTCGCACCATTGCCATTATGGCAACGTGAGAGAAGTGTAATAAGTTGCTGATTCCACAATAGTACTCCAAGACATACAAAGTGTTGTGCCTCCAGTAGCACAAGACATCAAGATGAGTGTATCAGCCGCTTACATTTTGCAATAACTACATTATCTGTAAATTGTAATACACTAGGAAACACCTCTATCTTCCATTCCCTCCTCCCATCCCATGACTATTTTTCATAGTCACCAGTATCAGTAATCAAAGAGACACACATTTGTACAGAAGCTGGGTAGAACAGTTTTAATAAAGATTGGTGTTATGCTTCAGATTTCAGTCAATGTCAAATTTGACCCAAATCTCAGCAATTCTATACTGGTCAAATTTTGGTGAAAATCTAGGTTTTTTTACGTGTTTTTTTATGGTGAGATTGTAAAAAAAAAATTGGGTTAACGTAAAGGATCTAAACAGCATGGGTTTACTGTCAGATTTTCAGTCATTTTTTTGGATTTTGAAACTATCTGAAAACCGGCTGTCAACCATCCCCATAGACTTCAATAAAAAATCTGAACCATAGTCTACTCAGCTCAGATTTTTTGATGGTCGGATTTCAAATCAGCCGTTTTTCAAAAAAATGTGGAATATATACATTCTTCTGCCGGGTTTATAGTGAAAAATGTACTGCTCCGATATTTCAGGGGGTGGCCAAATATGAAAACTGTGGTCAAACATGGGCCAGAAACCGCCCAAAAACGGCCCAAAAACATTAAAATACTGGTTGGATTTTAAATCAGAATCTGACCGATGTTTTATCTATGCTGTGTGGATGTACCCTAACACTCTTGGTTAACATAAGAGTTAGGGTTAACCCTAACTTCTTTGTTATGTTAACTGTAAGTGACATCGGACTGGAAGTGATGTTGGGGCAGAAGTGATGCTTTACCAAAGGCACTGCAGAACTGTAAGTTTACCATGAAAATGTTTAAAAAGCCTCATTCTATGGTTAGAATAAGGATTAGGCCCTATTCACACGACGGATTTGGCCGCGGCCAAAACCGCATCCAAATTGCGCCTAGTTCATCAACATGCTTTCCTATTGGAAACCGCGTTAATATTCACACGCCGTGGGTTTGGCCATTGCTTTGCCATGCGTGTTTGAAAACTCTCCTGTCAATTCTTCACAGGGAGTCCTCAGCGCGGCGGCCGTGCGGTGTTGCTGTGGGCATCGCCACGGCTGGTGCGCGGATGGGCCGCCACTGGCGGCGCGGTGTGCCCCCCATCTACTAATTTGCATAGGGGCAAACCCTCACTGCAAGCCGCGCCCCAAACCCTGCCCCACTTGCGCCGTGAACACGCCCAGTGCCCACGCCGCAAACCCGCGTCGGGAGACGCGAGTTTGCAGCGAGGTGAGGACAAGGCTTTGCCGCGGGAACCGCGGCGAAAGCCGCGGCCGAACCCACGGCCAAACCCGTCGTGTGAACGAGGCCTTAGAGTAAGGGAGAGGTTTAGCTTTAGTGTAAAAGAATTGAACAGGGATCTATTCAAGCAACACTAGTCAAGAATAATAAAAACTTGCTCCATTTTTAATCTTGGATGCATTGGAGTAACTATAATATTCTAACCAGCCTCTTCTTGTTATTAACCTATAGACTGTATAAAAATAAGTAACATATGACTACAGGATCACACTAGACTAAGTATGCTTGTAAACAAATCTTGATCAAAGAGGCACATATGTATTGCAGCTGTAGACACAAAACTGTAGATTTTTTGAAAAAGATTTTCTTCAGCGTTGCTCATTTTTAATGATTTGGAGAAATAAAATTGAGCAATAAACTAAACACGGCTGCAGAATTGCAGAAACCAAGTAAGCAAGGTTTTAAGAGGTAGGATAAGAACTAGCAAACTGAATACATTTGAATGGTGAGCAGTGCTTTTGTTACATAATGGAATAAGCAGAAACCTTAAAAGAGGGTCAACTGGTTTTCCCTATTATCCTCCTTGCTGTTATCCTTGACCATCCTTGAATGTAGAAAGAAATAGTAATGTGACCCTTACTCTGGACAGTTAAAAAATTGGTCAACAAACAGCAAAATCCAAATTCTAAATAAGAGGTTTACATCCGGGAGCCCAGATACCGCAAGTATTTAAAATATATAAAACAATACATTAATCAGTGTAATAGAATTCATATTCATTTTGTTACTAGTTCCTGTTATGTTACTTTTGGTTTACATCTACAGAAGATTTAAAAAAAATATTACTCTACAATCATTAAGGGAAATCATTCAAAAACACCAAATGGTTTTGACCTAATAAGCTCAAAGTCTAAACATAGTAATACACATATTTTAAAATTGAATAATTCATAAGCATTTTGATATCACTTTCTGCTTAGCTGGTTTTGGTCTATACCTAAACTGAGACCTATCCAAAGTAATTTTTACTCTTGGATAATCCAGTAGTATCCATGTTTAAAATGCCCCTGTTATCATAATAGGGTTTGTGTGTAATGAATTCAAGCCTGTTTTTATTGCTGTTTTTTATTTAAATTTTTTCATTTTTAGTCACTGAGCTCAGATGTGATAGGATTAACCAAAGTATTATAAATGAATGCTGCAGCTTCTGGGAATGACACCACACATGCACAGAAGTCAAAACATATATATATATATATTTTTTTTTTTTTTTCATTTGCTAAGAAGCATCTTGTGTATTCAAGATCAACTTTATTTAACAGGTTTTTCAGCTTTAATGTCCATTCCACAGATTAAGGGATTAGCTGCCTGACCAAGAGAGAACTGGCTTTATAAATTGCATGGAGAAGATTATGACTCTTGCACTGATATTCACAAAAAGGATAAGGAAAATATTCTCATTTTGCTTTACTTAAATACATAACTCAGCCCTTGGAAATCTAGTTTATTATTATGTACTATGGAACAAGACAGAAAGCAAAGGAAAGAATAACAAGGCAGGTTTTCCTTCATTGCAGCTTCAATTATTTGGTCACATTACAAATTTTACGGTCTAGGAAACAATTCATGTATGACAAATTTACATCTGCTCATAACCAGTAGTTAAAGCCATTAGTGGACATCGATCGACTAAAAATTTGATGCCAGTTGTGTGCTAGCCATTAACCACAATGGTGTGCCTTCTAGCATGTGATCTAATAGATTGCACAGAGCCCTATTATAATGCACAGCACATGATATAGAAACAAAAAAGGCTGATTTGCCTTCTTTCCCCAATCCTCCACAGAAAATAAATATACACACAAAATTACGCTAATATATAAAACCATCTTGTTTTTGCTTGCGTATAATGAAGGCACTTTCAGGTATCTGAAAACTGTAAGTAAGTATATGAGATTTTATAAAATGTAGGGACAGTGGCTACTAATTACAAAGTGTTAGAGAAGTAGTTATGAGGGGTTGCAAAAATGGCAGCCTGATACCTGAGCTGACACAAGGGTACATACTGTATAACGGATATGCATATATATATATATATTATATATAATATATATATATATATATATATATATATATATATAATATAAATATATATATATATATATATATATATCCATACTGTGTGTGTATATATAATTTTCTACCTACTCGGTAAACAAGTTAAAAATAGCTTCACAAACAATACAACTCATGGCAACGGTAAAAAACAAGCAAGTGTAAATGCTTTAGAAAGCTGACATATGGCGGTGCTTCTAATTACATGTAGTAAAACATGCCATAATGGTGCAGCAGATGTGTTTTGATGTACTGTACTTTATTGAGAGGGATTTACAAAACAAGTAAAATATAGAGATGATGTATATGGCTACACCTGCACACTTACATTATTGAAGTACATCACGGCATATACTGAGGCTTCAGTCAAGTAGAAACACTCATTCTGCAACTGAATGTTGAGAACCATGACAAAAAGACATCCAAATATCAAACAGAAGTGAATAACTTTATAATATCTTACAGATGACCATCAAAAATCAGAGTAAAAATTGTTTACTGATATCTCTTAAAATAAAGAGCCAATAAAGATAGGATGTAAGGAAATAGGATCTCCTGGAGACCACAGGTGCCCTTCTCAGAGAGGTGGTCTTTTGGAGAAGTCTTAACCCAAATACAGACTGAGATTCAGAAATACAAAAAATGTTTTCTACCCAAACCATTCTAAAATAAAACCAGCCCAGGAATTGACTTGCAAATAGTGAGATATTACTGTACTTCTGCCTTTCTGATATTTGCTCGTGATTAATTCATGGACACAGGATGTGGTCAATAGTTTCTGTCATCCGCTTTGGAACCCATGTCATATTTCTGAGCCCTTTATTATAATCAAGCACACAACATGTGCTTTAACTAGACACTTTAGTACAATAGGCTGAACTGGATGGACGTCTGTCTTTTCTCGGCCTTACAAACTATGGGTGACATGTATGAATCCTGGAGCTGATAGACCAATTCTAAATCGCTTCAAGGTACTATATACTGCGTCAGAATGCATGAACCTGTTCTTCTGCAGGTCATACATACAGGCGCAGTCTGGTGCCAATATGACAAGTCTGGCTCAGGCAGATCACCTTTAACTTGGTTTGGCTGTTCTAACTGTTCTTCACCCAAAGTTTTGACGTCAAAGAATCATAAATGTGTCTACTTCTACTAATGTGGTGCGACACACCTCCAGAACACCCCAAAAGTTTGGTGCGCTAAAAGTGTCAAAGTTTGGAGTGCGCCTGTTCATACATCTATTGAACTGGTCTACTACAGCTAGCCCCGTTCATACATGTCACCCCATGTAACTATGTTATTTTCCTATGAAACCAAGACAGGTTTGCTCAGTTTTGTGACTAAATGTTTTAGGTATCGAGAAGGAGGAGCTGAGTAGACTGATATATCGTGACGTGGGGAAAGATTCAGTAGAATTAATATTTTATTAATTTAAGTTCCTCCTTATTCTGGGTTAAGGAGTCCAGTGGGCTGTCTTGTCAGTGATTGACAGCCATCTCTGTACACTGTTACAAGAAACGCTGTCAGCAGTCACTGATAAGACTGTCCATACTTAATCAAGAATAAGCAGGAACTTAAATGAATAAAATATAGTTTCTACTGAATCTTTCCCAATAAGCTATATATCATTCTGCTCAGCTATTCCTGCTCTATAGCACGCTGCCAGAAGATCAGATGGCATGTTCTGTGTGATGGGTTCCCTTTAACTAGAGACATGAGTGGAAGTGAAAATATCGTGTAATTTGACATCAATATAACATAAGAAAAGAAAAATATTTACAAATGTACTCTATTTTATGTAGATTTTTAGCAATGTAAAAAATATTGTTTAAAATGAATCCTTTTAACATAATTTTTATGTCAGAGTAAATTTTTATATTACACATTATGGAGACTGGTTCAACATAGTAACTGCCCCATGATAGGGGTTATCATTGAATAAGAGCCGTCATGCATTAAGGATATTAGTGTTGAAAGCCTTAGAACATTTACTGCTTGTAGTAGCTTATTATTTTGCAAGTGTTTCAGCTTTTGAGAATGGTGTAGCACTTGAGTCTGTTGGTAGAAGTTTTTTATATTAATATTATTATACATTATTTTCCTACATTTATAAATCAAAAAGGATTATCCACTTAGATTCCTATTTACACAAGACAATAACCACCCGTTGGGAGCACCAATCAACTTATTCCAAGTCACTTTTGACTCTTGAAAAGCAATGTCTATTGTCGGGCAGTGAACGTCCACACAGACAGTCGTTGAAAGGTTGGGATTGTCTCTGTGACCATACACTTTCATTATGTTCACACAGTGAACAGTTTGCTGCCAAAAAGTGATATGATGATATTTAGTGCTACATAAAAGATGCAATCAGACAAAAACTGAAAATGTGTCTGGTCATCGGCTGATCACAGAGCCTTTTATAGATGACATTTATCTTAAATGAACATCCCTATGAACAGCCATGTAGCCGATAATTGTCTTGTGTAAAAGGCTTCTCACAGACAATAGGCAGGGTTCAATGAAGTGTAGTTCATTTTTTCTATGTTACTGATTCTGATCTGTTCCTGTGTTCTTTAGATAATAGCATTTTTTCAGTAGAGATATGTGCATTTATGTGGGAATGGATATACCTGGTCATTTAGGTGAACATAATTTCTCTGTGACTTCATTAAATTGGGAGGTGACAAGATATTATCAGGACTTCGCAAATGGATAGCATTATGGTTCAGTCCTGTAAATGCATGTATAGCAATGAAATATCAGCAGCACTGGACACAAAATATGGGAGCACGCCACTTCAGACCAATGTCAGAAAGTCCAATAGTCCGCAAGACAACAATCCTGAAAGCAGTTGTAAACAGCAGGTTATTCATCCAAAAGTGCAATGTTACAGCTCAGCTTGAAAAAGGCTTGTTTGACCTAAAATGTTGCGCTTTGGGGGTGAAAAACCTATTTTGGAAGTTCTGCCTTTATTGTTTTTTTCTGGACTGTAAATGCATTCATGTGTAGGCCTGGGGCTGTGAATATCCTTATCCCACAATAGGTGGCACCAGAACACCAGGAGAAGAAAGAGGAATAGAAAACCCCCAGAAAAATACGGAGGAGTCAGTTGGGGGAGAGCCAAGAGACAGTTGAGAGTTAAGTCTGTACCTCTAAGGCTATGTTCACATGGCTTATTTTGGGACGTATCTTGCCCCGTATTTCGCGCCGTACTGCGCAAAATACAGGGTGAGATACGTCCCAGTCATTACGGTAATCCACAGTTCTCATAGAGAACTATGGATTATGTCTCCTCTCCCCGCTCGGACAATGCGCTCCGGGGGGAGATAAGTGACATGTAAATCATTCACGGCATATACACGCCGAGAATAATGTATGTCTATGGGGCCGGCGTCCTGCCGGCTCGCCCACCCTGCCCCCGTGCACACGGCGTAATTGCGGGGCGAAATACGTCCCGAATTAAGCCGTGTGAACATAGCGCTATAGTAAGAGACTGAGAAAAAGCGATTTAAGACAGGCACTCTGCAGATATTCTGGGAGATACCAGCACTGAAGAGGAGAGATAGTTGGTTGAACATGAGGAGTCATTGCATGGACGGAGAGAGAGACTCCCATCCTACAGCCGTGCCAGCAAAGATCGTGTCAGGAATATCTCTGGACCCCAAAGCAATACAAGGGGACATAAAAGACTGGGATAAGCCATAAACACTGTTTATTGGTTTCTATCATTGCTGTTAAGATTTCAATTAATCTTTTAACCCCTTGCTGGTACTGCTATGTCCTGGTGTCGGTAAGTTCTTATGGAATGAAATTATTAATTGCAGCTGAAACTACCACTCACAGCAAGGAATGGAACCGACTCCCTTTCCTGCTGTTTAATCGATTATGAATGGGAGGCAGTGCCGCGCACAGTTCCTCACTGTGATCGCCACCATCGTTGTGAGATTGTGGGTTGTCGATCAGTTAACATGGTGGCTGCAAGCCTTATGAAGACTTTCATTGCAGCCATGTATTCATTTCTATGACTTACTGCCCCAGGCAGGAAATCATAGAACCGGCATCTTTGAACACCCTTCTGCAGTGTTTATACAATACTTCAGGGTGTGCAGACAATTGCATCCCCTTGTGGTCAAATGCCTTATGGGGAATGAAAGTTAAAGGGGTTGTCTCACTACCAGAATTGCTTTTTATGTTAAAGATCTTGCAAAAACAAGTCGCTTTGCAATATATGTTCATTAACAGTGTCCTACTTATTCTGAGATATCCCCTCTTGTATGTGCTCCATCAGCTCCTAAGGTCGCTATAGCTACAGACCTGTTTACTCTCTCCTAATAGGCTACCAGCACTGGTTGCTATAGCTACAGACATGTCTTCTACTGCATTCTAGTAAAAGCCGGTAAACACCCCTGAATTCAAAATGAAACCAAGAAAACAGAACTGAGGTAAGATGAATCGATGTAATGAGACATGAAAAAAATCTGCAGCGGAATGCAGTAGAACCAGAATTGATGAGATTTTAACAATTCTTTTTAGCACACCACAAAAATTTCCCATGTGAAAATTGGCTTTTGGTGGAGATTTTACACCAACCAATTATATCGCGGGTGAGTCAAGAATTTGATACAGATTTACACCATTGACTTTAATAGGCAAATGAAAACCAGCAATAAAATCTGCAAACATTCCAATTGTTAAAGAGTTTGCAGCTGATTAGTATGGATCCAAAGCAAAATTTGCTGCCTTAAATAAGTGGTTTTTTTTTCTTTCCTTGATGGCAAATCAGCTCAAAATCTTTTATGGTTTCTTAAAGACTTCTCTTAATATGTTTTGAAAAATTTACACTGCTAATCCACTATATTTGAATTTACCATAATGTGATTTCCTGATATGTGTAAAGCCATTTAGCAGCCCCACAGACTCTGACCTGATGGACAGTTACAGGGGTTTTCTTATACCAATGATTAGCTTTTAACATGAATAAAGTATATGAAGACTATTACCAAATACATTGTTGTTTTGATTTTGCTTTGCTCAGGAGATAAAGAAGATTTTATCTACTGCTAGTGTACATTAGGTTACTGACCACCTCTCCCTGCTTTCTCTCTTTTGTGATTGCTCCATAAGCTGCTGTTCAAACATGGTGAGTCACTCCCTCCTGTTTTATCTCTAGCACAGAAGCTCTGAACTGGATTAAAAATTATAAATCTCTTGCGCTCAAATAGCCAAAATAGGAATAGCTAGGAACAGGAATAGCTGATATGCCATTCCCTATTGAATCATCCACAGTCTGAACAGGAATTTGGCTGTGGCTCCGATCAAAAAGCCTTGACCCCCAAAAAATAACACCAATACAAATTTCAACTCCTCCTGCAAAAAAACACCCTACACATCTCCGTACACAGAAAAATAAAAAAAAAGTTATGGATTTCAGAATATGGCAATGCAAAAAAGTTAGTTAAAGTGGTTTTATTGTGTAAGAACAGTTGACCATGCTGAGCAAAGCCAGCATGTCATTTATACCTTATGGTGACCGTTGTTATAAATAAAAATAAAAAACACTACCAGGAGTGCTGTATTTTTTTGAAAATGTCTCAAAAAAACCTTAATAAAAAGTGATAAAAGTGTCATATGAGCTCAATAATGGTACCAATAAAAATGTCCACTAATCCCACAAAAAAGAATCCCATAATCAGCTATAGAGAAAAATAAAATAGTTATGGCTCGCAAACACTATATAAAGGCATTTTTTTATAAACGCATTTCTATATTGTAAAAGTAATAGAACATAAAAAACGATATAAAATTTATATTATTGTAATTGTACCGACATAGTATAATTATTATGCCACTTGTACCGCACGATGGAAAAAATTGAAGCACAAAAAACAATGCCGAAACTTCGTTTTTTTCCCCTCCATTTTTATGGCCCAATGCTAAAAAAAACTATGGAACACCAGTGCGCCCAAAATTCACAATACACTCCTAGTTGAGATTCATGAGGGGTGTTGAATCCAAAATGGGGCGACTTCTGGAAGATTTCATCTGTTTTGGTACTTTGGGGACTTTGCAAATGAGAAATGGCACCCACCAAAATCTACCTTTCAAAAACCAAATAGTGTGCCCTCTCTTGTATGCCCTGGCATGCGCCAAAAGAGCAGTTTTCACACACATATAGAGTACTACCGAACTTGAAAGAAATTGTGTAACACAATTTGGGATTCTTTTTTTCCAGGATTTCTTGTAAAAATTGAACATTTTCAGCTAAAATTGCAGATTGTTGGAAAAAAAGTATTTTTTTTTTCATTTTCACAGCCTTGCACTAAAAAAATTTGTGAAACACCCCAAAGTCCGGTAGGTGCTCCTCCTGCTCTGAGGCTTGTGGTTGAGCCAAATAGCGAACTAGGGCCACATATGGGATATCTCTGAAAACGGTAGAATCTGGGGAATCCACATAAAGTTGCATTTCCCTGGCCACATCTACTGTGTTCCTGTGAATAATGAATACAACTGAAAATATGCAAAAAAGGGAAATTTTGAAATATCAGCTCCACTTTGCTTTAATTTTTGTGAAATAACTAAAGGGTTAACAAACTTCCTAAACACTGTTGTAAATACTTTAAGGGATGTAGTTTCTTAGATGAAATCATTTATGGGGGTATCTAACATTCAGGCCCTTAAAGCCATGTCAGAACCGTACTGGTCCCTAAAAAAATATATATTGCAAATTTTCTTGAAAATGTGAAAAATGACTACTAAAGCCCTCTAATGTCACAAAAAAAGAAAAAAACATTTCAAGATGATGCCAACCTACAGTGTACATATGACAGATGCTAGTTATAAACTATTTTTAGTGGAATAACTATCTGTCTTACACACAGACATCTTTGAAGTTTGAAAATGGCAGATGTATCATGATTTTGATATGTTTCACAAATAAACAAAATTTCTTACTATCTTAAAGCACAATGTGACATGAGAAAACAATCTGAATCACATGGATAGGTAAAAGCGTCAAAAAGTTATTCTCACATAAAGTGACACATGTCAGATTTCAAAAATGGGGCTCTGTCGGGAAGGCCACAACTGGCTGGGGTGGTAAGTAGTTAATGGTGAAAGTCTTGGTGGCCTTCCCAAATGTTCACTGACACACACAATAAAACAATTTGATAAAGTAACACAGAGGATACAATGAGAAAGATGTATGATGTCATTTATTAAAGTGCAAGAGACTTTGAAAGATCACAAGCGTTAGATTCTCTCTGGATTGCCCAGGGGCTACAATCCATTTTTCCTTCTTTTTTCTTCTTTGCCTTTTTGTAAAGCAATGACATCGCTTGTCACTCCCTGCGATCAGCAGCATGGTCTTGAAATATGTCCTTTTATAACACAAGAGCTTTGTCCTGCACTCGCAAGTTAGACCTTACAAATCAATGACATTTCTCTTAAACAACCAGGCTGTACCAAATGCTCACATTGTATCAATCCACCTCAAGGGAGTGTGTTCACATTAGAGAAGGATGGATCTATGAACAGTAATAACCTTTCCTACAGGAACAAATCAAAGTGTATGACTTTATAGCTACAGTTATATATACTACCGCTGTGCAAAGAGAGGAAATGCTCTGCATTTCTCTTCTCTGATTCATGAGGCTACAACATAGAGATAAATGCAAATACATCATTATGAAATATAAGTCTTATTGAAATAGCTGCAAGCATTCCTGTCGCACCTTTTTATAGCTGTTTGCTATAATTTTGTTTGCATCTTCTATAGACCTTCAAATTTATTGATGTTTCAAGAGGTTTTTTTTTGTCTTTTCCCTTAAAAAAAAAATCCAATACCCTCTGGGATATTATTTCAGGAATCATAATAGTATTACTATCCCAGGCGCAGACATGGAGACCTGTCTGGAGGCATTTAAACTGTCTGTCATTGCATCTAGGTGGTGTAGAATCACCATGTGCCATTGCTTGTTTCCTCCTTATGGCACTGTATTACAGTGATCTAGTTCTGGTCGGCAGTGCTCCTAGGGGTTAATATCTCCCTAATATGGAATTCAATGCATGCCAGGATTTTTATCCGTTGGATGGAGTCTGGCAACTTCATGAAATTAGAGGTTTAGGAAGTAGGAAAGGTTGTAAAGAGCTATGGTTGTGTGTATGAGCTTCAACTCAGAAATATTTTACTTTTGGTTACATAAAGATTAATTAACAAAGATGTCAGATAATAAACAGAAAAGGTACTTGAACTGGAAAACCATTAATTAAAATTATGGAGTAATAGAGGAATTCTTTTTTTGGGGTACAGTTGTCAAGCATTTACAAGATCGGGCCAGGACTGCTAACATTTTATTCACTTTCCCCCCTTTAAATTTTTCTATGCACCTCATAACTTACAATATACAAAGAAAGCTTTTCAATACTAAGTAGAGTTCTAGCATATAAGTGTGTAATATGCATAATATGCCCAATGTTAAGTGTCCTTTATTAACTTTATATATATAGTGATATGGGCACTGGTAGAATAAGCCGGGCATAACTTATTATATAGTCCATACTGTGATCTGAGACTAAACTTCACATTTCCCATACAATCTACATTCAAGGCATAAATTCTCTATTACACATTGGGACTCATTTATGAAAGCTGTCTAACAGTAAGACTGGTTTTGTTGCCCATAGCCACCAATCAGAGCTCAGCTTTTATTTCATATACTGCTCTAGAAAAATGAAAGCTGAGCTCTGATTGGTGGCTATTAGCAACAAAGACAGTCTTACTGTTAGACAGCTTTGATAAATGAGGCCTAGCGTTTTTTATTTGACATTTATAAATGCATGACAAAATACACTATAAGTGCGAGATGTTTTAAAAATGTAATATGTGTTTTCATGGCATTAGAAGATGGATAATTTTGGTACATGCATTTTGTGTGGTGTTTTCACATGAAAAAATCATAGGATTTAAAGACAAAGGACGACATGCATGAAATTTGGCTTTTACATGCGCCTGATTTATGCGCCTCTACAGCGGGTCATAAATCAGGTGCACTCTAGCGCTCAGGTGACAGTTCGGATCAGGTATACCACTTTCAAAGTGGTATACCTGTTCTAACTGTAATGCACCTAGTATTGCCGTAGTGAACCTATAAGTATGTAGCTTCGCTACGGTTCTAGTGCTCCCCGCCTCCCAGGAGATTTAAAAACGTATGAACGGGGCTGCGCCTGATATCGGGCTGAAAAGACGGCAGATATCTGCCACAGCCCGTTCATACATGTCACCCCAAGAATTGCAAGACGTTTAATGTGTAAAAACTGTACAAAAAACACCATAACGCACATCACAATTAAACCTATTAAAGTGTGTAGTAGTAAACCAATACAAAAAATGTCTTGCTTCATTTTGAATAAAATAAATTTTATATTTCTCTAGACACTTTAGTTACATCGACTGCAGCATTTTTGTCCAAAAAAAGACAACAAAAAGCCATAAAGTTGCCTTGAAAATCTATTAAAATATTGGGCCTTATTTATCAAAACTGTCTAGTAGTAGAAATGTCTTTGTTGTCCATAGCAACCAATCAGAGCTTAGTGTTCATTTTTTAAACTCTAGAAAAAAGGAAGCTGCCCTCTCATTGTTTGCTGCGGGTAACAAAGACAGTTTTACTCTTTGACAGTTTTGATAAATGAAGCCCAGTGTGTTAATTGCACAGCAAATGAGCCAATGCATTTAACCACCCTGCTCCTAACATATAATACGCTACTGAATACCAAGCATAGTGAAATGTATGCAAATGCTGCTATATTTAACCAATATTCAGCTTTAATTAAATATTCCAATTACATGTGCATTAGAGAGCATCTTCCCAAAATTAAAAAGAAAAATAGCTTGAAGCAATGCAAACATAATATACTATAGTATCAGCGTGTCACTGTCGTCCCTCTCAATAAATCTGGATGGAAGCGCTCAAACAGAGTCTTGTTGGATCTCCGACTATTGTACATACATTCAGTTATTTTTCTTAAAGATACCCTCAAGTCTAATTCAGTCATTACTTAGGAGCCATAAAAAATCACATTACATTTCCAAACCCACTCAACTAATATCTCTAGACTCTCATTTTTCGTTAAAGGGATTTAAGCTATTGGACCCAGTGATATCCTCCCATACAAATAAAATGGAATGCGCAATAAATGATTTCACATAAAAGGGAGGGGAGAAGGAAGCAATGAAGTAGGCGAGAACTTTACAAGACGAAAGACGCACAATGCTCATACAAACACAGACAGTATTGACCTTTTAATTATACTCCTCTATGAACTAGATTAATGTGCCGGTATAAAACAATCGCTCTTCCCTGCACATAAAAGTCACTGGCAACTGGATTATACTTCTATATGTAGAGTAAAATGTGCCAATAAAATTAGTATTGAAAAAAAAAATCTTTTATGCAAGAACTATATGGCTGTAATACTGCTCTGTTTTGAGTCATAATACATACTATATAAATGATTAAAAAAGAAATAAATAACAGAGTTCCCTCCAACAGGAAAAAATGTGACATGTCTTATCGTGTGGTCATCCTTTTTAGATATTTTCCTCTACCATATGACCTCTGTACACTGCAGTACAGAATCCATTCACATTGCCTGACATGTACATGGGTTCTTATGTGATTAGATGTGATGATTACACTGTCCTGTGAAAATTGAAAAACACAAAAATCAGGCAGCATCAGAGGCACCGGATGATGGGTTTCTGAACCCTTGGGAGAAAATTGTTGAAAACAATTGATATCTTATGAAGAGACAATCTGAATAACTGGCACAGTGTCATGTGAGCAGAAAGTGGTCATTTGATAAATTGTTTTTGACAGTCATAATGCACTACATGTAAGAAGTAGAATAAGGCATTGGGGAATTCTCACCTTCCTGGCCAACAAGCATTGATTGCCCTATGAGTCAGTCCAGCCTGGGCAGTAGTTAAAGGGGTTTTGCCAGGAAGTGAGTTCCTTACCTAACAGGCTGATACTCCCCTCTTGAGGCCTGAAAAAAGGGGTGTTGTGTTTCTGTGTTTAAAAAAACAAGTACCTCCTTTGTGATGTCATCACTCCTCTTCCCATGCATGCTCCTGATACTCAGTCTCTGTAGTTGAGCAAACATTGTTTTGCTAATCCACAGAGGAGAACTGTATTGTGCACAAGCTATATGTGTTTTATTTCTCCCTCTTATTTGCTCAGGAGAGAAGATAAGCTCAACAGGCAGCCTTCTTTCATCCCTTCTTCAGGAATGGCTGCCGGTGGAGAGGAAGAGGGGCTGAGCAGAGAGCAGGGAGCGTCTGCATGTTTTCTCAGATAATTACATTGCAACCAGTGGATTCTCTGTACAAAAGATACAAAAACTTTCTCCTCAGTCCCTTCAAAGCTCGTCATGTTCCCTGCCATCAGATAAGAAGTGTAAACAACGCAAGTGTGGCCAGATCAGCTCCTGGTCGTATCTAATTTAAACTGTCAGAAAACCAAGGGCATCTTAGTCAGGCTGTAGATCTCACAGGCTTCAGTTTTTTTGATGACATATATATAGAAAAGTGATAAAATACCCATTTTGGAGTATCCCACATCAACAGTAGATCGTGGCAAAACCCCTTTAAGCATACTCCCAATTTCAGTGTAAGACTCTGTCCACACGACGAGTATTTTAAGTCGGAATCCACATAAAGTTGCAATTCTTGTCTAAAACCATTCCCATTGACCTCAATAGAAAATATGCATTGTAGTTCATACACATGTCTTTGCCAGTTGTTTTTGGTGTAAAAAAAAACTTAGAACGTGATCTTTTTTATTAGCACAACACCAGGAAAAGTACTATTGATGTCAATGGGAATCTCTAAAAACCTCATGCAAAATGCGGCAAAACATTTTTATGTGGTTTTTAATATGGATCGGCATCCAAATACACATACAATTCAATGGGACTCGTTTCTGACTGTAAATCAAGGGTAAAAAAATACCCAAAATCCACATGCATATAATGCAGATCATGTGAAAAAGTCATCCGTGTGTTATATGAAACTGTTACTAAAGAGACAGCCACCATCAAGTGGCCCAACATTACAGTTTCAGTATGACTAAGTAGAAAAGTTGAATTGTCTGGGAAAGTTTAGCATGAAATTTTATTTTTTGTGTTACTATTCTCACACTTTGTTAAAATTTGCAGAGCATATGCTTAAATGGTGAAGCCCTTTATTCTACAAAGAACTTCTCAATGGTAATTTTATTTTTGATTCATAGCAAAACAGTTCTGAAGTGTTATACACCTTCAGGGCAACTTATTATTATTCCTATATCATGTAGATGGGAACATGTTTAGGTCTGCGGGGAGGTCAATTGTGGAGCTGTGCTTCTTGAGAGGGTTTTTATCACCTTATTGAATATGAAGTTCTTCGTGTTTCCCACTGTGTAAATCCAATAGGACTATCTTAGCTTTCTCTGGTCCCCCATGGTTTAAACTAGGTTGCTTCTGGTCGAGTTACTATAGTGACAGAATATACTGCCTTTGTACAGTTCATGTTTTAAGTACCTATTTGTGGCTCTTAAACCCAGTCTGTTCAAAGAAAGTGTTATCCCGCTGTGTTCTGATTATTTGACAGCATTCTTTATCAGCTATAAGCAGTCATCTTCCAATCACTACTTAAAGAATAGTTTTCTTCGCAAGTGTTGCTATTAAATTCATTTGCTGCCTACAGAAGCAGTATATTTTAATATGTGTATATGGATAGGAAAAAGTAGATTTGTAAGATCGTGTAATGTCAGTGCTGTCATGGGTTCCCCACAAAGATAATGACAGGTCTATAAATCTCAAGACAACTGTTTCTTCAAAGAGAACTTGTCATATTTCACTTTTATTATTGGTTCTATTAATTTATTTGATACATTTTTGTAATGCAGTCTAATTAAAAATACTAATTCTGGTAACCCATTTTTAAGGGGTGTGTCTGACAATCTAATTTTTTTCAAACAGCTCAGAATGGTGTAAAATAAGAAGTAATTCTTAATTTATAGACCCCCCCACGGCTCCCGTTACAATGCTTCCCAGGGACAAGCTGGTCTCTGTACTTTCTTGTCACTCACAACCGGCACATATCGTATAGGTCCTGGCAATAAGCTAGTGAAACTTCACACTATACTAATGAAATCTTGGCGGAATATTGAAAAAAATATGCTTATGGCTTCTCTTCTTTCATAATGACCAGTCCCACTTACCTCTCCTACCTCCATCTATATCAATAAGAATGTTTGGCCAGAACCTTGCCTACAGGGATCTATAAAAGTTAGACTAGGTCTACACTGCATTGTGCAAAAAACAGCCAGTAAGTGGCCGTTTTTTTTTCTGATGCAAGACCTCAGTTTTTGTCACGTTTTGCGCAAAAAATGCGGTTGTTTCTCGTTTTTTTCTTTTTACGTCGCCCGAACAATTGTATTGTATGGGAAGACGGCAAGAAAACTAAAATCGCCGGCGTATTATACAACATGTTGTATAATACGCCGGCTCAAGAAGATGAGCAGAGAAAAGTCGAGCTGTGGAGACTACAGCTCTTCTTTTCTATTGCCGTCTATGGGGCCGCAGGAACAATTGTATCTTCGGCGTATTTAAAAAACTAAAAGTGCCAAAAATACGATCCTAATGCTGTGCAGTGGAGACACAGCCTTAAAGGGGATGTATCGCTTCATCAGTTTGTGTGTTTCATTGTACTTCCAATTTCTCAGTTCATGAAATCCAAGGGCGTTTCTTCTCCTCCCAGCTGGGTGTTTCTTAACTGAAGGGGGATGACATCACCCCCCCCCCTTTATTGTTCATGCTCTGTCCCGAGTCAGTGTGCTCTCCCCTCCCTCTCTGTCTGAGTCCACATGTCACAGTGTCATTCCCCTCCCTATGCAGTCTTATTTTGTAAGAGCTATTTGTTTACATAGCACTCCCTGCATTCAGTCTAGACAGTCTTCTATGAACTCAGAGCACTGATCTCTTCTCCTCTCACAACTGGAGGTTTGTTACAGTTGAATCCAGTCTTCTATGAACTCATCCAGAGCAGCACAGATCTGTCTCCCTTCTATGGTATTAGGCACTGAGCGCAATTCTGCTGTTTTCTGATTGTAGAAGCAGCTGCAGTGTTACTGTGGAGCTCCTGGCTGTGCAGAGTGAAATGTTGCCAGCCCCTTACTCTGAGTGAGAGAGGCAGGAATGCACGCTCCTGTGAATACGAAATACAACCGGGGGCCAGACAGAATGTAAATTAGTAGAGCCAAAGTAGAGCCAAAGTTCAGCCTATAAAATGAAAGGAGGTGGAATCTGACCGGCACTGGGGAACAGTGTTTACAGAAAGCAAAGATATGGGAGTCAGTGAAAACAAGACAGCTTTGCTAATTACATCCAATTGCAAAGTTGCTTGTTTTCACTGTCCCCTTATTCTGAAGACCATTTAATGAAATGATACAACCCCTTTAAGCTTCAAAAGGGATTGCCTGATTTCTTCACTCTTCTACAGGGAAGACAAAATTCACAAGGTTGCACTTTTTTAACATGGTCATAGAAACCCCAAGATTTCCCATCTAAGTTGTAAAGAAGTTGTTTGCTCAGTATAGAATAATAATACTCAGCGCTGTATCTATTTGTGGCACATAAGAGATCACTACTCAGGAGAAAGCAGAGTGCCCTGGACAACTTATGCTATTTAGTCAAGAAAAAATATTGACAATTTGGTGACAGATTATCTTTGGAAACAATAAGAATGACAGAGTCAGATGGCAGAGCATACTTCATTATTATAGATTAGGGCTGACCAGAGAAGCTGACCTCTGCCAAGTTTATTTAAACCTACCCTATCACTTTTAACACTCTCTGTCCATTTTCTGTCTAGAGTCTGGCAGTAAAAGCTGAGTAAGGCAGATGTTTTAGACTAGACTGATGGTTTAAGTTAAAGAAAAGCAGATATTTCATGACTGTGAATGGGGTCGTTTATATTTGTCAAGTGAATACTTTTCTATAGCAAGTATCTGAGGCTAATTGAGATGGATCTTTGCCCAGGGCGTCTCTATATAAAATATGCATCATTTTTCTCAGTAACTTTTACACTATGTTGTGTCTTATCTTTCTACCCCATATAAGGTAATCTTTGTAGCTAGTCATTTTTTGCTTTTCAAGAAAAAACTGTGTTCTACACCTATAAGACATTTCTCAGCTAATACAATTTTGAACATTAGAATCGAACTTCATAGTGAAGAACACTACTATAATATATTTAAAACAACATGGCAGTTTTTGTTTTGCTGGTTTCTGTCTAAAGAACTGTATGGAATCGGAGGCATGTCAAGACTTTACCAACCAGGCCACACAAAATGCACATCCAGGACATCCCACAGCCTACATCAACCTCAATCAATGTGGACTTCCCGGAACTGACCAGATTTGCTCAACCACATTACATCAGAAGCAGACTACACAGAGATTTTCAAGATGTTTAGAATGTCCCAATACTTAAGTGGCAACCTACTCTGGCTTCTCAGTTCATTGACACTCCACAAACACGCCCACATTGAAGAAAAAAAAAAAAAACACAGCCCCACTCTCTACATTTTTTACCAAGCAAATGCCAACCAGAGTTCAAATAGGTTTTGTCTTCAGAACAAGGCATCACATAAAGTATGATTTGTCACTTATATCTGTTATATCATTGATTGTCAAGTGTGCACTTAACATAAGGGCTAAATAGAGATGTTCAGCCCTGACATCCTATCTTCAATTTCAATCCTGGCAACAGTCATGGCAACCAAAATTTCCATAACGCTCTGAAAACTGCTTTCCCACAGTGGCTACACACGATAAAAGAGGTAGTCTGAGACATTCTGTACCCTGTGGTGATGCATGCAATTTGACATCAGGTGGAGGGAGTGGAGAAAGATAAATAATGGGGCAGCACTTGGGTGTCACAATGCATGCACCTGCGTTAATGTTAGCTCTGATGCTCCAGTGAAACCATGGAGCTGGAATTACCGTGGATTAAGAGGTAAAGATCCATAGCTAGGATGTAGGTTATCATCACTGGTTCACAGTAAAAATAACTGAATTAATCTCGGCTTTTTTTTATACCATGGCAAAAAAATAATGCGGTACCAGGTTAACCAGAAAATGTACCTTTTAAACTTGATTAAAGAAAGGGTTTTCCATGGTCCAAAAGCAGATAAAAACAATCGCTCTGGTTAGCCAACAAAGTTTGTCTCTTTTAACGTGAAAATATTTATCATCTTTACACGGGACAAAAGTGTAGTTTGCTGCCCTAGTCCTTTTTCTATGTTACCACCCTAGCAATGTCACAGAGACTTGTTCCCACCTCTCCCAGCACCCAGCACCCCCTGGCTGATTGTTTAAAAGTAAACATATGCATCACATATAACATATTGCCTACTTTTTATTACATTGTAGCACACATGAAAAAACACAGATTACTTATACCATACAATTTCAGTTTCCCCTAAGTCTAAAGTAACATAATGAACATTGGTATGTCAGATGTAGTAAAGCTTTTATCCCTACTATATTCGCACACATGCAAATCACATGGCTAGATTCACACAACTAGGGAGACATGTATGATCGGGTTTTTCACCCTTTACTGGCGTAAACTAAGTGCACCTAAGTGAGCCGGCTATGATGTCTAATGTGCCTAACGAATGTGTTAGGCGCCTAACATGAGGGGGCGCTCTGGGGGCATTCTGGAGATGTGTCGCACCAAACTCGTAATATTAGACACATATTTGAATGTGGTTCAGCAAAACTAGGCGCACTACTACTCGAACAGGCAGACCTATATCTACGTGGTATGCCAGAGTAGGCGAAAAGGAGCTAGATTTGCATTTGGGGAATAAATGTCCAATATTTCTCAACTTACACCAGTACAATAATAAAAAGTAATTTAGAATAATTATCAAACTATATAAAATTCAATTATTTAAATTTAATATAAAATGTTATCATATAAAATTAATATTAAAATATATAACATCCCAAAAATATAAAAATATCTCCTATAAATTTTATTTCAAATTAATAGAATCTAAAACTAATTTTACATAAAACACCACACTGATGTTGTTGTTCAGATTTTTAAATTTTGAATTTTTAAATTTGAATTTTTTTTTTGCTGCTCTCACCCTTTATTCTACATACAGCAAGAGCCCGCACAGCAGAGGTATTGCTGGGATCTGTGCTCCACCAAGCAAGATCAGTACCATAGTTTCTGTTCACTGACATGGCATTCTAATGACTTTTCTTTTATTTCCAGCCTGTCTATTGCATTAATACATGTTTGGCGCATTACCAATGCGCCTAAGTTCCATAATGCGCCAAGCACACAGGCGAGGTGCAATGAACTTTATACACCATCTATGAATGCACAAAAAACACTTTCATGGAAGGTGGGATAAACAAAAGCTGCAATTTTGGCACTATTTTTCATTTATTTTTAATGATGTTCACAATACAGATTAAATACAGTGATGGCATTATAGTTCTATAACAATTTTTAAACCTTTTGTTAAACTAATTTTCACTTTTATTAAGACCAAGTAAAGAACTTTCACATGTGATCTTTTACTCACTTGTATAATAAACTGCAATACTTTTAGCATCATATCATGTTCTGCTTCTGGGTCTAATAGGTATAGTAAAATAACCAACCTGGTGGCCATAGTTTGGTTCCCAACTGTCACAGCACCCTCCAATCACATTGTGACAAATGGAGCACCCTCCCACTGTACACCAGTTAGATGCTACAGTGGCTATTGCATCTTGCAAGGTTTAAATTGGTAGGATCAAAGTTATTAGTGCTTTGCAAAAAAATAAAAATATCATTGAAAAGTGAATTTATGTCTGTAATTTAATTCAAATAGAGAAAGTCATATATCGTATAGAGTCATTACACACAGAACAATATATTTCAAGTCTTTATTTCTTTTAATGTGAATGATTATTGCTTACACCTAATGCAAACACATGATTCAGTATATTGAAAAATTAGAATAGTGTATAAGATCAATTGAAAAAATTTGTTATACAGAAATTTTGGCTGACTGACAGTTCTGTACACTCAATACTTTGTCAGGGTTCCTTCTGCATGAATTACTGCATCAATGTGGCATAGCATGGAGGTGATCAGCCTATGGCACTGCAGAGGTGTTATGGAAGTCCATGTTGCCTCGATACAGCCCTTCAACTTGGCTGCATTGGTGTATCTCTTGTCTCTCATCTTCCTCTTGACAATACCCCATAGATTCTCCATGATGTTTAGGTCAGGCAAGTTTGATGACCAATCATGCACAGTGATACCATCGCTATTAAACCAGGTATTGGTACTTTTGGTAGTGTGGGAAGGTACCAGGTCCTGCAGGAAAATGAAATCAGCATCTCCATAAAAGCTTGTCAGCAGAGGGAAGCAGGAAATGCAATAGCATTTCCTGGTAGATGACTGTGCTGATCTTGGACTTAATATAACAGTGGACTAACACCAGCAGATAGCATGGCTACCCAAATCATATATAACTGGAAACTTCACACTGGGCCTCAAGAAGCTTGGATTGTGGGCTCTCTACTCTTCCTCAAGACTCTGAGTCCTTGATTTCCAAATGAAATGCACAATTTACTTTCATCTGCAAACAAGACTTTGGACACTGAGCATCAGTCCAGTCCTTTTTCTCCTTATCTTGACAAAAGGAATGTGACAGTTGTAGCCCATGTCCACATATGTCTGTGTGTGTTGGATCCAGCCTCAGTCTACTTCTTGTGAATTTTTCCCAAATTCTTGAATGATCTTTTCTTGACAATCGTTTTAATATGCTCTATTACAGCACTCTGTGAGCAGTTAACTTCTTTACCAATGACCTTTTATGGCTTCCCCTCCTTGTGGAGGGTGTCAATCCCAATAAACTTTCCACTCCACACATCTCTGCCTTAATCTCTACATGCTTTCCCTCACACAATCTTTGCTCCTCACAGGTCCTTCTTCTCTGCTCCCCCCATGTCAGTAACTCACACAACTGTCTCCAAGACTTCTCCTGTGTTTCTCCCATACTCTGGAACTCAAAGCCCCAACACATCAAACTGTCCTCCACTTTCACCAGCTTCAAAAGCAACCTGAAAGCCCATCTCTTGAGAACAGCATGTAAACCACAATAACCCTGCTGTCACCACACGACCCCACAAACATGTCTGCCCCTCACCTCCTGTCTCTTTCCTCCTCCCTTGTAGATTGTAAGCCTTCTGGGCAGGGTCCTCTCACCATCCGTACCAGGTATTCGTCATTTATCGTCACCATTGTACTTGTTTGGTCCTATGTCATGTATGTAACCCTCTCAAATGTACAGTGCTCTGGAACTAATGGCGCATTAAAATAAATAATAATAATATTACTAACTGTCATTTCAGCAGTCTCCCCATGATTTTGTAGTCTACTGAACCAGATAATTTAAAGGCTTTCAAAACCTTTGCGTTTAACACCATGAGTCAACAATATTGACACATTATTCTAATTTTCTGATCTGAGTCTTGAGTTTTTATTAGCTGTAAGCAATAATCTTTCACATTAAAAGAAAAAAATGCTTGAATTGTAATCGCTCTGTGTGGGATGAGTCTATACAATATATTGGTTTCTCTATTTCACTTGAACTATAGACAGAAATGAACTTGAATTAACTTAAATTGATGATATTCTAATTTTTGGGGGTGCACTAGTATCTCCAATTCTTGCATTGCGGTGGAAGCCTCCCTGCCAGCCACACCATTACAGATATGTGCAACATTTTACCAAAACAACCTCCTTTGTCTAATATGCATGTATACTCCTTGAAATGAGACTTAAAGGGGATGTATCGCTTCATCAGTTTGGCTGTTTTCTTGAAGCTTGATTCTCTCAGTTCCTGAAATCCGGGGGCGTTTCTTCCCCTCACAGCTGGGTGTTTCTTAACTGAAGGGGGATGACATCATCACCCCTTCACTGTTCATGCTCGCTCCTGAGTCCGTGTGTCCCCCCCCCCTGAGTCCACATGTCACTGTCCTCTCCCTATGCAGAGCTGTTTACATACCACAGGCCTGCATTCTGTCTACTATGAACTCAGAGCACTGTTCTCTTCTCCTCTCACAGCTGGAGGTTTGTTACAGTTGAATCCAGTCTTCTATGAACTCCTCCAGGGCACAGATCCGCTTCCCTTCTATGTTTACACAAGGCACTGAGGCACAATTCTGCTGTTTTCTGATTGTAGAAGCAGTTGCTGTGTCACTGAGGAGCTGGTGGCTGCATAGAGTGAAATTGTAACCGGCCCCTTATTCTGAGAGAGGCAGGAATGCGCGCTTCCGTGAATACGGCCGGGGGCCAGACAGAATGTAAATTAGTAGAGCCGTAATCCAAGGAAATGGAAGGAGGTGGAATCTGACTGGCACTGGGGAACAGTGTTTACAGAAAACGAAGATAAGAGAGACTGTGAAAACAAGACAGCTTGGCAAATGACATCCAATTGCAAAGTTGCTTGTTTTCACTTTCCCCTTATTCTGAAGACCATTTAATGTAAAAAAACCCCCTTTTAAAAAGTAAGGGTTTTCTACAGACAGGTATTGTACCTAAAAGCCATTGTAGTTATCATAAACCTATCACAAAAATTTAAAAGAAGGAAATAGATTAATGAAATTTAAAACGTCTTTTTGTTTCTATTTTTCTTTTTATTTTCATAACAGGCATTTTCAGTAAAAAAATTAACCCGGGGTAGGCCCAAATCCATTCTTTATGAAACGATTTTCTTTTCCCCTTAACATTCTTTAGGTAATACTCACTCTAAATCATTAAGGATCAAAGTGCATATAATATATCAGTGTTCTGGGCTGTGAAGTAAGATTTTCAAGTAAACCGCACCCAGAAATTTTTACCCTGCTGCTTAGAAAACCCATCTCTGCACCCTTTTGCTTCACGGACGTTTTTCTCTATGAACTTGCGCAAATGTGACAGCTTATCTTCTAACAAAGGGGACCATGGTTTGAGATAAATTTAAATTTAAAAATTGCAAATAATATGTCTTGGTTGTCAAACATCTATTTCCGGAGTAAAGGAAAAGTGTGTATGTTTCACATAAACCTTTTATGCTGGTGACATTATCATGAGGTGAATTTATAGGAAATTGTGGCAGACAGGCCAGTGATATTAATGCTCTCATCAAAAAGGCAAATCTGTCATGTTCTACTAAGGCAAGCACAGGAGATTAAAAGAACATAATAACTTTTTTGTGGCTGAAGAACTAGTTCATGGATTATTTTCTCTTTAATCCTGTCTTGTTTGCAATATTCTGGAACAAACTACTTTCACAAAATGTGCACTTCATGTTCCCCAGCAACTATCAGGGATGTAGTTTTAAGAGATGCAGAGATAGCAGTTACTACCGGGCTGTGGTGCTTGAGGGGCTAAAAAGCCCATCTGCCATATAAGAAGACACCAATGTTATAAATGGCACATGGTAGATGTGGGCTTTATTATAGATTTTGTGCAGGAGCTTCAAAGGGAACCCATCAGGTGGTTCATCTGCCTACTGAGAGCGGATGTGATAAGAAAGTGGTTTTTTGAGTAAAGGTTATTACTTTAAAGAAGGACATCTGAGTAAAAAGCAGATTAACTAGGAAAACTAAAGGTTCAATTTTATCCTAGGCATGTTTGGGCACTTTCCCGCATCATGTGTGTGCAGCCCAAACTATCCATCACATTATGGGGGGGTATGCAGGACTTCCATTTCCCTTTTAAAGGGGGGACATGTATGAAGATGGCAGTCGAAGCGGCGTTTTCACGTTTTTGTTTTTTTTTTTTTGAAACCGCCCCTGATGTTGTGGCCCCCCAAGTGCGCTCATAAATGCGGGCAAATTTCGATGCCTACGGCAGACAGACCACATTGAAATGGGTTTCCTATCGGAGCTGTAAGCCATTATTTTCATACATTCTACATGCTCGTGCTTTCAAATTTGGGGGTTGTCCCCCCCAAAACGCCCCGCCCCCCCTCCTTGTGTTAGGCACATTAGAAAGGGCAAACCCTTGCGCCTAAACACCTAACCAAGGGAGTTGCGTCCGATGCAATTTTGGCACAAAAAGGCGATTATGGCCAAAAAAAGCGAAAACTCCGATTAAGTCCTTCAAAATTTCTCTGTTTTTTACCAGAAATGCTCTGAATCTAAAAGTTATATATCCAGAGTTTAAAACTTTTTTTCCCTCTATAAATTTTCCGCTGTCGTGGGTACAGAAACCATCTGACGGTTTTTTACTTTAAATTTAGGCCCTAGTGATGTCACTAGGGGAGGGGGCGAATTTCCCGAAATTCTTTTTTCACTTCCCCGAATTTCTCGGCAAAAAAAAACTTCTTTCCGTTTTCCCTTTGGGCACAAATCACTTTTAAAAAAAAGTTTTTCCCAGGGGCACAGACCTGCGGGGGTGCTGTAAACCCATTTCCATGTTTAATATGCAGAGAAGCTTGGTCTGGTCTTTAAAAATTTGTGTTTTAGTATAACAAGATGACTCCCCATTTTTGAATCGCTTCACTAAAAAACCCGGGGCACTAAGGGGGCTAACTGCCCAAAAAAAAACTAAAGGGGGGAATGTACCCTAAAAAGTATGAAGCGACAGCTGGAAAAAAACAAGCTGAGGGCCAGATGGCAACATCATGACGATGTGAAGTAGGCGGCAGCCACAGCACATGAGGTCAGAAGGGGCAAATGACATTTGGAGGGGGAAAAAAACAGGATGGGCCACAGAGGGGAAAAACAAGACACAGTGTTGGTCACGGCAGCAGCCAAGCAGAAAGCAGAGGTCGACAGGGGGCCAATATTGGGGGTAGGCACTCGCAGCCACAGCAGCAGCATAGGTAAAAACGGGGGCACAATAACAGTGGAGGTAGGGCAGCAGCCCACACGCAGAGGTCAACAGGGTACAATGACACGTGTGTAGGTCAGGGCAGCAGCCCAGCACACATGGGGTCAGACAGTGGCAAATGAACTGGTAGGTCAGGCAGCACATATGGGGTCAGGCAGTGGCACAATGACCAGTTGTAGGTACCCGCAGATGAGTCGACGTGGCCAATGAACATGTGTAGGTAGGCAGCAGCATGAGTCAGCAGTGCAAAATTACACGGGTTGTGGGTCACGGCAGCAGCAGCATGAGGGGGAGTGCACAATGACACATGTGTAGGTCCGGCGCGAGGGGTCGGGGCTTGGCAAAATGCCATTCTGGAGGTGGCAAAAACAGGAGTGGGCCCACAGAGTGGGAATGACACAGTTGGAGCCCGGGCAGCGCCACCAGCAGCATGAGGTCAGACAGGGGCACAAGAACAGTGTGAGGCAGGCAGCAGCCATAGGTCAGGCAGGGGCACAATACACAGGGTAGGCCCCAGGGGCAGCGCTTTGGGGTCAGACATGGCAAATACACATGTGTAGGTCGGGCACACTGCTGGGGTCAGGCAGTGGCACAAACACAGTTGTAGGTGGGGCAGCAGCAGAGGTCGGGCAGTGGCACAATGCATTCGGGAGGTGGCAAAAACGGGAGTAGGCCACGAGTGGGAAAAATACAGGGGGTTTGAGGTACGGCAGCACCACAGGAGCACATGAGGTCAACAGTGCACAATGACACAGTGTGTGTCACGGAGCACCACAGGAGCAGCAGAGGTAGACAGGGCACAAGACCATGTGTAGGTCACGGCCAGCAGCAGCATGGGGGTGACAGTGGCAAAATTACCAGTTTTTATGGGTTACACACACCACAGCAGAGCATAGGTCAAACGTGGCACAATGACACAGTTGTGGGTCACGGCAGCAGCCACGCAGCAGATGAAGTCAGACAGTGCCAATGACAGAGTTGGGGTCACGGCAGCAGCCACAGCCAGCATGAGGTCAGACAGTGAAAAAATGACTTTCTGGAGGGGGAAAAAAAACAGGAGTAGGCCCAATGGGACAATGACACAGTGTGTGGTAGGGGCCGACCCACGGGAACAGCATGGGTAACGGGGCACAATGACACGGGGTTTTTTTTTTAGGGCCGGCAGCAGCCACAGCACAGCATGGGGTCAGACAGGGGCACAATGACAAGTGTGTAGGCACGGAAAAGCAGCAGCATGAGGTCGGGCAGGGGCACAATGACACAGTTGTAGGTCACGGCAGCGCATGAGGGTCAGGCAGTGCACTGACATTCGGGGGTGGCAAAAACGGGAGTGGGCCACAGATTGGAAATGAACGTGTGTAGGTCCCTGCAGCAGCCACAGGAGCATGAGGTCAGACAGTGGCCAATACTTTCGGAGTGGCAAAAACAGGATAGCCACAGGTGGGCAATCACACTGGTGTAGGCAGGGCAGCACCACGGGAGCAGCATGAGGCAACGGGGCAAAATCACATTCTGGAGGGGGCAAAAAAGGGTAGGCCACAGGTGGGACAATGACCAGTTTTTAGGCACGGCAGCAGCCACGGGAGACATGAGGCAGACAGGGGCCAATGACACAGGTGTAGGTCACGGCAGAGCAGATGGGGTCAGACAGGGCAAAATGACACAGTGTGTAGGTCATGGCCAGCAGCATGAGGTCAACATGGCCAATGAACACGTGGGTCACAGTAGCAGCCACAGCACAGATGGGGTAAGGGGCACAATGACACAGTGTGTAGTCACGGCAGCACCCACAGCAGCAGATGAGGTAACGTACACAATGACACATTGTGTAGGCCGGCGGGCCCCCGCAGCAGAAAGGGGTCAGACAGGCACAAGCTTTCTGGAGGTGGCAAAAACAGATAGGCCCAGAGTGGGACAATGACACAGTGTGGGTCAGGGGCAGCAGCAGCCGAGGTAGACGTGGCAAAAAAGACATTCGGGAGGGGCAACAACAGGAGGCCACAAGTGGGACAATGACACAGGTGGAGCAGGGTAGCGCCACAGCAGCACATAGGTCAGACAGGGGCAAATGACACAGTGTGGGGGGGGTTTTGGAATCCAGTCCCTGGTAAAGATGTTGTTGGCAGAGGGAGAAACTGTCACAGATGTGGGGATCGGCGGGTGGCGGCATCAAATATGGCTGGGGCGGGTTTTTGACCCCAACTCATTTTCACGTTAAAAATGAGTCGGCGTCATGGTGAGTAGTCGCCTAAGGCATTGGGTGTGGAAACCCTGGCCGATCCAGCCTTTTTCATCTTCAAAGGTCTCGTTCCCATTTCCCTGGAAAACAGGTTCTCCTTGGGCTAACGATGCCCCGCCGCCTGAACCCCCTCTGATGCCCCACTACGGGCCCGGGCAGGACAGCTTCCCCACTGCAAACTGGGCAAGTTGCGGCCCCAATCCATTTGGCTGCCCAGTAGTCCAGCGGATCTTCTAACTGGGGTGGCAAGTGTGCCCAAGTAGGCCACCACCTTTGGTTCAGGGACGCCCCGGGTCCGTGCTGCTGGTGGCGACAACCATCCTCACTAGGCGGGTGAAGGAAGCTGCTCATCAGTGACTCCAGACTTAGTTACTGCTGAGGGATGGTACTGCTCCTATCCCCCCCTTCCCCGCAGCCACGGCGTATACGTGAGCGCTGAGGAACCCCCGTCAGACCCTTTAGAGGGGGGACGATGCGCACATGGCAGCGGCCAACTGAAACGGGGGATTTCCCCATATTTTGAGTTTGTCCTCCCTCTCAAAAGCTGGGAAAAAAAGGCCCCATTTTGGACCGGTACGAGGTCCAAAAGGGTTGAGAGCCAGAAATCATCCCTCTGCCAATGCGACTATTCGGCTGTCAACCAGGCAAATAAGCATGCTGCGGGCCATCTGCAAATGACTCCCAGGGGGCCCGCCTCCCTTTCCACGTTTTCTGTCACGGGGCTTTGGGGTTTATCTGCCTCTCTTCCCCATCTCCATCCCCCTCCCCCGCTCTCTGCTCCTCTTCCCTTTCACCCGGGTAGAAAATCCAACCCTTTCACCAGACAATGCTTTGCTCCAATGCCTCCCCTCCTCCTCCTCCTCCCCCATTCATCGCCACCAGACCTTGGCCAGAATGTAGCGCCCCGTCTCCCTCCCCTGCCCAGACAGATTTTTTACATCTGTTCCAGGACTAAGCATGGGTGACGTTATTTATCCCTAGACCCGGCGACTGACAAATAAAGTCGCCCCCTCGAATGGCCTCAACAAACCAGGTTCACGCATGATGCCATGGCTGACATCAAATTTACACAGGGGGTACTTCTGTCTGCCTGATCATCAAAAAAACGTTAAAGGCCTTTCTCTGTTTCTCGTCGGTCCCCATGTGCAGCTGGAATTCCAAAGGGTGGGAAAAACGATACAAGTGGGTTGGGGAGGCCGTTCTCCGCTGCAACTCGAAAGTTTTCCTGGGTTTTTATAATGGTAAATTGCATGCCAGTTTCCCGGCCATTTTCAGAATTTTCTGAAGATCGGTGAGATTCAGGACCTTTTTACAACCAGATTGAACACGTGCCCATGCGGGCCAGGAAAAACCCCCCCTCGGGGCAGGCGGACACCATGTTCCCCCCATTTTCTGTCACCTGGTTCCGATTTGCAGTTGGGGCGGAGAAACCACCATCGATTTCTTTTGATACGTGGGGCAGTTCCTCCCCCGTGTGATTCGTTCGCTGAGCAACCCGGTGTAAACGCTGACACCGCTGTGCCCTACACATTGGTAGATGGAAAGGCATTATTGTGGAGGCAGAGATGGTGGGGGTGGTGGAGGGGGAGGGGGCGGGGGATTGGCGCAGGAGCAGCAGTTTGAACGGGAGGAGAAAACGGCGTCTCCTTCCAAATTGTTGGTTCCCCCGGGGCCCGGGAAGACATTTTCCCCCGTGGGCCCAAAGGGCATGTATTTGGGCCCCGACCGAGTTACAGCTCAGACGTCCCGTGCCCTGCACCTTGGAACAAACCGATAACTTAAGGACTGGCCCACCTTCGTTTACATATTTATAAGTGCTGGGACTGCCTTTTTGGAAAAAAATTACGGGTTGGAAATCTCCATTCGGGTCGGGACAAGCCATTAGTTCTCTGAATGGTGCAGAGTCCCCCCATTTGGAAAGGGGGGACTGCATACCAACAACTTGGGCGGGGAGGTCAGCTGCACCTTAGGAGGTTGGAAAAAATACTGTTTCTCTTTTCAAAGCCCCGCTGAACACTGCTGGGGCCATGAGTAGGGGACAGGGGCCTGGACCGGGAGATAGTCAAAGAGAAACAGTCCCTTCTGCGGGTTGGGAGCCCTTTACTGGCTGCAAAACATGCGTCCACTGGGCCTTTCTGCGCTGTTGTTGCGGGGGGCAGGATGGACCACCCATCTGAGCCAGTTTTCCCACCACCGATGGGACGCTGCAGTGTTGACCAGGGCCGTGGTGCCAAATTAGCTCCCTGGCCACCTTCACTTTCTGCTTACAGATTTAATAACCCTTTCGGGTCCTCCGATGTTTTGCAAAGAACTGCCCCCACCGCCGGTATGATTTTAAAAGCCAAGCTCCGACTTTTGACTACTGCCCCTGCCGGGGCCCTGTCCCCCTACTTTTTGGACCTCAACGGGGGTTTTTTCCCCCTGCCCTTGGCTCCCGCCTCACATGCGCTATCCTGCTGACTCACGGCCACACACCCACTTGCTGGTGCGCCGCTGCCCACGCGCAAGCTGACGCCCTTTTCTCCTGACGATGATGAAGCCCTTGCCACCCGCTCCCAGGCGGGCGGGACATCACATCTATTTGTGTTTCTCGCCCGTGTCCTCTCACCCGGGTTTTGGGATCAGAGGGGACCCCCCACAACAAACCCCCCATGCCACTCTCAACATCATACTTTGCCGCCTACTCAAGAACAGGGATATTGGGCCCCATTTCTCGTCCCAAATACTGCTGGGCCCTCCTCAAATTGGTTCATCTTGCTATATTGGGCTGAGCCCGACACATGTGTCTCTGGGTGAGGAACCCGGGGTTTACAGAGGCGGGCTGAGGACAGGTGAGGGGCCCCTGACTCGCCCCGGCCATGCCCAAATAATTTGTTTGTTGACGTTCCCCCCGACTCTTGGCTTGGGGGGTTTTAGATGTCATTGGGGGAGTGGGATGCCTATAACCAATCAAGAACCCTTGGGAGCATCATACACGGCCCCTAATGACGCGATTGTGGCCCCACCGAGGACCCCTGCTGCGACGTCCCCCGCTGTGCTGCGCCCCTCAGCAATGTTTTTTGGGCCTCTGCCACCGCAGGGGAAAAGCCGCCACCTCCTGTCTGACATACTGTTTTTTCTAAAATTACAGACATGTTGATGAAGATATCTTATATGATAAATACCCCCGTATTTGACCCAATGAAAACCCCTAAAAAAGCTTGGTAACCTTGGAATAAATTTTCGTCCACAAAAAAGGCAGGAAAAATTGACTTTTATGTGCCCTTTAAAAACTCTGTGGTTTTTACTGAATATAAAAGCACAAACAGGTTAATTAACCTTCGGGTTGAAAATTTGCTACGAATTTCTTTTGTGGCGGTGAAAAACAAAGTTTTCTTTTACTGAGAAACACAAAAACAACGCTTAAAAACCCCTGGAAGTAAATTTGGGGAAAAGAATTGACACCAGAACTGCTGCTTTGTACGTGTTAAATTGCGTGTTTTTCTACGCTCCAAAAAAGAAAAAATTTTAATTAACCCTTTGTTTGTGAATTAGCTACAGGAAAAAGTATTTTTTTGGCGGTGAAAAAACGGTTTCTTGGAGTCACAACAGAGAGAAAACGCTTAATTAAACCCCGGATGTAATTGTGCAAACGAAATTTACAGCCGGAAAACTAGGGTTTGTAGCGTGTTAAATTCGTGTTTTCTACCTACACAACAAGAAAAAAATTTTTTTAAATTAAACCCTTTCCCTTTTAATTATTTACAGAAAAATTTTATTTTTTGGCGGTGAAAAAGAGGGGTTTTTAAGTCACAACAGCACAGCACAACCTTAATTAACCCCTGGATGTAAAAATTTCCAAAAAAATTTACAGCCAAAAAAGAAATGGTATTTTATTATAAAAACGTGTTTTTTTTTAAAAGAATACAACAGGAAAAGGCTTAATGCCCCGGGTATTAATTCTGTGAGCAATAGCATTAAATGTATATGCACTGGACTTCAGATCCAATACACCAAAAAAACAAAATAGAACATTAAGAGAAGCATCTTGAACAACTAGACACCCCACAAAAATCGCTGATAAAAATCTTTTTTCATTTAAAAGCTACACCGCGGCAGCACCTTCCCCGATCATTTTAGGAGGGATGGAGCTCCCGGCGTCGCGCCTATTATATAGTGGGTGACGTCACAGAAACCCGCCGTCTTTGATTGCTTTCCCTCTGCCATGTCATGTAGGCTATGCCCCTTTTTCCCCCAAGGCTTTGCCCCTTGCGCCATGTCTCGCAAACCATTTTTATCAATCAAAAGCCACTTGTTCACCCGAAGTACCCAACTTCGACTTGTTCAGAACCGAATTTTTTCCTGAAAATTTCCAAACCAATTCCACTTCGTTAGAAGCGATTCGCCCATCTCTAATGGTCACCTAGGGTGACATGTATGTATTTTGGCCCTCAGACATCATTTTTTTTTTGCATGCATTAGTAGCATAGAATGCGCCTGAATCTATGAACCTGTTCTACTGCTGGTCATAGATTAGGCACTTTCTAGCTCCAATACGACAACTCAGCCTCAGGTAGACCACTTTTAACTTGGTGTGCCTGTTCTAAATGTTTTGCGCCTTCGTTTTACAAAGTGCCACGAGCGCCCGGTAATGTGCCTATTTTTGGAGTGCGCCTGATTATAAATCTAGAGAACAGGGCTGCACCAGTTGTTGGAATGAAAGGACGCCAGAATACTGGCGCAGCCCCGTACATACATGTCGCCCTAAATGTTTGCATACATAAATTCTAGTTTATTTTAACATAAAGACAGACATGAAGAATTATATTAAAAAAATCACAAAACAGTATATGGACTTTTCCATTGATTATGTCCCTTTAAAGAATATAGGATGTATATAAAAGCCTCCATAATAAAGTTTATTTTATTAGGGATGTCCTAGTTTAAATTGGGTCAGGCCTGGGGATGGATTCCCTGTAATAATCATCATGTTAGATTATTTTAATTCAGGGCTTGGCAGGAGGAGGGAAAGCAGCACATATGATCACTCATGTGTGCATTAAACCTTCCCCAATCAGCAGTTTGGTTGTGTTTAATTGATACAATGGCACCCAATGGTATGGTTTTACTAGGGCATGAAGAAATGTTCTCTAAAGTAAAGAAATAGAGAAATAAATGCAGATTCACTAGTTCAAGGCTAGGTTACTGTATGCTGGATTCTTTCAGTAAATTCGGTTATTATGTTGTCAGAAGAATCTTTCAATATAACTATGTTGTAGCAAAAATATATATAAAAAGATACTATGATTGAAAACAGTCTTTTTATACCATTGACCTACATGATTGCTTCCTGAACAAAGGCTCAAGCAATGCTGTTGAGTTTCCATGTACGGTTTATTCATTAATGTACTGCATTTCTGTTCCTTACATGGTTGAATAGGTTCTTACGAAGTGGTGTTTCTGTTCTGCATCACACCACTGCTTACCATGATAAAACAAGCAAGTCTTATGTTAATTTGTGAGTTTTACCTTGGTTGACCTTTAAAATATGAATCAATTCTTAAGATTCTCAAACTTTAATTCCACTGCCTCCCCACAGGAGAAATTTAGCATTACCCATGGTCCTCCAAAGTAATGTTCTTAGTTACTTTCCACTCTGCCTAATAGATAAGGGCCTGCTGGGTCATCAAGAGACCCCTATATAATAACTTCCTAATAAGTATTTGATAATGGGTTTTATAAATCGAAAAAAAATGTAAGGATACAAAAAGTCAAACCAGAAAACTGTTTTAAATGAATGTGAATGTCTATTTGGTCTCAAGTATCTATGGTCATTCCAAGGGGAGAAACATACAGCTAATAGTATCCCCAGTATGTGTATGCAATGTCCTACAAAGCTTGAATCTTCAGCCAGCTCAGTTACAAAAATAAAATCCCAAACTATAATTTATTTCTGTGTAGAACTAGCATATAACCCATTCCACAGAATGTAAAACAATACAAGATCAATAAATGTCAGTGAGGAAGACATTACCATATATTTTTACACATTGGAGAATGGCATAGCACTCTATAAATAACACCATTATTGGCAAATACAATGTTTAGAAATTCGTGTCCCCAAGCAAGTAGTAAACAAGATGGTGTAGAATTTAGGACCCAGGCAGACAGGAAGTTTAACCCCTGAAGGACTTGGGCCTATTTAAGCCTTCAAGACAAAGTGATTGTTTTTTTTTCAGAGCCAAATGTATTTTATTTTTTTCTCCACACATAGCAGGATAAAGGCTTATTTTTGCAAAATGACTTGCATTTTTCAATGGTCTTTTTTTGGCTACCTACATCTCATCTTAGAGGGAGAAGGGGCTGCAAGAATTCTACCTTTTTCATTTTTTATTTGTTATGCTGTTAATCATACAGTAAAAGTAACACTTTCATTTCACTTTACAGGTCATAATATTCAAGCCAATACCAGATATACATAATGGGCCTCATGTATGAGGACTGTCTACGTCCAAGACGTTCCTTGTTGCCCATAGTAACCAATCAGAGCTCCCCTTTCATTTCATATAGTGCTCTTAAAAAATGAAAGTGGAGCTCTCATTGGTTGCTATGGGCAACAAAGAAAGTCTAAAAGTCTTAGACCTAGACAGTTTTTATACATGTCTCTCTATATAAATAGGCAGTCCCGGGTTATGAACGAGATAGTGACTATAGGTTTGTTCTTAGGTGGAATTTGTATGTAAGTCAGAACAGGTCCATTTATTAAATGTAACTCCAGCACAAAAGTTTTTTTTTTTTTGTTTTGAATAGTACAGGGAAGGGTTTTTATATTTGTTTTGCTGTTTGTGCCCCTGTTTATAAGATTTCACCTCCTCTTCCCCTCATGTGCTGCTGTGGCATGCTGTAGCTTGTTGTTCTACAGCCACTATCTGCTGTGGAACATGGAACTACAAGTGCCAGCATTCCCCATAAGACTCTGTTTGTAACTAGGGTACAGATGTAAGTCAGGACGTTTTAAGTCAGGGACTGTCTACATATATATAACTTGTATTTTTTTTTCCCGCTAAAATAAAAATCTCAGACATGGGAACCTAGGCTAACGTCAAACACGTAGGCACAGTCATTAGCTACAGTCAGCACCTGTTGGTAATGGTTTAGCACAGCTTGTATACCAGCACCATCACCATGATGTAATAGTGTATCAGTTTGCCGCAACAGCTGTGATATACTTTTATATAATGGGTTGGATGGTGTTAAATATCTTTAAAACTGTTACATTTAAGATGTACTGTACATGCAGACTGTATATTTATAAGCTAACAGACTGCACAGTCTGAACAATGTCAAATAATGATATTTATTGGTAAAAATGTAGCAAAGATTACTCAACAGAGATAAGAAATAAAAGAGATTAAGTTCTATGCCAAGAGCCTCATAATGCATTAGTTGTCAAGCTAAGTTTTGCTACATCTGTATGTATGGTTGTTGTATATACCGTAAATGTATGCATGGCTTCTCAATTACGCCGTGTGGATGGGGGCGGGAGCGGGGGGCCGGCACCTCACCGGCCCATAGACTATCAAATGACATGTCACTTATTTGCCTCCACGGAGGATTCGCCGAGCGGGGAGAGGAGACATAATCCATAGTTCTCTATGAGAACTGTGGATTACCGTAATGACTGGGTCGTATTTCAGCCCATAATTTGCGCAGTACACCACAAATTACGGGCGGAAATATGTGCTCAAATAAGCCGTGTGAACATGGCCTGAGAGAAATTGCATACCAAGTTTAAGGGATTTTCGCACTAAAAAGATTAGCTTGCAACATAAAGAGACAGTTAAAGGAAGACTTTTTATAAATACGTTGGTCCATAGATTTTATTTAGTCATGAGATAAGAGACATTGTATGTGCTCTGAATGCACACAGGTTTCTATAGTTACCTGGTTGCCTGACTATAACTCTGTTATCTGATTAGAGCAGAGAGATGACAATACGGAGTGACATCACTCCATGGAGCTCTGGAACTAAATAATTCTCTCTAACAACATTAGCTTCTGTTTATAAAGAAGCCATTGTTTTCAGTCCTCACAGCACATGTATCTTTCATTTAATGAAAATAACAGCTCCTGCACTTGTCAGTATAACAGCTCAGCTAGAAGCTGAATATGCTGATCACTGCTACAAAACCACCCACAGCCTGAAAAGACAGAGTGAGTGAAAACTGCTTCTGACTTAGTGAAACAGCATGCAATGGAAATGTATTATTTGAAAATTACAAACTATTTAAAACATGTGACAAAAACATGGACAAAATTTTTTTGTGTGTTTTCAAGTTTTTTCTTTTTTTTAGTCACTTTGATGTACAGTTTTTACTCTGAGCACTGGAGCAGTTACAGTTATCCAATATTTCTTATCAGCTTTACTGCATACATGGGTACAGTATAACCAGAGTCATCTCATTATCTTTATATAATGGATTAGTAAATAGAAACCCTAATATACTGCTAAATAGTTACAAATTTTCTTGCGTCTACAGATTTACAGTCGGGAAAACAAGTAATTGATACACTGGCGATTTTGTAAGTTTCCCCACCTACAAAGAATGGCGAGGTCTGTAATATTTATCGTAGGTAGACTTCAACTGTGAGAGACAGCATCTAAAAAGAAATCCAGAAAATGATTTTTAAATAATTATTTTGCATTTTATTTCATGAAATCTATTTGATCACCTACCAACCAGCAGGAATTCTGGCTCTCACAAATGCAAATTAACTATTTAAAAATCGTACAATGTGACTTTCTGGATTTTTTTTAGATTTTGTCTCTCACATTTGAAGTGTACCTATGATAAATTACAGACCTCCCTATTCTTTATAGGTGGGAAAACTTGCAATATTGCCAGTGTATCGAATACTTATATTCCCCACCATAGGTCTAATACATATAACTAAAATTAACTACATAAGGCACTCACTTGAAATATACTTTCCTACTTTCCCTTATCTTCTTAAAAATTGCACGAAAAAAATTCTCTGTATTACAAATACTGCATAAGCCCCCTCTATCTCTGCTACAAATGCAAGTTTTAGCCATTTCCACAAACCAAACAGTAAGGCACATAGATCTTTGAAAAGCAACAAAATGTTCTGTGCTCGCAGCTATGTTTCATTAGGATCAATATTGTGTAAAGTTGGTTATGGAGTTAAAAAAAGAGTTTAAGCACATAAACGAATCCTGATGCTGAAGTATCTATTAAGAAAGGCTGTCCCAATAGGGAATTACACTGGAGTGTCATTTAAGCTGCAGAGCGGGGTAAGCAACTATATCTCATTATATATACTATTAACATGAGTCGATTCCACAATCATTGAGAGCCAAAACTATTTCCAAAACACCCAATTTTCTGAGATTCTGGTATAATATAGTTGATTACGAAAACAATATTTAGGGCGACATTTCCCAACACGCCAATGCTAGTTTTTTGGTCTATATTGTGCTAAAACAGCTTTTGGCACCATATTTTGGATGTAAATGAACTGTCATACACCAAAACTAGGCGCATTATATGCCAGGACCGATACACTGTTATGCGCCTAAAAATGATGCACTGTGCCTCTCCATAACGAAATGCGCCTATTGAGGCGCATAGCACATCATTAGAAGTGTATATGTCTCAGGCACATTACAAGTATGTGTTTCATATACTTGTAATGATAAGCTATGCGCCTCCTTGCGCTATGTGCCCCGATAGGGGCATTACATACTCTACCAAGGAAATGTTTTGTGCCGCGATTGGCGCAAATCGCACCACATAGCATATCATTAGTAGCATATGTAATTCCCCTATCGAGGCACATCGCGCACGGAGGCACATAGCTTATCATTACAAGTATATGAAATGCGCCTAGCACATACTTGTAATGCGCCTAACAGATACTTGTAAAATGTGAAATGCGGCAAACACATATACACTTGTAATGATGTGCTATGCGCCTCAATAGGCGCATTTCGTTATGGAGGCGCACAGCGCATCACTTTTAGTCGTATTATGTTTACTATGCAAGGTATGCCTGATGCCAGATTTTTGATAGGGTCGGACTTTCTGACGGACTTTACACTTATTAAATGTGCCTAAAAACTGACATTGCACCGCCAATTTAGACATCTTAGTGATTTATTTCTCACGGATTATATAAGGATTGGTTTATAGAGGCTTTTAGTAGTTTTACTTAGTTTATGTGTACCGTATATACTCGAGTATAAGCCAAGTTTTTTGGCACAAAAAATGTGCTGAAAAATGCGACCTCGGCTTACACACGAGTCACTGTCAGCGCTCGGGCACCGCGATGGCCTGAGTGCCGACAGGGACGCTTCAGTTATAAGCGGCTCCTCAGGGAGCGCATATAACTGAAGGCCGAGTGAGCGCACAGTGTCCGGACGCTGCTGTGGTCCGGGCACTGTCAGCGATCCCTTCACCTATATGCGACTCCTCCGGAGCGCATACAGGAGAAGGGATACCACTGCGGGGCACAGAGTGAGCGCTCTGTGCTCCGCAGTAGACTCGGGGCGGCCGCAGACACACGGCCGTTCGGAGTTTCCGGCGCACGCAGCGTGTGTCATCACGCTGCGTGCGCGGCCTGATGACATCACCCGTCTTTGCCGAGAAGATGCAGGAGAGCGCGCGGGAGGCCGGACAGCGAGGAGGCGGAGCGGCGAGGGAGACGGAGCAGCAGGGAGCTAGGTAAGTGGTTTTTTTTGTTTTAACACCATACCTATGCCTGCCTATAGCCTTCCTATACCTGCTAGGGGGACCTATAGCCTGCCCATACCTGCCTATAGCCTGCCCATACCTGCCTATAGCCTGCCTATACCTGCCCATACCTGCCTATAGCCTGCCCATAGCCTGCCTATAGCCTGCCCGTACCTGCCTATAGCCTTCCAATACCTGCTAGGGGGACCTATAGCCTGCCTATAGCCTGCCTATACCTGCCTATAGCCTGCCTATACCTGCTAGGGGGACCTATAGCCTCCCCATACCTGCCTATAGCCTGCCTATACCTGCTAGGGGGACCTATACCTGCCTAGAGCCTGCCTAGGGGATCTATACCAGCCTATAAAGACCTATACCTGCCTATACCCTGCCTATGAGGACCTATACCTGCCTATAACCTGCCTATGGGGGCAATTACCTGCCTATAGCCTGCCTAGGGTGACATATAGCTGCCTATACCAGCCTATGGGGGACATTAAACTGCCTATACATGCCTATATTTGCCTATGGGGGACATTAAACTGCCTATACTTGCCTATGGGGAACATTAAACTGCCTATGGGGGACATTAAACTGCTTAAATCTGCCTATGGGGGACATTAAACTGCCTATGTAATTTTATTGGTATATGTTTTTATTTTTAAAATTCACCAGTAGCCGCTGCGTTTTCCACCCTAGGCTTATACTCGAGTCAATAAGCTTTCCCGATTTTTGTGGCAAAAGTAGGTGCCTCGGCTTATTCTCGAGTATATACGGTAATATCTTTATACTTGAAGAGAAAATATCAGGAAGTATAAAATCATATTATTTGATAGAAGAGGGAGAGAGAAAGGATTTTGTGAAAAAAAGGCATCATTCTATTTTCTAAAGGTTATGGGATCTTCTGTGCTTGAGTCCTGCAGTCTTGTGAGACTTAGGTGATACACATCCAGCACAAATGCACATCACCAGTGCTAAGTAACGATGAATGATCCTGAGACACCTTACTGGTCTTCCATTTATCAGTATATTTTACAAATTTCTTTCCTTCCCCTCTCCATGAAGCAATAACATTTTCTACTGAGTGAAAGATTGCCTACATTTTTCTATTCATTTGTTGGCTGCCACACGGTACCTACACACTAACTTATGCCACTTTCACTATGTCACCCAATAGACATAATACAGACTATAGTACAATACAGGCTGCAAGAAACCTGAAGAGGCAATAGATAAACACTAAAATAGCATCTGAATGATGCTGTCAAATTTCAGAATGAAAAGCAACATTTTAGTGACAGTAGACACATAAGTTGTAAAATAATTTATTGCTAATCTAAACTATAGCTTATAAACTTTTCAATTAACACCTAAAAAATAGTCAAAAGCAAGTTCTTACCAATGCAAACCATTTAGCTGCAGATGAAGTTGCAGGTTAAACTGTGATGATCTCTGAAATCAATATCCAATCTTCCTTGTAATAAATTGCAATATTAACCTGGGAAATGCACTGACTTGAGCTTCATTTTAGAAGTGAGGATGTAGCATCCTCAAAAGTGCACAATCAGTCTGTGCATATAGGGTGAACTTTAGTTTTGTGCAGCACAATATAGTAACATGCAAATTTGGGCTGTTTTCGTGCAGCATAGTAATGAAGCAGGTAGATATGGGGGTTTTGTGCAGCCCCTCCAGTATCTGCCTACTATTGTTCTGTGCTACACTAAACTTCCCATATCTGCCTGCTATCTGCATTCAGGTAACTGAGTACGGTTCTAAACACTGCTCTGTACCCATTTATACTGTGCTGTACCAAAGCCCCAGAATGAGACTCCTTTATTCAACAATGGATGGGTAGCACTGCCTCAGAAGTAAAGCCAGCATGTACTAACACAGATCATGCATAGTCAACATGTGACTATGGTCTGTTTTGACTTTTTGTGGTCTGTTTTAGGACATAGTGGCCTTGATGCAATATACAGGTTGCAGATGCTTAGAAAGTCATACAGAATCTTACAAAATTGAGTGCACACCTCACATTTTGTAAACATTTCATTATATCTTTTAATTGGACAACACTGAATATTTGACACTTTGGTATAATGTAAAGTAGTCAGTGTACAGCTTGTATAACAGACAAAATTTGGTGTTCCCTCAAAATAACTCAACACACAACCAACAATGTCTAAATAGCTGGCAACAAAAGTGAAAATGGACAAATTGTTCACCAAGTGTCAATATTTTGTGTGGCCACCATTATTTGCCAGCACTGCTTTAACTCTCTTGGTTACTCTTGGTCTCTCTCTCTCTCACAGGTTGCCATTGGAGTCCATGATGACATCACGAAGCTAGTAGATGTTTAAGACCTTGCGCTCCTCCTCCTTCTGTTTGAGGATGCCCCACAGATGCTAAATAGGGTTTAGGTCTGGCTTGGCCAGTCCAGCACCTTTACCCTCATTTCTTTTAGCAAAGCAGTGGTCATCTTGGAGGTGTGTTTGGAGTCTTTATCATGTTGGAATTGTTCCTGCAGCCCAGTTCCAGAAGGAAGGGGATCAAGCTCTGCTTCAGTATGTCAAAATACTTGTTGATATTCATGGTTTCATCAATGAACCGTAGCTTTCCACAGCTGGCAGCACTAGTGCAGCCCCAAACCATGACACGCCCTTGTCCATGCTTGACTATAGGCAAGACACACTTGTCTTTGTATTCCTCACCTGGCTGCCACCACACATGCTTGACCCCATCTGAACCAAATAAGCTTATCTTGGTCTCATCAGATCGCAGGACATGGTTCTAGTGATCCATGTTCTTAGTCTGCTTGTCTTCAGCAAACTGTTTTCTTATGCATCATCATTAGAAGAGGCTTTCTTCTGGGACGACAGCCATGCAGACCAATTTGATGCAGTGTGTGGCGTATGGTATGAGCAATTACAGGCTTACCCCCCATGTCTTTAACCTCTTCAGCAATGCTGGCAGCACTGATACATGTATTTTGAACAGACAATCTCTAGATATGATTCTGAGCACATGCACTCAACTTCCTTGGTCAACCATGGCGAGGCCTGTTCTGAGTGAAACCTGCATTGTTAAACCACTGTATGGTCTTGGCCACTGTGTTGCAGCTTAGTTTCAGAGTGTTGACAATCTTCTTACAGTCTTGGCCATCTTTATGTAGAGCAACAATTCATTTTTTCAGATCCTCAGACAGTTCTTTGCCATGAAGTGCCATGTTGAACTTCCAGTGACCAGTATGAAAAAGTGTGAGAGTGATAACATCAAATTTATCACACCTTCTCCCCATTCACACCTGAGAACTTGTAACACTAACGAGCCACATGATACCGTGGAGGGAAAATGACACAAATTGGGCACTATTTGTCCATTTTCAGTTAGGGCTGTACTCACTTTTACCGTCAGCTGTGTGTTGAGTTATTTTGAGGCTACACCAAAGTTACACTGTTATACAAGCTGTACACTGACTACTTTACATTGTATCAAAGTGTCATATCTTCAGTGTTGTCCCATGAAAAGATAAAATACAATAAAAATGTGAGGGGTATACTCACTTTTGTGAGATACCGTATATGTGAGATGTAGGGTTCAATGGTATTGCAAACCTACACTTCTAATTCACAAGACTCTGTTCTCACTGCTGTCATGGTTTCCATCAGAAAAGAAACCATAGTGGCAGTGCCAGATCCATCAAACAAGGGACACTAAAAGCTCCCAACAAACTCGATACTCTTATAACCTGCACATACAGGCTGCTCTACCTTCTCCACCTAATGGTCTATGGTGGTAATATTGTGTATGGCAGTAATTTTGAGTATGAAATTCAGTAACAGTATGGTGGTATTGTTGTGTTCCTAAGTGGTTGAGTTATGTGGTTATGGTATGGCAATATTATTCTTCATTGTATAACATCGTATTATGTGGTAATGGTATGATTATTATTTAGTGGTATCTACAAAGAACATGTCAAAGAGCTGTTGTGCCAGATTGAAGACCCAGGTTTTCGCAAACAATGTAATTGTGAAACAGCTCACTGTCTTGATGCAAGGCAATATAGCAAAAGTCATAGAAAACAAAGTAATGCCAGCATCAACCTCAAATAAAGTATATTCCACTTTTATTTCAAGCAAAAATAAAATATTAAATACAAAATATGTACATAACAATTGGAGACTTAAGGGGCGTGGCTCAGACTGCTAACATCACACACCCAATAGTAATGTTAGAATGTCGCAAGCCTTCCTGTGCCCAATTGTCTGCCAGCCGGGACAGCAGTTGTTTTTCACCTTCCTCCCACCTACCTGTCTTGCACTGGGAACCTCCAGCTTCAAAATAATGCCAGCATTAACCTCTTGAATAAAAGATATATTCCACTTTTATTGAAAAAAACAAAAACAAAATACATATTATATATATATATATATATATAATATAAATATATAATAATATAATATATATAATATATATATATATATTATAAAAATAGCAGCACTCCAAAGAACTACTTGAAAAATTAGAAGGAGGGTGCCAGCAGCAAAAGCTTCCGATAAAAGAAGTTCCAAAATACAGAGTAAAAAAAGTCCAACCACTCCAAAAATTGCATTCAAGCAATAAGGTAGTTTATTCCTCCATGCTCAAAAGAGCGACGTTTCAGCTCCCTCACAGAGCCTTTGTCAAGCCTTGACAAAGGCTCTGTGAGGGAGCTGAAACGTCGCTCTTTTGAGCAATGGAGGAATAAACTACCTTATTGCTTGAATGCATTTTGGAGTACCGTGGACTTTTTTTTACTTATAAATATATTATATATATATATATATTATATATATATATATATATATATATATATTATATATATATAAATAAATAAAAGAAAAAGCAATGAAAGCAAGAAAAGAATGGAGAAGGCAAACTAGCCTATGTGCTTGATGTATTGATTAAGAGACCGGAAAAAACATCACAAAATATCCACAGAGGGGTTACACCCTCTAGTAAAAAATAGATATCACATGATAAATGAAAAGCAGAATGTTTTTGTTTGGAATAAAAGTGGAATATATTTTTTATTGAAGAGGTTTATGCAGGTATTATTCTGAAGATGGAGGTTCTCAATGCAAGACAGGTAAATGGGAGGAAGGTGAGAAATAGCTGCTGTACCGTCTGGAAGACGTTGTGGGCACAGGAAGGCTTGCGACGTTCTGACGTTATTATGGGGTGTGACTTATTGTGTAATGTCAGCACTCTGAGCCACAACCCATAAGTCTACATTTGTAACTAAAAGACAGATGTAAGTCAGAATTTTGTAGGTCTGGAACTGCCTGTAAATGTATTTTAGCTTCTACTTAGCCCACTGATTTTCAACTTTAGTACCATGGGGGAACTCTTATAAAATGGTTTTGCTTTCGGGAAACATTTATTTTACCTTCATAGAAGATCTGGTAATGCATTAGATAATTGTAATTGTATATTCTACCTTTGGTATGTGACTGCTTTGTTTGCCAATCATTTATGTTCATAGTAAACTGGTTTACCACTTTTGCTGGTGCTAATTAACCCTTTGCCAGGTTCCAAGAAACTTCAGGGTCCAAGAGTACCTTAGACTTATAAAGTGGATCAGTTGTAAAAAAGGATCTAAAGGACACTTACTTGATGACTAGGGAAGAAACTCAAGACAAAGAGCATCACTGTTGCCAAGAAAGCAATAGTGATTACTACAACACTGTAGGGCACAGGTGTCAAACTGCCGGCCCTCCAGCTGTTGGGAAACTACAACTCCCATCATGCATTTATATAATCTATAACAGTGGGAATGATGGGAGTTGTAGTTTCCCAACAGCTGGAGGGCCGGCAGTTTGACACCCCTGCTGTAGGGTTACAGGTTGGACTCAATGGACCTGTGACATATTCCAACCTTATCTATGTTACTATGTTATTCATTACACCCCCTAATATCATCTTTTACACTTACATGATCATTCAAGATCAGTGATACATTTTATCATTTATTGAAAAGTTTTTCATCAATTCCACAAGCCTCTAGCCTAATAGGCAGTGGATTTCCAGAAAAACTAACCACTGATATAACCATTTTAGTGCCTATAAGAGATGTCACCCAGCTTTTTGGAGAGCATAGATAGCATCTAAATGAGACAAATGTCTACACAGTACTATACATCACATGATGCTCTGTCTGCCAGCTTTAGTAGGTGGGAAAGAATAAATGGAAAATGGTGATGATAAGTCTTCCCATATGTACAAGAGAACATGTTAAACAGTGTTTTCTGTTCTTTGGAAAGCTCATAGAAGGAAATGATAACAAATATAATTCAGACAGTACTCCAAGGATTTCAATCATTAAGAACCTTTAAACTCTGCATCCAAGAGCATTGGCAGGACCAGGTTTCCTGAAGACGAGCAGATGCTATGTGGGCAAGCTGAACTTGACAACTGCAGTGAAAACTACTCTTGACAGCTTGGTTTTTACATTGTAGACCTCTATACCAGGGGCGTAACTTTGGTTCAAAAAGTGAGGGGGACCAATTTTCCCTCTCATGCTCTATCTTCCTATCCCTCCCTCCTTCACATGCCTTCCCTTTCACTTCCCATACCTTCCCTTCTCTCCCCTCCTCTCCCTACAGTGAAGTACTGTGAGCTACCCCAGCAGGTCCAGACAGAGTCCTTATGGCAAACACTTTTGGTGTAATCCTTAAAGTTACAGGTGGCTCTCTAATTATTGAAGTTTAGAGCCGGACTGGTACTAAAAAGCAGCCCTCGCAGTGAAACCGAACCAGCCCCCGACAAAATTACCACTCTAGGTGGAAATAAAAAATGTTGTGCAATGCAGAAAATTTTGCTTAACCCTTCCCATCCCCCCGTCACCACTCCATCACATTTGTTATACACACAACAGAATGAGGAAAATAAAACAACCCAATCTCACTGTTCCCCTAGGAATCACTTATGTCACATACTATACCCAAAATTTATTTTATTGTACCATACACCAGAAATTACATCACTCACTGCACCCCAGAAATGTATTATATTACACATGATAGCCACAGAAATTACATTACTAACTGCACCTTAGAAATGAATTGCACATTGTACCCAAAAAATAATATAATTTACTGTACCCCAAAAATGTATTATATTACACACTGAACCCTAGAAATGAATTACATTACTTACTGTTTCCCATAGATTACATTACACCATACCGCAGAGATTATATTACACACTGTACTCCAGAGATTACAACATTACACACTGTACCCCAGAGATTACATTACTCACTGTACCCCAGAGATTATTACATTACACAGTACCCCAGAGATTACTACATTAAACACTGTACCCCAGAGATTACATTACAACATACCCCAGAGATTACATTACACACTGTACCCCAGAGATTACATTACAACATACCCCAGAGATTACATTACACACTGTACCCCAGAGATTACATTACACCATACCCCAGACATTACATTACTCACTGTACCCCAGAGATTACATTACACACTGTACCCCAGAGATTACATTACACACTGTACCCCAGAGATTACATTACACCATACCCCAGAGATTACATTACACACTGTACCCCAGAGATTACATCACACCATACCCCAGAGATTACATTACACCATACCCCAGAGATTACATTACACCATACCCCAGAGATTACATTACACCGTACCCCAGAGATTACATTACACACTGTACCCCAGAGATTACATTACACTGTACCCCAGAGATTACATTACACCATATCCCAGAGATTACATTACACACTGTACCCCACAGACTAACTACATTAGACAAGGAACCCCAGAAATTGTGTGTGTATATATGCATATATTGAACACAGACACTCTACACACTGAGGGTGAATTCACACTGACAGTGTCCTTTGCTTGTTGGAAATTTGGCGCTTGCAAACGCAGAATCTCGATGAGCAAACAACCCCGACTGCCCGAGGCAGATTTCTGCTCCTATCCATTAGTGCTGTTAGTGTGTAAAACGCCTTGAAGAATTCTTTGTAGGCGCTGACAGTACCCGCCGAAAATACTAAAATCAGTGTCATCAAAACAACGACACTAATGTAAATCAGTTTCCTGCTGGATTGGATGCCGGTTCTGAGGCAGATCCAGCACTGAATCCACCCCGGAATCAGCATTCATATCTTCCCGCATGAAAGTACCCTTAAGGTATGTTCATACGGCGTATAGTGGGGCGTACTGTGCGCTCTGCTATACTGTATGCCGGGTGTTTTAGAAGTATGTGCTGGCCAGTCCGTACTTCTAAAATGCTGCAGGACTGGCCCCATTCACTTTCATTTTCCCCGGCGCGTAAGTGCAGGGAGGACTTGACATGGCTAGACACATGGTAGTACATACAGTATATACATACACTCACCGGCCACTTTATTAGGTACACCATGCTAGTAACGGGTTGGACCCCCTTTTGCCTTCAGAACTGCCTCAATTCTTCGTGGCATAGATTCCACAAGGTGTTTGCAACGATGCTCAATTGGTACCAAAGGGGCCCAAAGAGTGCCAAGAAAATATTCCCCACACCATGACACCACCACCACCAGCCTGAACCGTTGATACAAGGCAGGATGGATCCATGCTTTCATGTTGTTGACGCCAATTCTGACCCTACCATCCGAATGTCGCAGCAGAAATCAAGACTCATCAGACCAGGCAACGTTTTTCCAATCTTCTACTGTCCAATTTCGATGAGCTTGGGCAAATTGGAGCCTCAGTTTCCTGTTCTTAGCTGAAAGGAGTGGCACCCGGTGTGGTCTTCTGCTGCTGTAGCCCATCTGCCTCAAAGTTCGCCGTACTGTGCGTTCAGAGATGCTCTTCTGCCTACCTTGGTTGTAACGGGGGGCTATTTGAGTCACTGTTGCTTTCTATCAGCTCGAACCAGTCTGCCCATTCTCCTTTGACCTCTGGCATCAACAAGGCATTTCCGCCCACAGGACTGCCGCTCACTGGATGTTTTTTCTTTTTCGGACCATTCTCTGTAAACCTAGAGATGGTTGTGCGTGAAAATCCAGGAGATCAGCAGTTTCTGAAATACTCAGACCAGCCCTTATGGCCCCCAACAACCATGCCACGTTCAAAGGCACTCAAATCACCTTTCTTCCACATACTGATGCTCGGTTTGAACTGCAGGAGATTGTCTTGACCATGTCTACATGCCTAAATGCACTGAGTTGCCGCCATGTGATTGGCTGATTAAAAAATTAAGTGTTAACGAGCAGTTGGACAGGTGTACCTAATAAAGTGGCCGGTGAGTGTATATCACATATACAGTACATACCCTACTCACATGCACACACAATGCCTGGCACCCTTGTCCCCTCCTTACCTGTCTCTTGTAGTCTGGGGCAGTTGGCATTTGGCAAGAGCTTCCCTTCTTCTCTGATGAGAGCTGAGCATAGGTGAAGTGGTATACAAAGGGAGGGAAAGATACAGCCCCAGATACAGAGTGTGCTGGACTGTGAGCAGCGTTCTGATTGGTGAAGCAGCCCCTGCTAACTCCTGCTCTACCAATCAGCACTGCTCTCACTCTGCACTGACACTGGAGGCGGCTACCTACTCTGTCTCCCCTAAATGCACAGAAATATAGGAAGCAAAGGATTCACTTCTTCCTCCTCTGTGCTTTTCTCCCCTACTTACTGAATTTTCATGCTTTCACATGGATTATTTTTTATTGAAGTGGCTAAAAAGTGGGGGGGACCGTCCCCCACCCAGAAAAAAGTGGGGGGACCAGTCCCCTCCGTATCCCCCTAAAGTTACACCTATGCTCTATACTTCACCCATTTAAAGGACACTGACCTCTCCTGTAATCTGAATCAGAAATAAGTAAGATATACTATATAGTGTCATTATAATAGCTGCGTGCTGTAAAACAGTGCAGTGAAAAGTGCAATCACAGATTGTCAACCCCTATAACATTCACATCTGTTCATAAGCAAAAAATACAAACTGCCTTGTGCGTCCATTGCAAGCTTAAAGGCTCCAGGAGCACAGGTGAAAAATAAATCAACCATGCTACATCCCTGAAACAGCTCAGATAGCTGCAGTACACAAATGTGTCACTTAGCATCAATGTCTCAAGTCACTTACTCCTCAGCTGGGTAATTTGTGTATGAAATTTGTGATTTAGAGATAGCAAGATTGAATAGCTTCAAGAAGCTTGAAGCTACTATTGACACCTTCTCGACTCATCGCTACCATTAGGACTGACTTGATGGACAACAGACTCACAGGATAACACAGAATACCACACTGAACATTTAAATCACAGCTTCACTTTATTCTACACAAAATACTCTTATACTAAAATTTGAAAACCTTTGTTAACATGAAATTTGATGCTAAAAAGTTTAATACATGTTCTTGAAGAAGCCTAATAGATAGATTCACAACCATTATCAGTAGTAAGTATGTACAAATAAAATATGACAGTACATATTAGTTACTGTGAGGGTGCATTTCCACGGCACTGACAAAATACCGGTCAAATTTTCTGACCAGTATTTTGGCTTTTTTTTGGCACGTAGGGGAATGGCTTTTGTCTGCGGATTCAAATCATCCCCCGTTACATTCACATGTTCATGTTCTTCCCGAAAGCCAGCCAGAAGAGTGAACATGCTCTAAGTTTTTCAGACCACTGGCGGAGTCAAAAAAACGTCCGGCAGAAAATCCGTGCAGTGGGGACTGCTGAACGGATTTTCTATTAAAGTCTATGGGGAGCATTGCTTGCCAGTTTTCAGATAGTTTCTAAAACTGTCTGAAAAACCGATCAATAACACTTGCCGTGGGGACATGGTCTAAAAGTCCTGTGTATATATTCTGCAAATATTAACAATGTGACCATATCGCACCAGAGAATTCCTATATTGCAGTTAAAGGGGTTGTCTCACTACAAGGATTGCTTTTTATGTTAAAGATCTTGCAAAAACAAGTCACTTTGCAATATATGTCCATTAACATTGTCCTACCTATTCCTAGATATCCCCTCTTGTATGGGCTTCATCAGCTCCTCAGGTCACTATAGCTACAGACCTGTTCAATCTCTCCTGATAGGCTGCCAGCACTGGTTGCTATAGCTACAGACATGGCTTCTACTGCAGCCTAGTAGAAGCCAGTAAACATGCCTCTGAATTGAAAATGAAACCAAGAAAACAGGACGAATCAATGCAGTGAGACAACCACTTTTAAGGTGTAAAGCCCTATTTACATGAACAACTATATTGGTTTTTCTAGTGTATACAGGTTTGAACTCTATTGCTTTCTTGCGCACAGATACTTTTTGCCATGGTACCTTAGGCAAAGTTTCATAATTATGCAATTGTTGCATTAGATTTTTTTTTTTAAAGCAATATAAGGAAAATCAGTTAAAGTACAAAAGTCTGTTTTTCACTTTTCTTTGAATATTTGTTTTAATAGCAAAAAGTGGCACTAAAACAAGTTTCGTAATAGTATCACTTTTTCATTACAGACATTTTTATGTAGCTGATATATAGTTCCATAAAGTTGGGGCCGAGGGCTCAAGGTTTTAGTTTGGCAGTCAATGTCAGTTTTATTATTGTTTTTATTTTGTTTTGTGTTTAATGTTTTTTGTATGTCTTGTACAGGCCACCACTCCATGGTCAGAAACAAAAACTCTGACAGGTTGTTTTACATAAGGTTTTTAATTTTTTCTGATTTCCCCTGATTGTTAAACCAGAGATATAGAGGGAGTACAGTCCCCATCAATAACTGCAGATCTGATCTGGGACTGTTAAGACGCAGCAGCTACAGCAGTTACCCAGCCCTGGTGATCGCATGACTGCTGGGGATGGGAAGTAAGAAGCTTGAAGGCCACCTGCTGAGTGATATATACAGAAAGCATTGGATGCTGTGTATACAGCAATCGGGACTGCAGGAGTCTTTCTGAAATGGCCAATGGAAAGACTGCAAAAGCATTCTACAGCAGAACATCCTTAGACAGTTATGGGCCAACTGCCCAAATGTATGTGTAAGGTGTGTGCAGGGATAGGTATATGGGGATGGGTGCAGGTTCCAAATGTCAGGCAGATGGAAACATCTGTGTAGCATGTGTGCGTGGATGCCAGGCCTACCGGTAAGGGATGGTTGGGGAGTGTATTGCACTGGAAGAACCACAAATACTCTCAGCCTGGGTCTTGTAGTCTTTATTGATGACAATAACTCTTCCAGCATGTTTCACTTTGGTAGAGTACACTGATACAGCACAGGTGAAGGTACATTAAATGACAGTTCACCACTCTCCCACAGATACTCCAAGAAGAGGACACTTCTCTACTCCCAGGTTTCTGATCCTCCTCTCTTCAGGGCTGTGACACATTCTCTCTTTCTTTCAGGAGAAGGATATTCCCTAACTCCTTTCTGTAAGTGGAACAACACCTCCAGTTATTCTGCAGGTTTTTCTGAGAATAGTGTGCATTCCTCAGATGTCCTGGCCTCCTCCTAGCCCTGCCACAACCAGGCCTGCAGAATGTGTCACAATAAATACTTCTTTCAGTACTCTCTCACCTTCTTTGCTTCTTTGCGCTGCACATAACTTCCTTTGTGCACTCTCTGTCTCCCACATTCTCTCTCTTTCTCCTATCTTCTTTTTTGTGTATTTCTGGCAGACGGTAAGCACTTAGCTGCCCAACTCCACTGCCTGCCAGTAAGTAGGAGACCCATTATGATGGCACAGTCACTATAGAACTTCTCTCAATAACTACTGTACACTGAACTAACTAGTACATGACAGGCTCCTTCGTATCTGGACCTGCAGCCCCCACTATTATCATACTAACTGGCTTCAGGCCTAAACATGCTTCCATACCTTAAAGCACCTCTGCACCTAAACAAAGTGTTTAGTCATGTAAACCCCTTCTATACTTATATACACAATATACATGTTACAATATATAGACACAGTACACACCATATACTACTGTTCGCAGAACTCTCACCCCCTACATACTGTATGTAGTCAGCAAACGGTAGGTAACTGGTTATTTGTAATTTTTCCCTAAATGAAATGTGTACTTACTGTACACAATAGCACTTGATATGGGCCCCTCAAATTTTATGAAACGGGGCAAATGCCTTTAAAGAATGGTTTTAAATGATCATTCAAGCAATCTTATAGTAATTGCAGCAAACCTGTTTTACCTCTGCTACTGAATGCACTATGCATACTGCTGTCACTTCACCACTTATTATAAACTATATTCTTTCTAATCAATACACAGAATATTACATTAGTCTCTTGAAAAGCTGCAATATTACATGAATGATTAACATCTTATATAAGTAAAAATATACATATTTAATAGTTTCCTTCCAGATGGCTTCAGTAGGAGCCAACAAATGTGCCTTTTCTGTGCATTTGGCTGTATTTTGCATGTGAAATTTTTACTTTCAATCTAAAGACCTAGGGATCATTAAATGAATGCCAATGTGCTTGCTAACTTCCACTTCTTACTGTATTCTTTGATTGTTTTAACAATCAGAAAACTATCTGCTATCAGATAACATTTAGTATATATGGCATTTATGGGCAATATTTACAGAAATTTGCTTGCACAATAAAAAATACAAGTAACCATCTTCTAGGCTTCAGTGTATACAATTAAAATAAGGGAAGTAAGGATACATATCTAGAGGAAAGCATGGTATGCCCCTGTTAGGTGTACTATCAAGAGGGGACTCATCATATTTCCTCATTGGTAATGTGGACATGTGCATGGTAAGGACTAGTGGCCTTCTCAATAGGATATGCCCTCAAAGTCTAATAGTTGCAGGTCCCATCTCTCGTGAACAGGCCCCCTGAAGTTACAGAGCAGATTGGAGAGTCGGTTGCGGAGTTCTGAGCAGAACCGAACACACCACTAGGCTGTACTCTCTCCCATAGAACAGAATGGAGAGCCGTGCACAAGCGCGGATGGCTCTCCAGTCTGCTCTGTGACTTTGGGGGGGCCTGTTCGAGATAAGTGTGGGTCCCAGAGGTGGGGATGACACCTATCAGACTTTGATGGCGTATTCCAACGATCAAAGTCTATGGTTGTAAAACTCCTTTAATGTCAAGTTACCCATTGTCTCCATAAGGAATGAAAAGATCAAAAAGTGAAAGACTTTTACTAAAGAAAATGTAATTTCAAGTTTGAGAAAACCTTATAAAACTTTGTCGAACATATGTAGAATGTAAATAAAATTTTGAAAGATGATGTTTGTTTAGCTTTATCTTGTTCTGCAGAGTGTATATGATAGCAGATTACTGAAAGGTATTTCAGCTGAATTGCTTTCCATTTCCTATAACGGATGAATGCTCATTGAGGTTACATATACTACTATATATCCAAAGACATCTCAGAATCATTTAAGAGTCTTGGGAAAAAAGAAAACATGTACAAAGAACTAGCACATATAAAAACTCGACATTCAGTACAAAAAGCTGGTAAGCTCTGAGAATTAGTAATGCTTTTGCCAAGGTCAACCTGTGGACACTATATTTTATTATCCGGCTTGTCATGAAGAATGTAAAGCTCAAACTAGTATGTACTCTTACATTCTGGTATTGCTGCATGTGTAGGAGTTTTTCTGTTAATGGTGTAGAACTATAGACAGAAACATTCTTCAAATTGTAAAAGTAGGAAGGTTATAGCTTCTGGCCTACCAAGAACCCTATGAAACTCTATAAAAAGGAAGCAAAAAGTTGCCAGTGGCAGTCTGCAAGTACATCTGCAAGCTCTCAGAAATACAACTGTTTTAAATTTCAGTACATTTTAAGCTGCCTCCCAATTCTGCCTTCAGAGTAACCAAAAATGCCCAGAAATACAACCTGCATAATAGGTACTAACATTTTTCATAAACTCTGCCCTTTTTGTGGTCCCCCTGTAAGCATAGAACAATAGTTTCTTCATGTTATGGTTGGTTTGGTGTTTTAGGATGGAATGAGGATTCCAGCCTAACACAGTCACTTTGTTTTTACCAGGTGTCTATTGTAGTCAAAGCAGTAGGGTGAGGTTTCCAATATGTCTCAGCCACAGAGCCACAGATAAGCTTCATACTTTTTCTAAAGCTTGTTATTTTAATAATTAAAGGGGTAGTCTCTTGGTAAGACCAAAGAGGTGTGGCTTCAAAGGCGATCCAGTTAAAAGCCGAATCCATTTGGTCACATGATTTTCTGGGCTAGACATATGAGTTTCCTGTGTCTGGAGACACCCACAACTACTGAGGTTCCCGTCTTGAAACCACTATAGTTGAACTGCTGACAGCCTAGAGAAAATGTCATGAAAGTACAAATTACAAAATTACTTATATTTAGGAAATATAAATTTTTTTCAGAAGGTGACAAGAGGGAGAACAAATGAATACCTCCATGGATATAAATGGAAAGTATAGAAGACTATTTGTTTCAACCCTAGGACTGAAGTAGAATAAAAAAAGATGAGGGAACCATGGTAAATGTAAATCGTATGTTTCTTTCTTTGTTTTTGTAATCTTTCATATTTATTCCAGTCAATATTTGTGATTCAAGCAACTTATTAATTTTTTCTATCATTATTTTGTTAATAAATTGATTTTGACCCCTAGTCCCATCACATCCTTGTAATGCAGGAGTGGATTCGCTGGGCCAACGCAAGCGATGATAGCTAAGCCACGCCAGGGAACGGAGTCTAAGTAGCCCCCGGTTTTCACCAGAGCCCGCCGCAAAGCGGGATGGACTTGCTGCGGCGTGAGGCTACCAGGTCGTTACCCCTGACGTGACTGGCTTGCGATGGCGGCCAGGGTACAGCGTGGTACAAAGACGTAATCCAGAGGCGTAGGCGGGGACAGGCAGAAGGTCAGGGCAGGCAGCAGAGGTTCGTAGTCAGAGACGGGCAGACGGTCAGCCAGGCGGCAAACAGGCAAGGTCAGGAAACGTAAGCAAGCGGACTGGTACACGGGTAATCAAGACTGAACTCCAATACTCTCTAAACGCACCAAAAACACACCAACAGACTGGCAGAGAGTGCTGGGGGCGTATACCTTATATAGGGCCAGCGGCCAGCAATAACCGATTAACGGCGCACTGGCCCTTTAAATCCGGACCAGCCGTCGCGCGCGCCTTAAGCAGCGATAATGCGTGCGGCGGCTGTCAGAGCTGGACACAGGATAGGCGACTGGTAAGTACGGGGTTTCCCGGGCAGGAGGAGAAGGACAATGGCTGCGGGCAGCCGCGCGCCGTGACAGTACCCCCCCTCCCTCCTTCCCCCCTTAGCTCTCCCCCTCTTCCTTTGGAATCTAGAGAGGAGATCAAGGGACAGATTGGTCTCAGGTTCCCATGAACGCTCCTCTGGACCGAAGCCCTTCCAGTCAATAAGGTAGAACCGCTTCCCCCTCACTGTCTTCTCCGCCAGCACCTCCTTGACCTCAAAGATGTTATCTGTGCTAGCAACAGGAGAAGGCGAGACAGATCTACGGGAGAAGCGGTTCAGCACCACCGGCTTGAGGAGGGACACGTGAAACGCGTTCGGGATACGTAGAGTCGGGGGCAAGCGAAGCTTATAGGACACGGGGTTCAGTCGCCGAAGCACCACAAAAGGGCCCAGGTATTTGGGGCCCAACTTGTAACTGGGCACCTTAAAGCGGATGTACTTCGCGGATAACCAAACCCTATCACCTGGCTCAAATAGGGGCGGGGACCTACGATACCTGTCAGCCTGACGTTTGGTGCGGGCCGAAGCTCGTAGCAGGGCCTGTCGTGTGAGTTGCCAGAGAGCCTTGATGTCCTTTACTTGGGCATCCACGGCAGGGACAAGAGACGAGGTAGCTAGAGGGTGAGGCAGGCGGGGATGTAACCCAAAGACAACAAAAAAGGGAGAGGCCCCAGCGGATTCTGACTCTAAAGAGTTATAAGAAAACTCTGCCCAGGAGAGAAGATCGGACCAGTTATCCTGACAAGCGGACACAAAGTGCCGCAAGTAGGTGCCCAACACCTGGTTAACCCTCTCTACCTGCCCGTTAGTTTGAGGGTGGTATGCAGATGAAAAATCCAGCTGAATCTGCAACTGACAGCACAGAGCCCGCCAAAATTTAGCGATAAACTGGACTCCCCTGTCAGAGACAATATGCAACGGGAGACCGTGCAAGCGGAAAATAAGATGGAAAAAATGTTGGGCCAGCTGGGGGGCAGAGGGTAACCCAGGTAGTGGGATAAAGCGAGCCATTTTCGAGAAACGATCGGTCACCACCCAAATGACCGTGTTTCCAGATGAGGGTGGGAGATCTGTGACAAAGTCCATGGCGACATGGGTCCAGGGTTTTTCCGGCACAGGGAGAGGCTGAAGAAGGCCCGCGGGTTTGAGGCGAGGAACCTTATTTCGGGCACAGGAGGAGCAGGCCAGCACAAAGTCCCTGACATCTTGAGCAAGAGTGGGCCACCAGTAGTAGCGGGAGACCAGCTGTAGAGACTTATGGACTCCTGGATGCCCAGCTGTTCGGGAAGAATGTCCCCACTTCAGGATTCTAGGCCGCAAGGCAGGGCGCACATACGTCTTCCGGGGGGGGGGGCAAATGTTGAAGATCCACGGGGGCAGCCGCGACGAGGCGTTCAGGAGGGACTATGTGCTGTGGAGGAGACTCAAGACCCACCGTATCCGAGGCACGAGATAGGGCGTCGGCTTTGACGTTCTTCCCGGCTGGCCGAAAGTGTAGCAGGAAGTCAAAACGGGCAAAGAAGAGCGACCATCTAGCCTGCCGGGGATTCAGGCGTTGAGCCGACTGAAGATATAGGAGGTTTTTATGGTCGGTGAAGATGTCAATAGGGTGACGAGCCCCCTCCAGCAGGTGACGCCACTCTTCTAGAGCCAACTTTATGGCCAGTAATTCGCGATCCCCTATGGTGTAATTCTTCTCGGCAGGAGAGAAAGTTTTGGAGAAGAATCCACACGTATGCAGTTTACCCGAGGAGGATCTCTGCAGGAGGACAGCACCGGCACCCACCGAGGAAGCATCCACTTCCAGAATGAAGGGGCGGTTCGGGTCCGGGCGAGACAGGACCGGAGCAGACGAGAATGCAGATTTGAGACGGTTGAAGGCTTCTTGAGCTTCAGAGGGCCAGGATTTGGGATTGGCGTTCTTCTTGGTTAGAGCCACCAGGGGAGCCACAAGCGTAGAGAAATGTGGGATAAATTGTCTATAATAATTGGCAAATCCCAGAAATCGTTGAATGGCCCGAAGGCCCACCGGTTGTGGCCACTGCAACACTGCGGAGAGTTTTGAAGGATCCATCCGGAGGCCCTTATCAGAGACGATGTACCCTAAAAAGGGTAAGCTGGTGCGTTCAAAGAGACACTTCTCTGGTTTGGCAAAAAGCTGATGGGTGCGGAGTCGCCTGAGGACCTGGCGGACGTGGTGGCGATGAGTTACGAGATCCGGAGAAAAGATAAGAATATCGTCCAAGTAGACAATGACACAGATGTAGAGTAGGTCCCGGAAGATCTCGTTGACAAAGTTTTGAAATACAGCAGGAGCGTTGCAGAGACCGAATGGCATAACCAGATACTCGAAGTGGCCATCCCGCGTATTAAACGCCGTTTTCCACTCATCGCCCTCTCTAATACGAATTAAATTATAAGCACCGCGGAGATCCAGCTTGGAAAAGATTTTCGCCCCACGTAGGCGGTCGAAGAGTTCGGAGATCAAGGGCAGCGGGTAGCGGTTTTTTATAGTAATTTTATTTAAGCCCCGATAGTCGATGCAGGGCCGGAGAGACCCGTCTTTTTTCTCCACGAAGAAGAAGCCGGCTCCAGCCGGAGACGAGGACTTACGGATGAATCCTTTGCGGAGGTTCTCCTTGATGTACTCAGACATCGCCTTAGTCTCCGGGACGGAGAGAGGGTAAACCCGGCCTCTGGGAGGAGAACAGCCAGGTTGCAGGTCAATGGGACAGTCATAAGGCCGGTGTGGAGGAAGCGTTTCGGCCTGTCTCTCCGAAAAGACATCAGCAAAGTCCCAGTATGGCGTAGGGAGACCTGGAGGAGGCTTGGCAGACTTCAGGGAGGCGACCTGAGGAGCGAGTTGCGGTTTAGACAGGCAACGTGAGTGACACGCGGGACCCCAACGCATGACTTCACCTGTGCTCCAATCCAAGGTCGGGGTATGGTCCTGCAGCCAAGGGAGGCCCAGAAGGATTTCAGAGGAGGATCGAGGCAGGACAAGAAGTTGCAACGTTTCCTTGTGAAGGGCCCCAATCTGCAAGAAGAGGGGGGCAGTACGGAAGCGGATAGCATCCTTAAGGCATTCGCCACTGACTGAGGAGACAAACATGGGTTTCTGCACAGGGAGACGAAACCTGGTCACAAGTTCGTAGCTTATGAAGTTTCCTGCCGATCCTGAATCAATAAAGGCGGTGGCCTAAAAGGTGCTGTCCGGAAAAGCATCAATATGTACGGGCATGGTCAGACGGGGAGAGGCCGCTCTGACACCTAGGGTCGCCTCTCCTACGAGCCCTAGGTGCGGAAGTTTCCCGGGCGCACCGGACAGTCCCCAATGAAATGGCCAGAACCGCCACAATAGAAGCACAGCTGCTTCAGACGACGCTGAGAACGTTCCTCCTGGGACAGGTGGGCTCTCTCGACCTGCATAGGTTCCTCTTCAGAGACCATCGGAGGAGGAAGAGGTGACCGCTGGAACGTGGGAGCCAAGCGGGGGAAACGGCGTGGACGGACGGTTTCCCGTTGTAGGCGGAGCTCTTGTTGCCTTTCGGCGAAGCGAATATCCACTCGGGTGGCCAAATGGATTAGGTCATCCAAAGCAGCTGGTAGATCCCGAGCGGCGAGCTCATCCTTGATTCGCCCCGAGAGGCCTTGCCAAAATGTCGCCACCAACGCTTCGTTATTCCAGTCCAGCTCCGAAGCGAGAGTGCGAAACTGCACCGAATACTGACCGACTGTGGTGTCGCCCTGACGAAGCCGGAGCAGTGCTGCGGCAGCCGAAGAAGTGCGGCCTGGTTCCTCAAAGACCGTGCGGAACCCCCGGAGGAAGGTTTGGAGGTCAGCTGTCAGAGTATCCCCTCGATCCCATAGTGGCGTCGCCCAAATCAAGGCTTCTCCAGTCAAGAGGCTGATTATGATGAAGCCCACCTTGGCACGCTCTATGGGGAATTGGCGCCCCATCATCTCGAGGTGGATGGAACACTGGCTGATGAACCCACGGCACTTCTTGGGGTCTCCATCGTAGCGTGAGGGGAGTGGCAGATGCAGAGAGGGTCCCGAAGCCGAGGCAGGTAGGGCAATGGATGCCGGAGCACCGGATGCGGGTGCGGAGGCGGCAGCCGGTGGAGGCAGACGGGTAGCAAGGTTCTGCATCATGGCCGCTAACTGGTCGATACGTTGACTCTGCTGGGCGACCGCTGTCGTGACGTCCCGGAGATCAGGCAGAGGTACCCTGGCGGAATCCATGGCCAGTCTGTACTGTAACGCAGGAGTGGATTCGCTGGGCCAACGCAAGCGATGATAGCTAAGCCACGCCAGGGAACGGAGTCTAAGTAGCCCCCGGTTTTCACCAGAGCCCGCCGCAAAGCGGGATGGACTTGCTGCGGCGTGAGGCTACCAGGTCGTTACCCCTGACGTGACTGGCTTGCAATGGCGGCCGGGGTACAGCGTGGTACAAAGACGTAATCCAGAGGCGTAGTCGGGGACAGGCAGAAGGTCAGGGCAGGCAGCAGAGGTTCGTAGTCAGAGACGGGCAGACGGTCAGGGCAGGCGGCAAACAGGCAAGGTCAGGAAACGTAAGCAAGCGGACTGGTACACGGGTAATCAAGACTGAACTCCAATACTCTCTAAACGCACCAAAAACACACCAACAGACTGGCAGAGAGTGCTGGGGGCGTATACCTTATATAGGGCCGGCGGCCGTCAATAACCAATTAACGGCGCGCTGGCCCTTTAAATCCGGACCAGCCGTCGCGCGCGCGCCTTAAGCAGCGGTTATGCGCGCGGCGGCTGTCAGAGCTGGACACAGGAGCGGGGACTGGTAAGTACGGGGTTTCCCGGGCAGGAGGAGGGCGAGCTGCAGCGCCGCGCGTCGTGACAATCCTGGTTGGCACACAATAAATATATGTACAGCATAGGGTGGCACAACATCTTTACAAAAAAACTACTGAAACTGGTATGGGTTTTCATTACTGTAATAAATGTAGATGAAAACCCAGGTTTATAATAAAGTATGAATATGATAACAGTTGTGCACAAATTGATTGTGAAAACCATCACTATGTCAAGGGTGAAATAGAGGCTGTTGTCATGACCTCTGGGCTCCCAACCATGTACAGAAAAACAGTAATGGGATTTGTGGAAAGTAAATAATTATACCTGAAGATAACTTGGCATTCGCTTATCTGTTTCTTTGAGAAAGGACAATTGTGTCAACACTACATATCCAATCATCATGTATGAGTAACTTGCCCATGTATTTTAGACAACTATTCTTGAAATAAAAAGGAAATTCAGAAGTTTAAAGTGATACAGCTCATTCATCAACAATTTGGTGTTCTGAAATCTATTTTTAGGAAGGTTAATGATAATAATAATTATTCATACAATGAATGTGAGACCTGATAATGAAATACTACACAATATGTACATTGAATGCCATATCCTGCAAGTCACTATGGGGTAGGAAATGATGAAGGTATAGGAGGAGGTTAGAATACCAAAATTCTTAGGGCCTCATGTATGAAAACTGTCTAGGTCTAAGACTTTCTTTGTTGCCCATAGCAACCAATCAGTGCTCCCTTTCATTTCATATAGTGCTCTGAAAATAATAGGGGAGCTCTGAGTTAGTAGCTATGGGCAACAAAGAAAGTCTTAGACCTAGACAGTTTTCATACATGTGGCCCTTTAGTTTTTTTTGTATTTGGATTGGGTACCTGATATTTCTAGTTGGAAAATCAGTATGACTTGTTACGCTTAGATCTTGGATTTATGCTCATAATTTTTTTTTCTTTCTTTCTCACATTTTATCTCTTTTTTTTAGAAGAGGTTAACATGAAAATTGGGGATTGTAACGAACCGGAGTAGTGGATCCACTGGACCCCCGCAGGCGGAACTGGTACATGGGAACGGCAATCCGAAACACAGTAAGGCTTCCTCGCATAGGTACGGGTACTATAGATTCGGCAAGTACCTAACGGAGGTGGTGCCATTATATAGCACCAGCTGCCGGCAATCAACCAATTACCAGAGCGCTGGCCTTTTAAATCTAGGAGAGCCGGCGCGCACGCGCGTCCTATGGAGCTGTTCTGCACACACCGGCAGGCCAGACAGACGCGGGGAAGCAGGAGCGCAGTCATTTAAGTGGATGCGCCCGAGGGAGCGAGTGCGCCCGCGGCCCAACATGCAGGCGCAAGGGAAGGTGTGGGGGCATGAACTGCGGGCTGTGGTGCCACTCGTGACAGGGATTACATTCTACAAGACCATCTAAAAAGGCCTGTCATTCACTTCTAACACATAGCATGTAGTATATAGGTGTTTTTACATACCGTTAGTTGATTTGTTTTTCAATACAATATAACAATATATAAATACTTACTGACAAAAGAGAATCTGGGTAAATACCTTGGGCATGCTAGATGTGTACATTTTAATTCCTGACCACAGAGTGATCCTAACCTGAGTGTGTTTTTAAGAATGACAACAGGAAATGCAGTCATTGCAGACTCCTCACTGACAAATTATATGGCATGAGAAAATAATGTCTTTTTACCATGTTACAAGCTGATTTGTGACTGTACTACACACAGCCTGCTGCACACACCCAGGAAGTGAGGCAGAGATACAAGGGCTGAGAATGATAATTAACAGTGCTAGGAGAATTAGCGGGCGGGTGCAGAGAAGTCCTAGATTGTAACTATAAGGGATTCTGGGACTTGTAGGAAATAGCTGTAGGAGAACAATTGACACTCCCACAACCACGACGTTTCACCGATCTTATGATAGATGAATAAGGAGGCAAAGGAGAATAAAAGGCATACATGAAGTTAGTGGAATATGTTTACCTTTCAATATAAATGCTGTTTATAGTGTTCTGTGAAATCATTAAACTCCAGATAACCCCTTTAATTTGTGCTTCTTAAACTTTGAAATTCCAGTGCTAATCCTAACTTTGGAACATTTTTTTCATGGACCCGTCATGGGAAATACATTGCAATAGAGAATAGACCTCTTCCTACAGTTTACAACCCCCCTATCAAGATTTCTAGTGCTTATAACAGAGCTTAAATTGAACTTGTGTCCTCTTTAGATCATGTTTGTGGTTTCCATCAATAGTATCCTTCAGGATAACTTGATAAAGGTATTCCAACATACTCTAGGGCAAATGTGGTCTCTTCTGGACTATCTTTGCTTTATTTCTGACACTATATACTTTACATGCTGGACACAAAGCGTGGTCTTCCACATTTTTGTGTCTGGCACATACAACATATACAATTGGGAAATTGTAAATGTAATCCAAACTAAATCCAAGAGAGACCACAGCTACCCTATATGACCTTACAGTAGCCTATAGGATTGCTCAACATATGTAGTTGTTAGTTAACACAGTTGTTGTTGATTACTGGTAAACCTACAATAATTCTAGAGAAGTTTAGACTTTGTAAAAAGATTTTGCTCTCCTCCTGTAACCATGATACTACCATTGACTGCACTTCCACCCCTGCCTACACAGGACTATTTCCCACATATTATATGTTCATTTGCTCAATTATAGTAACTGGTGTAGGAGAAGGGAAAAGGGATTCAATTGCTAGAAACTTGGAATGAACCTGAGTGAAACATCCCTGATTTGTTGCCCAGGCTGCTTCCATAGCAACTAGCTAAAGCTATACAATCATAAGGCTATTCTCTTAGGGCGACTTCCCCAGTGAGAAGAAGTCACAAACAATTTTAGTCTTGACCAAGAAACTCTGTATTATTCTTCTTTCTGGGTCATTCAGTCACATAACAAGCATTATTCATCAACACTGCACGTTAACAACTAAAATAATTTTTTTATGAAATAACAATGACGCTTCTTTCTTGTTTCATCTTTAATAACAAACATACTATTTAGTAACAAACATTTTTTTCTTATGGTTTCATGCTTTATGGATACCTGTCGGATCGAGTACAGCTACATATCATTTTTATAGAAAGAATGTGCCCTGTGCTGAGTAGCTACAACTGTCTGGCTCCATGTGTCTGGCTGGCTGTAGAAGTGGCCATAAATTTGTAGAAACTGCATGCGTGCCATATTCACATGAAAGACCCATAGATATATAAAGCTCTTTTACTAACTACAGTATTTGGATACATGTAATAAAAATCATGCTCCACATGTCAGACATAGAGCATTGCAATTAAAAGGAGATGGTAAAGGTGGTCAAAACATTAAAACAAAGCTGGATGAACCCTTTTTAACAATGGTCTTTAGAATGGACGATGATCTTATGTGTATGGAGATTTCCAACAGTAATTAGAGAGAATGGAAGAAAGAATGATCATTTGTGTTGCACACATCATTTCCAATTCATTCTTCATGCAGGAGATTGGCTAGCCTACAGGGGTTTTGCCACAAAATAAATCTCTTTCTGAGACTGGCTCGCAGCTCGCTACAAACCGGTCTCAGAAAATGTTGATATGGCTGCACATCTACAGTTCTCCCCATTATTTTCTATGGGAGTTCGGAATAAAGCTGAGCAAGTATACTTAGCTATATTCAGAACTCCCATAGACATTAATGGGGGAGAGCTACGCAAGTGCAGCCCTTTCCCCATGCACTGAGACAGTCTTGTAGTGAGCTGCGAGTAGGTCTCAGAAAGGGATTCTCCTTCACGGCAAAACCACTTTAAGAGGTAAATATGTTATAACGTTCTTTCAGCTGACATACTCCTATACACATAACTGCTCATCTTGACCAAGGGCTCATATGTGTGTCATGGAAGAAGGAAGAAAGCTGCTGCCAGACACTTATAGATCTTATCTCCTCTAAAACAAAAGGATCGGGAAGCTGAAAGCCAAACACCTGATCCTTGTGTCCCCAACATCATTTGTCCGTTGGGAGTCAGGAAGTGCTATACACAGATCCACAAAATCTAATGTGAATGGCTATGTATTAAGAGAAACTTCTACACTTATCTGAGCTATACATGTTTATGGGGTAATTAGTAAAGGTGTTGGGCAAACAAGCAAGAAATAAATAGTCAAAAACCCTTTATATACTTCCTGTAGACCGTGAAACAATTCTAATATATTAAAACTGGTTTAAACAATCTTAACTAAAATTGTGAATTTACTTATACCACCTTACAACTGCACTAACTTCACAAACCTTATATAACAAAGGATCAGGGGAAAGAACACTAGGAACAAAAAAAACACCAGCAAGCTTTATAGTGTGAACATTTTAATGTAGTAAGTCATCTTGATGTGCTTCTTAGAGGAATATTAAATATATAGATTTAATCTAATATCCTGAGAAAGAAGGATGGATTTGAATATAATGCCTGTAAGTTAGATGCAGGCAGATCAAGGAGAACCTTATGTGGAAAAAAATCAAGTTGTGCTATGGAAATCAGATTCATTAGAAATTATGGTGTACTGCATGACACTTAATTTATCAGTGACTGTAAACTCCAGCTGCAGCGGCTTCTTGATTTGTATTCTCTGTGTTACAAAGAAACACAAATAGGAGCAACATCATTACAAATGCCAACAGCACTTGTACAAACTTCAGAGGTTAGACCACCACCTCCACACCTCCTCTGAATTAGAGCAGAAGAAGCAGCCTGGTGAATTCACTGTCATGGTGAATTCACCAACAGGGTCTGAATGCATTTCTAGAATGATATAATCTAACAAGTTAGAGTGACTAGGATTTTGATTGGAGATTGGACTCAACCTCATGGGGGTTTTTGCCTTTCTCTAGATCATCACTGTAGGACAATAGGCTGAACTGGATGGATGGATGTCTTTTTCAGCCTTACAAACTATGTAACTATGTAACTACAGCTTCAAGGAACAAACTTTACATTTATTCACCAATGTCCATCAGGCTATGTCTACACTGCATCAGACAAAAAACGGCCTAAAAGCGGCCATTTTTTCTCCGCTGCAGGACCGCGTTTTTTGTCACACTTTGTGACAAAAGCCGCGGTCGCTTCTCGTTTTCCTGACGTCGCCCATACAATTGTAATGTATGGGAAGACGGCAAGGAAACGAGAAGGGGCGGCGTGTTATCCAACATGTTGTATGATACGCCGCTGCAGAATGACGGGCAGAGAAAAGTCGCGCACTGGAGACAGCAGCTCGTCGTCTCTTTTGCCGTCTATGGGGCCGCACAGACGATCGTATCTGTGGCGCTTTTAAAAAACGAAAAGTGCCGGAGATACGATCGTTTTCTTATGTAGTGTGGACATAGCCTTAAAGCAACACTTATGCAAAATTTTTGTATAAAAATGGCTCCACTGAGTGGGTGAATAAAACCAGATTTGTTCTTTGAAGACTTGGTGCTGTTTCTTCTCTTCCATTTATTATGTTCGGCTAGGTCTACACAGCATAGAACAAAAAAAAACTCGTTGAAAACCAAAACCTAAAAACCGATTTGAACTTAAGTATTTTGTCCGTTTTTTTTGTCCAAAGCAACTGGGTTTCTGATGAGATTTGTGGGTGGTTTTTCGTTTTTGTTGAGGTTTTTGGCATGGTTTTAGGTCTGTTTTTTGGACCGCTTTTGGGCAGTTTTAAATGTAAGCAAAATTCATATACCTTGTTTAAAACCTGGGAAGTTTCTCAGCAGAACTGTCCAAAAACCACATCAAAATCCATGGCAAAAACTACAGAAAAAATGTCCACAAACGGTTTATATAGACTTCAATAGTAAATTTTCTGCTGGACTTCATCGGATTTTACAACATGTTCCTAAAACCGTCAGCGTACAAAAAACGACAAGGAAAAAAATACGACTACAAGTCCCTTTTTGTATGAAAGTCTATGTGGACGTTTTTACATCGGATTTTCAGCAGTTTCAAAATACCTGTAAATCTGACAGAAAACCTCTACTGTGTAGACATAGCCTTATACTATTTAAAAAAGTAGCACTGATGCTTACACAGAGACCACAAGATTGCTATAGAGCTGAGAAACTAAGACACTTGCTCTAAAAACCTATCCCTTGGACTTACTTGTACGTAGACAGACAACATCCAGAATACCCTTAAGAACAATGCATTGGTTATGCAAACTGTACAATATTGTATGCATAGATTGACTATAACGGAGTTAATGCATCTGTAGCAATATTGGTCAATAAAATCATTTAGGGAACTAAACAGAAGTATAAATGAGACATTTGTTACATGTTTATTGTTTTGCATGTGTTTTACAGAGAAGCCATAGAAGAGATCATGTCATGTTTATCTGAGGAAATCTTTCTATAATTATTTTGTACTTTGTGACACAAGAGTAAATGTCTCAAAATGCCTATCCATCCCCTGCCAAATACACAATCACCAAAGGTTCCTTGACTTGATTGTCTGCTGTTGAAGAGCCCTTCTCTATAGAGAAATTACAGTATAATGATCTGTGCAGAGGCCTCTTGTATGTGTGTAAGAGTACTTAACTAGTGGGTCAATTTCCTGTACTCCAGACAGAACTGTGTAGCACAAATTGAAGGTATTTATTCTGCTTACATGTATTAATGATTGAAATGATCATATTAATCAGTTACTACAAGAGCTGCTAAAACTGATAACTTGTTCAAGAATGACAGTCCCTGGCTGCTGCAACTCATTCTGTCCACTCAAAAGTAAAGTGCAAAAGTCATGTCACCAGCAACATTTTTTTCTTTGCAGATGTCTTATATTTTGCATAAATGACAAATAAATTATCAGTTATTTTTACAACAACCAACACATAAAACCCCCTAAAACATGAACGTATCCTAAAAAAGTGTATTGCAAATCTTGTAATTTAACCCTTCTGTTGTCCGAAAATGTGGGAGCTGGTTGTTCAGTTAGCCAGTGGAATTTTTGTTGTTTTTAATCTTCATTAACTTTTTTTTTTTTAAATATCATAACTTTATGAGCTTTTTTTCTTTTTTAAACAAGCTGCATATTTTTGTGGGGGAATTGTGCCATCCATTTAAAGGAGTTTTATCGTTTGAGCTGTTCGTGCTGTTCTGCTAATTCTCTGAGATTGAGTTTGAAATCCAGGGGCGTGTCTCTCCTCTCAACAAGCGTGTCTCTCTTCCCAGGAGGCGTGTCTCTGCTCACTGAAGACCTGTGACATCATCATTCTGGGTTAGGCAGTAGAAGCAGAAGGTTGTCTGGATATAACAGCTCTGTAGCTCCTGCATGCTTATGTCTGCAGCCTTCAGGCTCCAGAAGCACCTGTTATATCTCTTAGTTTACACACAAATGACACTGAAAGCCAGCAGCTGTTAATTCTAGTGGTGTTCACCCAAATTGTATTGACAACAGGCAGAGATCTTTACTCAACTACAAATGTCAGCTTCAAGTAAAGATCTCTGCTTGCTGTCAGTGACATGTGAGTGAAAACAATGGGGAGGAGCAGCAATCAGCTTTGAGAGAAGACCCTGCTCAGCCTGTAACTGACTTGGGCTGGTGGTGCAGCGGTAGAGCATTGCTTTAACAATGAAGAGGTTTGGAATTCTAGTCCCCTCACAGAGTATATTTTTCCCCCCCTAAATTCTACACATATGTAGAGAGACCTAAAATATATATGTCAATCTCTATAATGATATATATACACATACATAGCTCCCCCCCATATCAGCCCCTCCCCCAGGGTATATGCTTTGATCACATAGTTGGAAGTGCTTGGTGGACTGTGAGGAGGGGACACTATATAGGGGAGCTTTTTTGTGTATATAAATAAAATTATAGAGTCACACATTATTTCATATCTTTCATTATGTACAATTTATAAAAAAAATAAAACTATCGTTTTTTTAAGGGCCAGGGGGGAGTAAACACAGAGTTGCGGGGCAGCCAATCACGTGCGGGGGCGTGCCCAGGGTTTCTTTTTTTTAAGGGGATACCCCAACAAGCTGAATGAAATTCAGCTACCCAATCACAGTGCGGGGCGTGTCTGGGGATGGGGGTCCGCCCCAGGGGGCGTGGCCGACCAGCAACAGCAAAATAAAACAGAGTTACAGAAAAGCTAAATTCGGGCAAAACCAAATGACTGGGGTAATGAAACCCAGTAACAAAAGTGCTTATTTTTACTGTCCCCATAATCTGAGACATGATCTTTGTAACGATAAAACCCCTTTAAATAAGCAATTCATTTATAATAACTTTCAATATAGGTCAAATGCGGAATAAAAGCAATTGTGCTTTTTATTAATACAACATACTAATCACCATAAATATCATGTTCATTACATTACAGTCTGTTGGTTGTTATGGATAAGAAGATACCAAATATGTCTGTTACTTACTGTATTGTGAAGTTAGTTAAATGTATAAAACTTGTTTTACTACGTTTACAAACGCATAATGCCTGTGAAGAAGAATACTACTGAGGTTTTTGCAATTCAGCAAGGACTAAAGTAAAGTTTCTTAATTTTTGATGTAGATTAAAATTGTTAAAGTATGCCTCCAGTAATAAACAACTTTTCAGAAATCTATAGTACAAGCACAGACAAGAAACTTTGTACTATATATTTATTACATAAAAATGTGTCTTTCTCCACTTTTCAGGCTCCTTTGCTCTCTTTCACTTCTTTAACTGTTAGAATTTAATTTAAAAAAATGTCTGAAATAGATTTTGAAGTTAAAGCTGCCTATAAAAGTCTATGGAGAGAGGAAGAAGATAACTGCTTTAGAAGAAAAAGGTTTAAATTGTAGCGAGAGGCAGCTAAACCTTATAATGTCTCATCACAGTGTATGTGTTGTAGTGGAACAGAGTCTCCCCATCTCTGTATACTGTATACGATAGATACGATAGTAGATAGTTTCCTGCTTATGCTTCCTTCTCGCCCTTCCATGTCCATAGACTTCTATGGGGAGCTGCAGCTTATTTCTTAATGAAACTGAAAATATGTCCTGTCTGTATATGAGTTTTATCAGTGCATTCTAAATAGCTACACAGTTCAATAGGCTGATAGAGGAGAAGCCTAATAACTGGGGAAATAAGAATTTTTCTTAAATAGTATAACAAAAGTTTTCTTATCGTCATATGTATTAATCATTTCTGCAAGGTTGTTTATAATCAGAGGTTATAAAGGAAGATATATAATGCCCATATATTACCTGCCCCGTTTACTCTTGAGTACTCTTACAAAACTCTCACTTTGTTGTACTCTTACATAAAGTTAAGACAATGCATTTTTGTCATTGTACAAAGTCAAAATACTGTAGTTTCAAAAGATATGTAAAAATCCATATACTCTCTTTTCCACAATTTTTAAAGTTTAACTGTACTTCATGTTATTATAAGGAACAGTTTAGCTCCTAACTTTTCACCTTTCAAACAACTTTATTAAATATTCCACCTCTCACTATAAGCAATATTTATAAAGCCTTTGTCATACAAATACAGCCCACAATCAAAACCCATTTTTTTTTTGGGGATAGAAACCCCCCTTTTTGGGGGGGTGCCACAAATTTTGTTTCCTTTCTTCAGTAAATCACACTCTGTGAGATGTAATTTGATATTATTTGCAGATAGAGCATTTTGGCTGTGGTCAGAGCCATAATGAGATTCAAATCAAACATTTTATTGGGTGGGAAATAAATTTTTTGGTTAATGTCTTGTGTATAAATCAGGGCATGACCATCCCACTCAATGGGTTTACTTTTTTAAATTTAAATTTTTCCCAATTAAACTTTTTGTTCACCATTAAAGGATTTAACTGGAAATTTGAAAGGGTTTGTCTATATTTTTGTTTTTTTCCTTTTTTTCATCTATCGTAATTGTTTTATGTAACAATTACTAATTTGCAGAAAGCAACCAATCACATTGCTCATCCCAACTGCAACATGTCCTCTGAAATATGAGATTTAAAGTCTGGTTGCTATGGGCAACTGTTTCACGTTTCCTTTTCACCAGCTTTGATAAATGTTCACCATTAGGTATTTCATTTTGGGAAACCCGGGGCCCAAATTGTTAAAAAAAAGGGGCAAAAAAAAAAACGGGCGCTTTTATACTATACATAAAAAAATTCAGTTAATGTCGGGGGCAAAATTACCCCAAAAAAAAAATTTTTGTTTGCCCATAAAATGGGAAATATCAAGGGTAGTGGGGCACCCCAATTTGGAATGCGAAAAATTATTTTTCCTCCCCACCAACACTAAATTGTCAGTAAATCGGGTGTACAAGGTGGTCGATATCAAGTGAACAAAATAAGGAGGGCAGAGAATTAGATTAATTATGCACCAGGGAAAGGATAAACCACATGCAAAGGCGTTTCTTGGGCGCAATCCATCTCGAAAAACACACAAAAGGGGCCCCACCTTCCTTTATGTAAAAACGGGGAGTGACCAGGGATACACTATGCAATAACAGCTCACATTTGGCTTTTACTCTGCATACACTTTAAGCACCACATGTACCCCTATTCGGTCCACAACCCCAACAACACACATTTCTACCACCCTACAGAAAGGAACTCTGTCCTACTGGTCATGTGCACCAGCAGCCACTTAACCTCTTTATAAATATATGAATTTTTGGGGCAAAAAGGGCAAAAATATTAAAGTTTTAAGCTTTAATATAAAGCTACAGTGTTTAGTTACAAAAATTAAAATTAAAAAATAAAAAAAAAAAAAAAAGACATATATAAAAACGTGCAGAACAGTATAAAAACAAACGCTGTAAGTTTTGAAAAAAAAAGGTGTTCCCCCAAATTTGACCGGTAAAAAAAGGCCCCCACTAGGGTCAGAAAATGACACTTTGGCAGACCAACCCCTTGCGGTAACCCCCTGACAATAGTTTTGTGATTCTAAAGGGTTTCTTATAAAAAACCCCCCCCTCCAAACCCCCTTCCAGGCCCTCATCCGGGCTTAGGTCACAGAAAAACATGGGAAATTTAACATGGAAAGGGACACAAAAGAATGTCATAATTTCCAGATTCTGTCATAACGCCTGCTAGGAGTTTCCTGACCAGATATCATGACCATCAAGTTCCCAAGTATGAATTTACCAACCGAGGCATATCAAATGTGAATGTAACAGATTCATAATTTGGGCCTATTTCCATTTCTGGGGTTTCCCCCTCAACTGAAAATTTTTGTGAATGGGGGGAACAGGGGGTAGGCTTTTTTTCCCTTTGGGGCCATAATCCCCATAACCCGATTATGGAAAAACTTTGGAAGTTTTTGTTTGATTAAAAAATTCTTCCCATCGCCTTGCCATGTGCTCAGCAATTCCTTGTGCTCGGGCCCCTGGGACATTTTTTTATGGCTTAGTGTTTTTCTTCTCCCACCTTTCCCAATTAGAAATTTCTGGGGCAAATTTGGTCAAAAAACCCCAAAAAGCCCCAAACGGGGGCTAAAACCTGGAAAAACAACCCCCCACTTGAATAAATGATTGCAACAGTTTCATAAAAAAAAAACATGATAAAATGACTGCAAGATGATACATCATACGCAATATTTATATACAAAACAATTTAACAAACCAGAATTAATCCTTTGACCCCAAAGACTCAATTTTTCCAAAATTTTTTTATCTATTTTAAACTGGGATAATAGAAACCCAACCCCAAACCCATCAATAATTTTTTTCTACCCCCTTACTTTTGCTTAGTTTACAATGGATAGTTTTCTGGCTGCTGTATTTTATAACAGCTCTGAATAAATATACGCTCTATGAGAAAATATGAATATGACATTCATAAAAAGTGCTTTTATCATACAATTTTAGAAAAAGTTTTTAACAGAGCAAACAAATGCAGTGGTGTTTGCTAAAAATACAGGAGCCAGTTGTTTGCTAGGAGTTAATAGCATAGTTTAAAGTTCTAAACATAAAATGACTGTGTTTGTGGCTTATCTTTCATACTTTTGCAATAATTAAATATTTCCAAAATGCAGCATGCTTTAGAAGTAGTTTTCTTAGGTATATTTTTTACACCCAAATTTAAAACTGTTTATGCATTTTTTAATGGTTTCTGTTTTTTTTGGAAAGTTTTTGGGTTAAATGTCCCATTTTTCCCCCAAATGGCCGGGCCCGTGTCTAGCATACCCTGTTTGTTCAAGCTTAAAAGGTTTTTGGGAACAAAGATGGTCACTGACTCCAACTATTTTCTCTACTTTGAGCAAAGAGAAGGGTGGGCTAATAAAATATACTGGTAAGGAGAAGGAAAGGGGATATGGATATTTTTTTCACATGTTACCTTTTTGAAAATTTTTGGGACATGGCAAAGTAAAAAGCCAGCTATATAGGGCCCATGGGGCCCCACAATAAAGAACACAAAGACTCACTGGACTGGGGAGGCTGTCATTTTTTGATTTGTTTCTCCCGACGCGTGTTTTTTCAATACACTTATTTGAAACCCCACTAAAAGGGCGTCAGGCCCCCTTTTTTGTTCCGTCTAAAAATCCCGAACGCTGTTTTGAAGCGTCCTCAAGAGGGGTCATATGGGTTTAGGGGTGTACTTGGGAAACCCCATATTAAATCCTAAGAAAATCCTTAAAAAAAACTACGCTGAAATTCAACATTCTGCGACTAAGATTTGGAATTCTGTCATGGATTGTCATGTGGATCCTCAAACAGATTAGCTTCAAGTTTGCAGAACAATGGAATCCAATCAGGCAAATTTACTGATCTTCTTTTTGCATACAGTGTCACAGCTGTCATATCTCTATGGAACCAAAAAAGCTTAGTGATTATGTTCACACTTCCCTCCACAGTTATCATTGTTAGACATTGTGCAAAAGGGTTTTAAAATTCCTCCCCAACTCTGTACGCTGCATTAAATAAAAAATTAGACCATAGTCACTAAAAAACTGTCACATTTTCATACACAGTACACAACCCCCCAACCTTAACCTGTCCACGCCCCTGTATTTTTAGTAAGTCCTGCCAGCAGGACTCAAAGATAAAAAAGCAGTTCCCCTTCCCCTATAATTACTGTAATGTAATTATCTTTATTCACTTGCAAACTACAGGCTGGCAAAGTAATGCACCCAGATCATTCTCTTTTCGGGTCACACCCCTGGGAATGTTTTTTGGCAAAACCTGGCTTTTAAAGCACACCCACGAGTGATGCAAAATGTTCACAAAGGACATGTGATCAAAAACCAGGGGTTTGCAGGAAGGGGGTTTTGAAAGGAAAACAAGACTCTTTGCCTGGTTCTGCCCCAAGGACAGGTAAAATATTTTAATAAGTTTTTAAATTTACAAAGTTTTTTTTTTTTTTTTTTTTTTTTTTTTTTTTTTTTTTTTTTTTTTAAGACTTGCACCTAGGACTAGAAGTTTTTAAAATATCCACTTTTTAGAATATACACATTTAATTTTGGAAGAAAATCTCAGAAGTGACCTTTGCACCATCGGAAAAAAGTTATTCCCTAACCAAATAAAAATCTAACAAATTATAAGAACTAAAAATTTTAACAATGTTGTTGTAACAGCTATGCTTCTCCACTCCCATTAGAAGATTCTAGATCTTTTAGAAACTATATAAAAGGCTAGCACTCAGAGCCCTAAAGTGTCCTTCAGATAGAGGCCAATGATTAGCAGGAGGGACTCTTCCAAAAGCCTTGTGACCAAAAGGGGATTAAAAAGATACCAAAGCAATAGATCCTGATTTACCATGCTTTGACCGGGAAAAGCCAGCCAATGACGGAAGCACGACCCGGGACCCCAGTCTTTCACCAGCATACCATTTTAGGGAGGAGAAGAGAGGGACAGCTAATGAAGGCCTTTCCTCAGCAAATAGCCTTTGTAGACTGAAGAGGTCACTCAGTGTCTTGCCTGTATTGTCTTGCACTTGAGTTCCTCCATTAAAGAAGTGTACTGGTTTACTGCAGAGCCCTGACTCTCTGAACTTATTTCCCATTGTGGTGCACCACACCTTACCAACCCTTCCAGGGACCAGTAACACATGGTGACACCTCAGAGGTGTCCAGGGAATTTAACATAGAGTTCAGACCACCTAGCCAAAACCAGGCAAGCAGGACCACTCCATTTGTTTTTACCCTTAATTAACTTATTAGTCAATTATTTTAGCCACACTGTAGTGCCAGTAACTTTCCTTACCTACACTTACATACAGGATGTCTGGATAATGCAACTTGCTCTCTGATTAACTAAAAAACACAGAACTCATTTATGAAAACTGTTTAAGTGTAAGAATGTCCTTGTTGCCCATACAATAAAATCACTTTAATTTTCTTTTACTGCTCGGAAAAATTGAATTTGACTCGGTTGGCTGTTTAGGCAACAAGACAGTTTTCATAAATGGGGCCCACTGTGCTTTTGAAGCTGACGGGAAGTCTGTCTTTCTATGCATTCTTATGAGACTGTCTTTGAATGCATAGAAAGATTCACTTCTAAATGACACAACAATACGCAACTCACAGTGCAAGTCACATTGACAGCAGTGAAAAATCATGTTTGCAGCTGCAGGTAAGCAAAATTATTAGCACTACTGTGTACCAAAGAAATTTAAAGGGGGAGAAAAAAAACCAAAACTGAATGCCCTTTTAAACCAGTTTCATAAACCGGTAACTTTTACTTTTCTGTAGTAGACATCTGTTTGAAGGCTATAATGCTATGAACTCGGTTATTGTACTAGTTTTTTTTTTCACCATTTTCCCATGATATGTTAGGCTTTATTTTTATGACATTTTTCGTGAAAAGTTCTGTATTTTTTCATCAGGCACATAGGTGATTTAAATATTTAGGGTCCCTGGGTTAATTTTTAAAGACATTTTTGGGGCTGTAAGTAGTAATTTTAATAATAATATTTTTTGTGCGTGTTTTGTGTGTGTTTTTGTTACTTTGTTTTGTATACTATTCCCCATAAGGGCAGAAAAAGACTTTTGGTGTGCATTTTTATAGCACTTTTTACAGGGGGAAAAATAAACCCCCGACTGCAGCTGACTTGGTCTAATTTAAACCCAGAGGGAGTTATGAGTAAGTATGGGGGAGGAAGAAAAAAGGTAATGTAATTGTTATACAGCATCTGATACTGTATACTCAACGATCGAGAAGGCAGGGATGGTAATAAGCCATCCCTGTCTTCTCACTTGAGAGCCCAGCTATTGCTAATAACCGGCTCTCTACCCCCACCGCCGTACAATTAGGGCTTGTCCCCACGGCACAGGTTATTTGTCAGTTTTTCAGACGGTTTACGGTTTTATAATCTGTCTTAAAACCGACAAGCGATGCTCCCCCATAGACTTCAATAGAAAATCCGTGCTGCAGTCCCCACTGCACATATTCACCGCCGGATGGTTTTGTACACCGCCGGCAGTCCGAAAAACTAAGTTAGAACATGTTCATTCTTCCGCTCAGTGTTCGGGCGGAACATGAACATGTGGGTGTGAAGGGGGAGGGCTTGAATCCACAAACCATTGACAAAAGCCCTCCCCCTGCAGATAAAAAAAGACCAAATACCGGTCGGAAAATCCGACCAGTATTTGGTTTTTGCCGTGGGAAAAACACCCCTTAGGGCCTTTTTCCATGGCTTATTTCCAGACGGAAATTTCGAGCCGGATTGCCTCCAATTCCGTCTTTGAAAAAGGGGCAGTGGGGGGGCGGGGCACGGGCCCCTGGCCCAAAACTTACATTATCCACGGCGCAGATTGCGCCTGGATAATGTGCAGGTGACTTTCCCCGCCGGGCGGGGAGGAGCGACGGAATCCACTGTTCTCTATGAGAACGTGATTCCGAATACCCGCGGATTGGGGCCGTACACTGCGCGTCTGCATGAACGTCACTGAGCATTTGTGCAGAGTCAAACTGACACCACCCGGATGTTCATAGTCTGTGGGATGTTAGCATGTAGTTAAAATAAAATATCCTTATAAAACTCACCACAACATTCTAGGGTTAAGAATGAAAAAATATACTAAACACGTTTTCATCTCCACTAAGACTTTAGAAAAAGCATCTACTTTGCTAATATCTGGTAAATATCTACTAAATAAGACTCATGATGTTCCAGCATGGATTTCATACAACAATTCTGTTGATTGAAGGGTTTGAGGTCATGAAAAAACAAAGTAAAAAGTCCAAAAAAAACTAAATCAAACCCCTTCCCTTTCGCCTAACTTCTGTACTTTAACCTTTGATATTTTAGCAGAATCAGGTCAAAGAAGCTCTAAAAAGCCCAAAAAGAAAACCATCATGCAGAAAACACAGTTCCTCGCGATGCCCTTGTCCTTCATTAAGAAGGCCTTGAATAAACAGAGGAGCTGTCAGGGTTATTTGCCTTCAGCACTTTTGATCAGAATAACACAACTTGTCACTTTAATTATTTTCCACTTCACTTGGCTCCCCTGTGTTAGCGCAGGTCCAGCCATTTAATTCACAAACCCTGCCTGCGGATATACCGTAAATGCTAAGCTAAAACATGGAAAAGCTTTCTAAAGCCTGCATGCTGCCGTGGTAAGGGGTATGTCTACTTTCACACTGATCTATTGCCATCTTAAAGGTGCTATGTTATTTGTGCTAAGTGGTAGCTCCCTGGGTGAAAGACCTCATGCTTTAGCAAAAAAAACGAGAGAATAAAAAATCAATTTCTACAGCATCTGACACCTGAAGATCAAACTATTCCATCAAGAATCTTTCTATCAAGGTTACTTGTACAATATTGTTACATATACAGTTGGGTCCAGTACAATTTGTACAGTGACACCATTTTTAGAATTCTGCCTCTGTATAGCACCACTGTAGATGTCATATTACATTAAAGGGGTTGTCTCACTATAAGGTTTGCTGTTTATGTTAAAGATCTTGCAAAAACAAGTCCCTTTGCAATATATGTCCATTATCAGTGTCCTACCTATTCCTAGATATCCGATCTTGTATGGGCTCTATCAACTCCTCAGGCTACAGTCCTGTTTGATCTCTAATGATAGGCTGTCAGCACTGGTTACTATAGCTACAGACCTGTTTGATCTCTCATGATAGGCTGCCAGCACTGGTTGCTATAGCTACAGTCCTGGCTTCTACTGCAGCCTAGTAGAAGTCAGTGAACATGTCCCTGAATTCAAAATGAAACGAAGAAAACAGGACTGAGGTAAGGTGAATCAATGTAGTGAGACAACCCCTTTAACCGTTCAGACACTTATGGCCACATGTATGAAAACTGTCTAGGTCTAGAGTCCCCCTTTTATTTTATGTAGTGCTCGAAAAAAATGAAAGGGGCGCTCTGATTAGTTGCTATGGGCAACAAAGGGAGCTTTAGACCTAGACAGTTTTCATACAAGTGGCCCTTATTATTATCATTTATTTTAAAGCGCCATTGATTCCATGGCACTGTACATTCGAGGGGGGTTACATACATAAGTCAAATGAGTACAATAATAACGATGAATGACTTACAACTGGCACAACAGAGGGAGAGAGGACCCTGCCCGGGAGGGCTTACAATCTACAATCTACTTATTGCATAGTCCCTCCATTTAAAAAGACTCAAATGATTTGGGACAAACACAATTATACAGATCATTTTTAATACCTGATGAAAATACTTTGCAGTCAATGTCCGGAACCTCTTCCCTTGGGATTTTTGCCAAGCCTATACTGCAGTCATTTTCAATTGTGAGTTTTTCTGCTTTTTGTTTTGTGTCCAGCAAGTTAAAACTACGCTCAATCAGGTTGACGTCACATGACTGACTTGAACATTGAAGAATATTTCATTTCTTAGACTTCCGCTCCGTTGTTGATTTTGTAGTATGGACGTAGCAAAGTTTAACTTTACAGTGATATCAAGGCTTTCTATGTTATTTTAGCTCAGATCACAACAAAAGCAATTGAAAAGCACTGAAAAACCTGAGTGTCTGTGTTGTGATATCGTGGTATGATATCTGTCAAGTTTATCTTTTCTAGATTTGCATGTTTTGGCTCATTGTCCATCTATACTGTGAAGTGCCATCGGTTTTAGACTGAATCAGAGCAAAAAGTGTAGCTCTGTACACTTCAGAATCCATTCTTCTACCCACAGTCCAATCAATGCACACCCAGGACCTCATGTATGAAAGACTTTCTTTGCTGCCCATAGCAACCAATCAGAGCGCCCCTTTCATTTCATACAGTGCTTTGAAAAAGCAGAAGAGGGGAGCTCTGATTGATTACTATGGGCAACAAAGAAATACACTGATCTAGACGGTTTTCATACATGTGTCACCCCAGTTCTCAGTTGGCAGCTATACATGTCCATGCCATAACATGGCCTCCACCATGTGAGACAAATAATGTAATATAGTCCTTCCTTTCCTTCTTCCATAATGTTCTCTTGCTATCATTCTAACTTATTCTTGATTTTTTTTTGTTCGCAGAATTTTTTTTCCCAGAATTATAAAGCTTTTTAAATGGTTTTCTAGCAATATTTTACCTGTTCTTGATTTTTAGTTTGCATCTTGAGATGAACCTTTATTTGTCTTACATGCTCTTGTAAGCCCTCTGGTGTTCCCAAACTCTCCAGCATTCTTTTTACGAATGTTCTAAATTGTTAATTTGGCGTCTCTTATCTCTTTGCTAGATTTGCATGTTTTGGCTCATTGTCCATCTATTCTGTGAAGTGCCATCGGCTTTAGACTGAATCAGAGCAAAGAGTGTAGCTCTGTACACTTCAGAATCCATTCTTCTACCCACAGTCAAATCAATGAACACCCAGGACCTCATGTATGAAAACTGTCTAGGTCTAAGACTTTCTTTGTTGCACATAGTAACCAGCACTCCCATTTCATTTCATACAGTGCTCTGAAAAAGCGGAAGAGGGGAGCTCTGATTGGATACTATGGGCAACAAAGAAAGACTGAGATCTAGACAGCTTTCATACATGCCCCCCCCAGTTCTCAGTTGGCAGCCATACATGTCCATGCCATAACATGGCCTCCACCATGTGTGATAAATAGTGTAATATAGTCCTTCCTTTCCTTCTTCCATAATGTTCTCTTACTATCATTCTGTTATTACTTATTGTTGATTTTTTTTGTTCACAGAATTTTTCCAGAACTATAAAGCTTTTTAAAAGATTTTCTAGCAATATTTTACCTGTTCTTGATTTTTCTCAGTAGTTTGCATCTTGAGATAAACCTTTATGTGACTTTCATGCTCTTTTAAGCCTTTTGGTGTTGCCAAACTCTCCAGCGTTCTTTTTACGAATGTTCTAAATTGTTGATTTGGCGTCTCTTATCTCTTTGATAGATTTGTTTTGTTCTTTTCAGTTAATGATGGCCACCATCTGGAATCATCTTCACACCTTTTTTCTTGTTAATTTATAATGAAGTAATGGCTCACACAGGACTGTCAAACTGTTTACTAATCAATTGTCCAATTACTTTTAGGGCTGTAAAAAAGAGGGAAAAGGCTGTCCACAATCTGTCCCCTCCATATATTTCTGCCTCTATCTCCACATACCTCCCCTCGTGTAATCTCTGATCCTTACAGGACTTCCTTCTTTGTTCTATTCTTGCTGCTTTTTAAACATCAAACTACAAGATTTCTCCCATTAACCCTGCTCTGAAATTCAAGGGTTTTTCTCATCATGCTGTTTCACGGAGGCACAGGCAGCTTCAGACTCACACTTCTTGGTATGGCTGTGGGTGGGTCTATAGTATTGATTGGCATATTAGCTCAGCTATTTCTAGCTGATCCTGTTACAGATAGTTGAATGCTGGAAAATTAGTAACTTTAGTGAACAAGGCAACATTAATCTAAGGCTTAAAACTTGTCATTAAAGGGATTTTGCCCCGAAGTAAAATTGACGTGTGAAGCTTGCGAATGAAATAACAAACATTCATTATTATTAAAAATTCTGCAACGTTTTTGTTTTAGCTGCTCCTTTATTGATCCATTGTTTACAGCTCGTCTCCAGGGGATACGACCAGGGCTGAGAGCTCCTCCATGCTCAGACATCTCTTCTCCTCTCAGGCAGCTACTGAGTGTTCAAACCCCAAGTGTTGTCATTCTACTCCTGTCTTCTGTACTCCTTAGTAATTAGTCAAATAGTGCAAATAAATGAGGTATGTGCATTGATAAAGAGAAAGAAAAACAAAACACAGGTTTGGTTCCTGCAGAGATTTGAACCTAGGACCATTGTGCCTGGGGGCAAAAACTTTACCCATCAGCTACTCACAATGCTTTACATAAACTGACCTTTCTTTGACCTTTCTTTAACTACAGAGAGGAGAGGCCTGGTGATAGCATCCTGCTGAGTCACATGATATGCAATTCAAACAAATCACACACGCCCCATTCTGAGCACACAGAGCTGAAGAGCTGGATACAGGAGGTATGAAATGAGATTGTGGCAAAACCCATTTAAGTTAGGTAATCAAACTCCTATACTAGCGATAAAACTCAGCATGGAGTGACTCAACATGGACGAAGTGACTGACTGTGGCTTGGATCAATCAGATAAGAGAAAAAGCAGGGATAGGTGGTCGGTAACCAAGAGAAACTTGTGTAGGCTAGCAGTAGATAAAATCTTCTTTATCTCCTGAACAAAAACAGAAGAGATCTGAACTCACAAACTCTATCAATGTCACCTTCTCATGTATCTTTTGGCAATATTTCTCCTTTTAGAAATAATTTACACAGCTTTTTATTGATTTAAAAGTCTTACAGGAAATAATGCAATCAATGAGTCAGAGGGGTCATTACTTCCGATGTGTTTAATAGGTTGACCTAAAAACTGGTTCAATGTATGAAATGTAATGTTTTTACTATTTGCAGCTGTTCTGAGAACAAGGACTTATTACCCAGTGTATACATTAGGATTAGATCTGCCCCCCAATTTTGACTGAACTACTGTATGTCATGCATTTTAGGGGCATAGAAAAGGATGGAAGGCAAATTGATTGTTGTTTTAGTAGTACAAAACAAATGCATGTAACCTTCAAATTTTTTACCTGCAGATGGTTTAAGTGATTTCCTTTTAAAAATACACATTTTAGGTTTTCAAAATCAAACCTAAAATAAATTTTAAATCAAATTTTTTCCTTTTTATTAAGTAAAAAAAAAAAATAGGGGGACAAAGGCCCCACCGGTTTTAAAATTGTTTTAAAAAAGGATTTTCTTAGAATTGTATTTTTTTCAAAAAAATTCCCTTTTTGGGGTTTAAATAAACTGTATTGTCCGTAAGAGAATTAAAGCAAAGGGAAGGGTGCTTTTCAAAATGGGTTTTAAAAATTCCCCCCTACCCCCTGGTCAGTGAGGTAAGAAAGTGCCAAAACCTTAGAGTCTTAAAAACGCTTATAAAGGCTACAGAACAGAAAGTTCAGTACTACCAATTCAATGCACCCAAAGGGGAACATCAATTTAAGGAAAATGCCTGCCTGAGAGAAAAGCAGCAGCTTACATGAAAAAAATCAGAGCCACATCCACGTAAAAGGGGGAAAATTACATAAATTTTTTAATGTTGCACATATTTTTTTTATTTTGGGGGACCCAAAGGGTTTGATAAAAAGGCTTTTTAAAGTGAAACAAAAGTATTGTAATAATTATAAAAGAGACTATTAGCACTCAAAAATCAAGCCAATACACTGCCAAAATTAAAAGGGAATTTCCCCAGCCCTGGTCCGGTTTTTTTAAATTTATTATAATATATATATAAAATTTTATTTTTTTATAATATATTTATTATATTTAAAATTCCATTTTTGCAAAATGTTTTGGAGAGGTGGGAATAACAATTATGGCAAAGCTAGCGGATGGAAACAAAGCGAGATGCTATACTCAGGCCACATGTATAGTATAGAGTATATGGTCAATGTGTACAACAGAATATTTTTTTTGACAGAATAATTTTTTTCTGATTTTGTTGATTGTATTGGGGTAAGGGATTTTCAGGGAGTGAAAGTACCAGTTTTTTATCCCCCCCCCCCCCCCCCAAAAAATGATGTTTTCTTTGAAGACTAATTGGTCTCAGACAAAAAATTAGTTAAAATTATGTTTCCGCCGGGGGACATGCTATGCTGCAGAGCATGTCGCTAGGGGGTTGAAAAGAAAATTAATTTTTGGGACCCCCATTTTTTCTTTATTGGGCATGCTTTTTTAATTTTAGTGTGGGGCCTTTGGGGGAGGGGGAAAAAATAGCCCAATTTTTAGCACTTCCCCGGCAGAATAAAAATTGAAATGTTTTTTTTTTAGTGAAAAAAAAACAAAAGGCAAAATTTAAAATTTTATATTTATGTCCCCCTAGTAACTTTTCAAAAAAGTGAGTGGAACTTAACACTGAGGGTGTGGTCTCCTATGTTCTGACACATTAAAATTAAAATTTTTCCCCCAGATAATTTGGGTTAATTTGTGTAGAAATTTGTGTTAAAAAGAATTTCCTGGCAAAGATTTAATTTTTGGGGACAAAAAACCCCTCATGCCGGAAAATAGACAAAAATGGGGCCCGTCATAAAAAAATTTGGCATTCAGAATTTGCGAGTAAAAGCTTGACCGTGATATCATGGTTTTTGTGTTATTTTTCTTGATTTTGTAAACCAAAAACCATTGAAAAGCATTTAGAAAACAGAGATTAAACACTTGTGCTGTGATATCATTTGGGGCAATATTGTTCTGGGTTTTGGGTTCTGCCCACATCTGTATTTTTTTTAGCAAATCAGCTTTAAAACCAGGGTTGGAAAATTGTCTAAGTAAATTTACCCTTTTGTTGTTTATTACTATTATTTATATTTTTAAAGCAAACCAAAAAATTATTTCGTGTCCCCCTTTAAAATTTCTATTTGATTGTGCGGGGTTGGGTTAAAAAAACAAAACAGAGGTTTTTGGGAGATTGATATGTTTGCTTTGTGGGAAAAAAATTCAGGTAAAAATTTTATTTTTATTTTCCTTTAAAAATCTTGCTTTTTTCTGGGGTGAGAAGTTTTCGTGTTTTACAAACCTTCCCCTTTTTTGAGTGTGCATACAGAGATGGTGTTAAACATGAATTTAAAACCCCCTAAGGGGCCCCTTTAACCCAGGGGGCAAAACCGGGGTAAAAAATTTAATTTAAAGCTAAATTTTCAATTGGGTCACTCCTCCTGCTCCTTTTTACCCCGCTACCAGGGAGATCAGAAAAGCATGTGTAATGTGATAGGTTCCCCTTTTTGTACATGAAAAAGAAGACAAGAAAAGTACAATGATAAAAAAGGAAATTTTAAAGAAACTTTGGTTCAGGAATTTAGAATTTTTTTTGGGCTTAAATTCAAGAAAGGGGAAGGGGTAGGGGGGAAGGGAAAGGTTTTTTGATTTTTATTTTAAACTCCAAAACATGGGACTTGGGGGAAAGAAAAAGCGGGAGGGGAAATTTCATACGGGAAATAAAGGGAATAAGGCCGGCCGGGGTTTTGAAACCCCCCTATATAAAAAACAGGGCATTCTAACCATTTTTGTAGGGCAAATTTTTGGTCGGGTTATACACTTTTTGGGGAAAGTGGTTTTTAAAAAACCTTTTTCCCGTAATTTTCCCCAGAAAAACCTAGGCGAACCCAATTTCTATTTCTGTTTTTGGGGTTTTTGGTCGCCCCCCCTTCCCCCCCCCCCTCCCCCCCAATTTCATTTACCCAAAATTGCCTGCCGGGCCCTTTTGAAAAAGCACCTGAAATGACTTTTTTTGGGTTTAAAAAATTTTTGCGAATTTTGGGGGTTATTTAATGTTTTTTCGGGGATGAAAAAATTAAACCCCCCTTTTTCTTTTTTTCCCCCAAAAAATTTTTTTTGGAAAAAATTCCGAAAAATTAATTTTCAAAAATTTTTCGTTTTTCCGTGAAAAAAACCCCCAATTTTTATGAAAAGGTTTTTGTGGGGTTTTTTTAAAAATGGGGAAAGTTTAAGGTTTTGATGCCCCGCGCTTACCCCAAAAATTAAAAGGGGGTTTTTAACGCCAAATTTATAAATTTTTTTTTAGGGCCCGGAAAAAAAAGGTTAAATTTAAAAAAATTCTTGTTGTTTTTGGGTAAGGAAAACGCCTTGTAAAACCCCGGGGTACAAACCCTTGTTTTTGGGGCTCCTTTTTCTATTTAAAAAGGGGAAAAGGTTGGTTTTTGAATTTCTGGGGAAAAAAAAAGGTTTTTTAACCCTTTTTTTTTTTGGAGCCCTTTAATTTTAAAGAAAGGTTTAAAATTTTATTTTTGGGGGTTTCTTAACAAAAAAGCCAAATCAGGTAAAATACTTGTTTGTTTGGGGCCAAATTTATTCGCTTTTCATCAGGGGTTTTTTTAACCCCTTGTTTTCGTCTGGTGACAAAAATTAAAGTCTTTTTAAGGCCCAAAAATTTTTTTTTTACATAACAAAAAACCAAAATTTAATTTTTAAATTTTTTCTTTGGAAGGGGTAAATAACCAGAAAAAAACAAACTCAAATAATTTTGGGGGCCAATTCCCTTTTGGAATTTCAGGGAAATTAAGCCTTTTTTTGGGTGTAAAACCTTTTTTCAAACCTAAATTTTTTTCTTTGAATTTCCCCAAACAAATTAACTAATTTTTGTGGTTTTTTTTGAAAATCAACCCGTTCTTTAAAAAACCTGAAGAATTTTTGGGCCCGAAGAGCGTTTATTTCCCGGGGTTTACCCCAATTTTGTTAAAGGGCCCCTTTGGGGCTAATTTATCCTTATTTGTTTTCTTTCCCAAAAAGTTAGTTTTTTTTAAATTTTTCTTCGTTGTTCAAAAATGGGGGATTCAAATTTGGCCCAATGGCCCAAAATTTCGAAAACCCCCTTCCCCCACAACAAGTTTACTTTAGCATTTTCAGGGTGGAAACTTTGCTTTTTTCTCCGGGGGTTTAAAAAGAAACCCCTTCTTGATTTTGGGACTATCATCCTTTCCCCCGAATGAGAATTTAAACCCCCCGGTGGTGGGCCTTTTTAAAAAAATTTTTTGGCCCTCCCTACTTCAGCGAAACAATATTTCAACCCTCTGCCCCCCGAGGTTTGCCAGGGGTCTCAAATTTTGGGCTGTACCATTTTAAACAAATTGAAATGTAAATTTTTGGGTACTGGAGGGGGTCAAGCTTTTTTTGGGGGGACCATTTAAAGGGGCCTTTACCCCCATTTCTAAACCAAAAGCCTATGGTTTATGGGGGGGGGTAAAGGGTAGAAGGTGCCTTGGGGTTTAAAAGAGGTGATGGGAAACGTCCATAAAAAAAAATTCTAAAGCCCCCCAAATTACCTTTGGGTAATTTTCATGTAAGAAGGGGGCCCCGGTTTTTAGGGAAAAGCCAGAGAAAGGGGTTTCTTTTACCCTTTTGGGGAGTCGGCACAGCATTATCGGGGGGCCCAAAGGGGAGGGGGGGAAAAAAAGTTCCAAGGGAAGCATCGGCCAACTCAAGGGGGGCCCATTTATGGGGGAAAAAGTTCGGTTTTAAAAATTTTTTCCGGGTTTTGGGGTTCTTTTGGACACCCAACCAAATGGGTTTTATTAGAAATTTTTTAAAAACAATTGGGCCAAATAATTCCAAAGGGAAAATGGCTTAAAAAAAAATGGCCAAATTTTCCAAAGTTAAGGTGATTTTAAAAGGGGGGACCCTTGATTTGAAAAGGCCCCCCAAAAAATTCTGAAAACAGGCCGTTTTTTTTCCCCTTCCCCTTAATTCTCCTTTTACTAAAACCCAGCACTTAAAGGGGATTTAAAATAAAAGTATCTCCCAAAAACCTTTGGGGTACTTGGGCCCTTTCACTTTTATTGGGAAAAAAACCCCCCTTTCCCTTTCCAAAGTACTTTAAAAAATTTAAGAAAAACCTTTTGGACCAAAAATTTAATGTTTTCTTTTCCCGGCTTGTATCCCCTTCTGGGGAAAAACAAAATTTTTTCACCCCCTTGGTTTTGGTTTGAAAAGGCAGGCCACGGCAATATAGGAAAATTTTTCCAAAAGGCCCCGAAAGGGCCTTTTTTCCCAAAGGTTTAAAGGCCTGCCCTAGGGACAACCCATTGGGGAAGGGAACCCCTTTTTTTCCTGATATCCGATGGATACCCAATCTAGAAAAACGTTTCAAAAACCCCGGCCAAGGGGCAAAAAAAACCCCCCTTTACATTTGGGGATGGGCCCCCTTTATTTTTGGCCTACTGGGAAAGGCGGCTAAGACTCACACTGCCTCTTCAGGCTGTGGGTGATTTTTTTAATGATTAGTATATTTAGTCCTATTTTAACTATTTGATGTTGCCAATTTGTTGAAAAAATTCTCACTCCCTCTACTATGGTGTGCCCACCTCTGGTCTCTGTCTAATCAGGAAGTTAGTGCAGGACAGTAACCAGCGAAATTTTTGTGCACTCAGAACAGATAAAATCTCTCATATCTCCTGACCAAGGAAATATCAATAGATCAATGTATTTAGAAAATGTCTTAATTTAATGTTCCTTACATGTTGAAATCTTTGGAGTGAGAAAATACCTTTAAAGGGAACCTGTCAGGTGGTTTATGCTGCCTGATCTGAAAGCAGGATATGATAGAAGAAGAGAAGCTGAGCTCTGTGATATACAGGTTCATAGGATTTTGAGCAGGATTTCCAAGTAAAAAACAGAGAAAATGCTGACCAGACTGCTTAAAAGACAGTAAAGTCCTGCTTACCCCGCCCACATATAGTGATTTATGGCTTTCTCTACATCAAAGTATATACAGATTAAACTGTCAATCACAGCATGTGCCATTAGTGAATGCCTAATACCACACCTTTAAAAATGAATATCATAACCAGGGTGTAGCCATGGGTTTTAAACCAAAAAGGGGGTTTTAATTATTGTGTCAACGTTTGGTCTGTTTTGTATTAATACGTTTTATTTGCCGGATAGATGTCTAGTTTACAATAGTCTACTATGCTATTTTTCCTGCAAATCGAATGCCTACTGGCATAAAAGAGGCTATATGTAGTCATAAGGTGTTATGAAGTTTTAAAAATGGTGGAGAAAAAAAATTGATGTGAACCGGTTTTATAATAAATTAGTTTACAGTTCAAAACAGGAGTACACTAGGACAGGGCCTGAGCCCTGCCCAAATACATGATATGACACCAGGCCATGCCTCTAACCATAGCCAAATTGGAACAGAAAAACTAAAATAAAATGCACCTCTCACAGCTTTAAGAACAGCGCCAAAAGAATAATTGGCAAGGCAGGGAACCAATGGCATCCTAAAGGTTTCTGGGATATACCTCTGACCAACCTGGGGCCTCTCTGCTCTTGAAGCCCCCAGACAACTGTCTGGTGTGCCCTATGGATCAGACAGCCATGCACCAACTATCCCAAAGATAGGTACTATGGGCCACATGTATGAAAACTATATAGGTCTAAAACTCACTTTTTTGCCCATAGTAACCTAGGGGAACAAAGTGAGTTTTTGACCCAAAATTTTTTATACAGTGGCCCCCATTTTTTAGACGTTTCAATCATTTCTGCAAACAAAACAGTTCTCTGCAGCAAATTTGAAATCCTGAACATTAAATTTTAAAAAGGACCAAATTTTTTAAATCTCATTTCCTTTTGAGTTTCAAATTTTAAAAGGAGAGCTTTTTTGTTCCTTACTTTTCTCAGGACCATTTCACATATCATTCTGCTATGTGTGTGGAGATAAATAGGAAGATACAGAGAATTTGATATGTATATATGTATAGGTAAATGAAAATAAATGAAAAAAGGGAATAAGACACAAAACTTAAACGTATCTCACAAAAGGAAAATTAAACCCCTCCAGTTTTGTAAATATTTTATTACAGAAATTTTTTTTATAACAAACTGAAGTATGCACTTTGAAAATGTAAAAAGTCAGTGTCAGCTTGGAAACAGTGCAAATTTGTGCGCCCTCAAAAAACTCAACGCACAGCCATCAATGTCTAAACCTCTGGCAACAAAAGTGAGTATCACTCTTAGTAAAAATGGACAAATTGTGCCCAATCTGCTTTTTTCCTTTCACAGTGTCATGTGACTTGTTAGTGTGTAAATGGAGAGAAGGTGTTTTAAATTTGATGTTATCGCTCTTACACTCTCTCAAACTGGTCAAAGAAAGTTCAACATGGCACCTCATGGCAAGGAACTCTATGAGAATCTGAAAATAGAATTTCTGCTCTACATAAAGATGGTCTAGGCTATAAGAAGATTGCCACTACCCTAAAACTGAGCTGCAGCATGGTGGCCAAGATCATACAGCGGTTTAACAAGACAGGCTCCACTCGGAACAGGCCTCGCCATGGTCGACCAAAGGAGCTGAGTGCACGTACTCAGCATCATATCTATAGGCTGTCTTTTCAAAGTAGACATTACTTGTCTGTCAGCATTGCTGCAGAAGTTGAAGGGGTGTGGAGTCAGCTTTTTAGTGCTCATACCATATGCCACACAATTAATCAAATTGGTCTCCATGGCTATCATCCCAGGAGGAAGCCTCTTCTAAGGATGATGCACAAGAAAGCCCACAAATACTTTGCTGAAGGCAAGCAGACTAAGGACATAGATTACTGAAACCATGTCCAGTGGTCTGATGAGACCAAGATAAACTTATTTGCTTCAGATGGTGTCAAGTGTATGTGGAAGCAAACAGGAGAGGAGTAAGTAGACAGGTGTGTCTTGCCTACAGTCAAACCTTGTGGTGGGATTGTCCTGGTTTGGGGCTGTATAAGTGCTGCCAGCTGTGGAGAGCTACAATTCATTGAGGAAACCATGAATGCCAACATATACTGTGACACTAAAGCAGAATATGGTCCCCTCCCTTCAGAAACTGTATGGCAGGGCAGTATCCCAACATGATAACAACCCCAAACACATTTCCAAGACGACCACTGCTTTGCTAAAGAAAAAGCATGTCTCCAGACCTAAACCTTATTGAAAATCTGTGGGGTTTCCTCAAACGGAAGGTGAAGGAGTGTAAGACCTCTAACATCCACCAGGAAAGTGATGTTGTCATGGAGGAGTGGATTCAAGAGACAACCTGTGAAGCTCAAGAGAACTCCATGCCCAAGAGATTTAAGGCAATGCTGGAAAATAATTGTGGCAAGACAAAATAATGACACTTTGAGCACAATTTATCCATTTTCACTTGGGGTGTGCTCACTTTTGACTTTTGTTGTCAATGGTTTAAACATTGATGGCTGTGTGAGTTATTTTTTTAGGGGACACTAAATTTACATAGTTATACAAGCTGCACGCTGACTACCTTTACATTGTATGAAAGCGGCATATCTTCAGTGTTGCCCCATGAAAAAAATATAATAATTACAAAAATGTGTGTGGTTTACTCACGTTTGTGAGATACAGTATATTATGTAATCTGCTTCATTCTACTGGGTAGTATTGCTCTCATGATGGTAGCTGATATATATATATATATTATTCTTTTTATTAATAATTTATTTATTCAGCAGCTACCATCAGGGGAACAATACTACACGGGAGATGGGAATGAAGCAGATTACATCTAATAGATGTGTTTGTGATATTGGATGACATTTGACTGATACCATTCTCCCCGCATGTGTCATATCTTTCTGTTCCATTTTCGACAAGCCCTTATATGTCCTGTGTTTTCTCACAATGTGTTTCCCATCACAGTCTACATGATTAGACACCTTGGACAGCTCTAACTGTAGCTATGCTACTGACTAAGCAGTGCATGATATGTCTACACAGCTCTATGCCAACCTAAGAGCAAGAAGAAAACAGGAGGAAGGCAAAACCAATTTAGCATATGAGCCTTGATACATCACAGCTTCCCATGGGACCTAATTATTATCACAGTGTTCACGTCTTCTTCTTCCTTGCTGCTCTAATAATTTGTTTACTTACAAAAGAGGAGAAATCAACATATGTTTGAAAGGACGGTCTCATTCAAAGCTGCAAAAATGGGGTTTATGAGTGTCATCTTGGACAATAGTAAATGACACGTGACAGTGCAAATGTATTGCAGGCTGGAGCCAACTTGCACATGTATCTAATTACGTTCTGTTATATAGACATTGGTACTGAAAAGACTGGCTTCATTATACAAAATCCACAGAAATCATGCACAGTAAACTGCAGGTATATAACACTGTGCACCTAAACTGTAGAGGAGGAACTAGAGTTTTAAACTAACAATTTGTTTGCAGTCAGCAAGATCATTTGTGAAGCAAGAACAGAGATATCCCCTGCGAAAAACAAAAATAGGTATGCAATTTAGGATTGCTTTGCAGGCGTTTTTCATTTTGAAGTTTGACATCATCCACAAGGTTTCACCCCAACAGGAAATATAATATTACATTTTCCAAATTATGTGCCAAATTATGTGCCATATGCTTGACGAACTGGAACGTTTCTAATTGTGTTGACATGATAATTGCAACACAGATAAGCTACTGGACTACTAAATTAGAATAGGTCTAATGTAATTATTTGGCAGAGTTTTCCAATACATGCACAGAATATAAACATATATATATATATATATATATATATATAATAAAATATATATATATATATATATTATATATATATATATATATATAACATATACACACACACACATTCCTCCAGGGGCCCATATCAATTACAAGAGCAGCCGTTAGTGTACTGATATTTGCCCTAGCAGGAGCAAGATATTGCTTGAGTCTCTTGACTTTTAAAATATAATATATATATATATAATATATATAAATATATATATATAATACTTTTCTTCTTAATAAAAGGAGTCTGTTTATAGATGTCAAGACAACACAGTGGCAGAGCACTGGCACACAGAGGATAGGGGATCTTATAACAAAATAAAAGTAAGGTCTCTTTTTGCATCATGTCATCACAACAGATGGTCTTGGGGCCAATTTCTCATTTTCATGACTCAAGTATATTTTCCACTTACTTTTTTTTTTTTGCTAACATTGAAGCACCCATGAAGATCATATTAATTTGTAGGTCATCACCGCTCTTATAGAAGGACAAGACCAATCTTTAATAGGTCTCCTTTTCTCCAGGGTCCCATAGCAAGTACAAGGGCTGCCTCTGTTGTATATTTGCCCTTGCAGAAGCAGGGAAGACAAAAGATATTGCTCGAGTCTCTTGACTTGTATATCTATCTATCTATCTATCTATCTACCTACCTATCCTTGAGTTAGTTTTGTTATTGGATCCTTTATCCTCTGTGTACCAGTGCTCTGTCACTGTTTTGTCTTGACATCTATAAACAGGCTCCTCTTATTAAGAAGAAAAGTAGATAAAAAGTCATCCACGTGATGTATATTTTAACCAAACTACTGTATATAAAATTTAGATAGACTTAATTTATTAAGTGTATACATTTTCCCATTTTTAATAATGTCCTTTTCAGCTGACCGGAAAATTAAGATTCAAGATAGCATTTTTTTTATTACAAATTATGACATTAGCATGCAAAAAATCATAAAGGTACACATTAATTCAGACTGGATTCACAAATTCCATATTTGATGGACTTTATTGCCTTTTGAAACTGCATCAAATACTCATGCAGAAAAATGTATGCATTTAAAAAAAATGCATGTAGTAAAAATGCACTTTTTTAATGCAGGAGCTCTAAGGAGTGAAAAAATAACTTATCTTATCTTAAACAAACAAAGCTGTATTCCTATAGATTGTGCACAGAAGGGAATGACATAACAATGGATGGACAGCAGCTTCCAGATAATCAGATGAGAGAGAGAAAAGAGAGATGGTTGGTAACCAATAGAAACTTGTGTGCCCTCAGAAGAGATAAAATCTCTCTCATCTCCTCAACAAAGCAAACTTAAAAAAGCAATATATTTGGTAATAGTCTTCATTTACAATTCCCTACATATTGAAAACTAACCATAGTAGTGAGAAATCCTCTTTAACAGGTTCTAGAGCCCTGGCTAGGATGGTGACACCACTCCCTACTGTGTCTTATCAGCAGCACAGGAGCTTGCTTATGTTACAAACTGACAAACTGTAACCCTTTAGAGTGCTGTAGCCTTGTACCCTGCTGTTTAGACTTCTCCATTATCAATGTCACTCTAATAGACTCGGCTAGGAATGACAGAATTGTTATTGTAATCCCTGCTGTAGAACAGTCCAAAGGAAGTGGAGGCCTGAAGCAGTCTGTGAAGAGCAGGCTCTGTGAAAGAGTAGAACACCTTATTAACTTAAATCTGGAACATGAGTAATATTTGGGGCAACATATATGAACGGGGCTGTGCCATTATTTTGGCGTGCTTTGAGGCAAACAAACTGTTGTAGCCCTGTTCTATAGATGTATGAACCATTGTATATCAAAACTTGGCTCAATCTGTGCCAAACACGACACTTTTGAATGTGCCAAAGATGTGGGGACGTCATGTCAAGTCGTACTATGCGCCAAAAATGTACCAACATTTGGGGTGAAAGTATCGTACATATCCAAACCAGTTTCAGAGTGCCATGGCAGAAACTACTTTTGGCGTAGAACAGGACACATTTATAAAGTGCTGTAAGACACTTTCATACATACTATCGGATCTTACACTATTAAAAACAGAGGTGTGATTCCAGCCACAGTGAAGGCTGTGTGGTAGTGATATCAGACACCATGCTCTCAGGTGCCTCTAATTTTGGAGAAGTCTCACTTGTCTGAATCATTGTTCCATCAACATAAGACATCAGGTGAGGGTCTGCCACCTTCCTTGGTATCAGACCTGTTGGCATATCTATGGCCAGCTTCAGAGCCATTATTCATAACTCACATAGTTGCTACTTGATTATAATTTGTATCCATATTATGGGCCACATGTATGAAAACTCTCCAGGTCTAAAACTTACTTTGTTGCCCATAGAAACAGATTGGGCTCTATATGTATGAAAACTAACCCATCCCTAATGTATAAGTTGTGCAAGGAATCAGCCCCTTAACGACAGCTTGTGTCTTATAGTTGTGATATTTAAATTGTTTAGAAATATTCTCGAAATGCTTTGCTCACTAAAGATCTTAAGAGAAAATTCCTGCCTGGAGAATTAGTAGCAGAATGTAATTCCACAATGCTGATCACACATACTAAAGATTCAGATGTAAATGTGACATCCCAGACTGACTATATAGTTGTATGTGGTGAATGAAACCCACCAGAGCCTTTCAACATATATTGTGTACAGGAGGCCATGACCCTGTCACTAATTAGCTGCCCCCTGGCAGTGAAGGCCAAGCCTATGATTGGCTGGAGAATAGAGCCGCAGAAACTGAATAGGGAATTCTACAAGGTTTAACATTGCAGGAACTGCTGAATTATAGTATCATAAAACAAGCCTTGTAAGTGAAGATCTTTCTGCTTTAATTCCAATGGCTTCATTTTATAGATAGTGAATGTGAACTTCCATTTCATTAATTAGCGTTAATCATGTAGAAAACAGGAACTAAAGACTAATACCAAACAGTGTACATTGTTGTTCTGATTTTGCTTCTCTTCAGAGTTAGAGCAGTTCCTATCTTCTGCATATGTACACACGATTCTATAGCTACTAACCACCATAAAACCACAAGCAATTAAAAAAGCATGCATTTTGTTATTTAATTCAGATATCACTATTGTACCAAATTAGAGTCCATTACAAAACCACTTGCATTAAGAAAAAAATCTGTTTTTGAAAAATGCAAGAAATTGTATTGCATACGTATTTGATGGCGTTAAGAAACAAATTCAGTAAAGCAACATGGGGAACCAGCCTAAATGTCAAGTTAAAGGGGTTGTCTATTAAATAAAATTGACTTCGCTTTTAGGCCAGGGTGGTCCAGTGGTGGGGGACAGCTAGGTAAGTATCAAGTTTTTTCTTTTTGTGAATCACCCTGACCCCAAAGCAGTGTGATTTTTTTTTTTAAATGGACAACCCCTTTAAAGTTTGCTGCATCTGTACCAGGGGCATAGCTATAGAGGTAGCAGAGGTAGCAGTTGCTACTGGGCCCTGCAGCCTGAGGGGGCCCAAAAGCCCTTTTGCTACATAAGGAGATACCAGCACATGTGGCACATGGCAGCTGAGGGGCCCGTTTCACTTTTTGCACTAGGGCCCCAGAGCTTCAAGTTACGCCTCTGATCTGTACCTATAGTTTTGCACCACCAATTCAGGCTCTTCAGTCAGCTGTGTATCATGGAGAAGCAGTCTATTATACGACTGTAAAATACATAGTTTTTATTAAATTACATTAAAAAACAAATAAAACACAAATGCTAAACTACATATTGCACCCAGTAGCACCAATGTACTAAATATGTATGTGAAAATTTCACAAAGTGCATTGTAAGAAGCATTCAAGCATAACATAGACCCACATAAGGTATGGAGACCTGTCTACAATACCAGAAATAATGGAATCTTATATAAGGACATATAAACATATAAAGGCAACAAGAAATAACGACCATAAAATATACCCCCCAGGAATGTGTTGCCCAATGCGTTGTTTCTCCTTTGATAAAGCATTGGGTGAAATATACATTCAGATGTACATGTTATGGTCTGTATCCCTTGTTTCCTGTATACGGTTATCTGTCCTATGTAATCTGATAGTACCAGACAGTCTGACTCCTGTCTCTGAACGCTTGGGACAGAGGGCCTGGGCGTTCAGAGACAGGGGCGGCGGCGGGTACCGCAGTTCCACCCCACCGGCAGTGATCTGTTACATTCCTTGCTCCCGGGCCCAGAAGCGGAACTACCAGGGTAGCAGAGGTACTAGCAGCTGCAAGGGGGCCCAATAGCAGCTGCTACATCTGCTACCCCAGTAGTTACGCCCCTGCCCCTACTGTTACGTCTGTTCCTATGACACCTGGAGTATGCCATGAAAATACCTAATTTGGGTTTAGTAAAGACTGATATTTTCTTCATGTGAAATATTTATCCCCTACAATACTCTAATAGTTTATGCTGCCATAACCTGCTGGATTTTTAATAATTTGTCCTAGATATGAGTTACTATTTCTTCTTCTGAAACTAGTAAGAGTAAAAAATGGTGTCACGCATCAAATCATCTCTCCTCTGCTCTGTATTGACTCAGTACTCCAAGGAGATCCCAGGATACCTTTCTTGACTGGCAAATGTCTAATGGCTTGCAATAGATCAATAGATTAATACTGCATGCAGAATGCTATGCAAATGATTTATTCAATATCCAACACAGCGCCCTCACTATTCAGATTGATATCTGGGGACATATATAGGAAGATTCCTTACCTTCATACACTTCAATAGTCTATTACTGTAATCTGTTACCTGGTGAAATGATAGAAAAGCTATAGTTTATCTGTATTATAAAGAGGGTGGCTTCTGTTGCTGCAGAGCATCCTCCTCCCCCTATATTTGCCTTTCTTTTTTTGTATCAGCAAGAATATAGCTTTAAAGTAAAGTTTACTGGGAAGAATATACACTTATGAAATGACAGCTGGTGGGCATTTCAACAATAGAAGCAGTTCAACCACGAATACTATAATCTTTATGGTTCTCCCTGGTGTACTGGATATATTGACATATACTGAACCTCTGAGGCTTCAGGAAATATACCAAGTCACATTGTCAGCTGCCTGAGGATATAAATTAAAGTGACCCACATCAAACATCCACGTATAGAGAACTGATATTTGAATTACTAGTGCACACAACCAAACATGCACTGACAAGTAATGGCTGTAAGAGCAAGAGAAAAATGTATGATGCCAGTACAAATAATGCAGATAGACCTATGACTGGTAAACCTAAGTGACTACTAATGATAGCATCTAAAATTATTATTTTTTTAATCATAGGAGTTAAATCCATTTTGAATGGATTTGAACATTGGTTCTGATACAGGATTAGAGAACCATGACTGTTTTCTTCTAAATCTGTCCACGGATTGTGGGGGCGCTGCAGTTCAGACCCATTCACATTCAGTGGAGGAAAGCTGCAATACCAGACACAACCTGTGGACAGGTGTGGTGCTTTTGTAATACCATAAGGCAGGGATATTTGGAAAATTATACTGTTTAAATGTATGTACTTGGAACAGATCCCCTGCAACCAAGAATGGATGCTTTATTAGATTAAGTATTAGTAGCCTTGGCGGCATTATACGTGAGTCTACTGAGACTAGGGAAGACTCGATAGGGAGCTCCCAATATCTGCCATATCCTTAAGCTTTTAGTCCCCTGAGGAACTCCTGAAATATCACAGGGGGGAAACGCATTGGAAAACCAGTTTGATTTTTGCAAAAGAATATAAGGAAGGAGTTATATATTGGTAGACTAACTCTATCTATATGTGTCTTTGTTATCGTATAGGGTATTGGCAGTAGAAATATACAGGGCCAGCCACCGATAGATGGGGTCGCCCCTTTGGGGGCGGATACTCCATCTACTATAGGTGTAAGTGCAGCGTGAGCTGGAGGGATACTGAAGGTCTTTTTCTCTCTAATCATGAACTCTGGAACGAGATGGATAATAATGGAAGTGTGATCAACAAACTGTAAGTGACATCTTTATTTACGAATATAGTTCTGAACAGAGACTCTATTTAGTACCTGTATATTTGCTTGGAAAAAACAGAGGAAGATAATTATGTTCCCAGTCTATATAACTGTTTTGGTATTTGTTAATGAATAATTTTAATGAGCTAGATTAAAAATTATATTTTAATAGAAGGCCTATTTTTTGTTTTGCTCAGTGATACTGGTTTTCTATGGGCTGTTTCTTTACTTGCTAGAGCATAAGCAGGATCTGTGTAGTTAGATAAAGTATTAACCATGGATAAAAAATGCAGAAATGACATCAAAAATGTATCCAATATAGTTTTGATCTTTTTTGATTTCTCCTTCCATGAGCTTGCGTGAAGCATGTGACCCAACATGTGCACACTATGCAAATTATATAGGTATACCCTCTCACTGTTACTTCTATTATGCTCTCTGTTCCTTAGTTCTGGACTACTGTTACTATTACATGTCCACAAGTGCCGCCAACTCAGTACCACTCGAAAAACCTAAAGCTGGAATGCCTCTGAGGGTAGTGGCATGGTTGGGGGCCAAAGCTGTCTTTTCCATTAGGCACACGGGCAGCTGTCCACGGGGTCAATGAGAATAGGAGCCCCAGGTGATTGTAGGTACAAGGATAATGTTCCTTGTATAGTTGTGTTATTTTTTAACTGTATAACCATCATTTCGAGGTATCATACAATGGAAAATGTCTTATAGCTATTTGTATGTATTTATATACAATATGCTATCTTTACAGACCCTGGTAACTCCACTGATTAGGGGCATGGCCTGATGTTATATCATGTGATTTGTTAGGGTCCAAGGCACTACTTTGCCTGAGGGCCCACAAGACTATTAAACTGGCTCTGGGGAAGGGGGCTCTTTTCAATTGAGGGGGAGAGTTCTTTTTTTAGCATCAACCACTTGCCAGCTCCATGAAGATGATGCTGGGAACCGTCACTAACTAAGGTAGGATCCCTCATCCCAAGCAGCAGAGCGTGCACCACTGGGCCATCTTTCCTCCCTCGGTCTGGGTGCCCCAGGCAGTGAATGCTCTAGCCATGTAATTGTATCAAGCACTGAAGTGGTGGCACTTGCCTTTATGAGGTTTTACTCACTCTGACACAACCAGGTTGTTATTACTCAATGTGACATTAATCATTGGGCCTTATGTATGAAAACTGTCTATCAGTCAGACTGTCTTTGTTGCCAATAGCAATCAATCAGAGCTACGCTGAAGGTGGAGCTCTGATTGGTTGCTCTGGGAAACAAAGACAGTCTGACTGATAGACAGTTTTCGTACATAAGGCCCAATGTGTTCACAATTAGGGGTCATGTGCTTCCCCATCTTTATTTTGTAATAAATCATTATCGTTATTGATCACATATAAATATGTTTTTGCACAATTTTTAAGGCTTTTTTTGTGTTTGTGGCATGCACTTACAATTAAAGCTAATGATCACCAAGTGAAGTAGATCCATAGTCCACTAACACCTTCTCTACATAGTGTGCACTGAGCACACAGCAACAATAACACACCAATTTAAAACTTAAGATGGTTTCCAGGTAGATTTTTTTGAAATTATGCAAATAATAATAAACTGAGAAATAAATGAAAAAAGCAGACTGTGATGAAGATACATTTAAGAAATATTACATTTAACATTCAAAGGCTAATGTTAAAAGGTTTTTGCCTTACATAAACACAGTATCTGCAATAAATATATGAAAGATGGGATTTGCACCACTGGGGCCACCTGTCAGGAGTTCAAAGTTAACCTGACAAACTGTGTTGCTTGGCAGCAGACATATAATGATTAATGTCCATAGGAATTATGGAAATGGACAAGCAAGATTTTGTCCTTAACTCCAATAGAGAAAACTGCAATCATGGCTTCCTTCTCTGTTAACTTAGAGGTTGGTACCACCAGAGCCACCATCAGGGCAATATTGGCAGCACTCTTGTCAGGGACCCTGATCATAGCTAAAAAGTGGGGCTTACTGATAAAGTGCACAAAATGAAATAGTAATGTGCAGGGAGTTCAGATGCTTCCACTCTATGGGGCCCTAAAATTACTGATGGTACCTCTGGGTACCACAGCTGGGACATCCACTCATCAGACATTCATACCTCCCAACTTTTAAGATGGTCAAATAAAGACGCATCAAGTTTATGTGTAAAGGATGCATTTTTTATTATATAGTGATACACTTCAATTAGTTTTTATTCACATTTTAATACAAATATCATCGGAATAAAGACATTTTAAAGTCTACACTTGACAACATGATGAAATAATATGTAACTTGGAGTCTAATATACAGTAAGGAGCCAGACAGGCATTTTGTGGAGCAATATAGTAAATTTATTACTTATTATTTCCCATGTGATAAAGATGAACATTCAAAGAGGGATCCCTCCAAAAGAGGGACACTTGAGAAATATGGACATTTATGGCAACTTTAATTTGGGAAGGATTTCCTTTTTATGTGGAAATTAAAGATTTACCAGGAAAAGTTGAAAACATTTGAAAACTGTCTAGGTCTTTCATATAGAGGTCTGAAAAAATGAAAGGGGAGCTCTGATTTGGTTGCTATGAGCAACAAGGAAAGTCTTGGACCAAGACAGTTTTAACACATGTCCCTTTCGGTCTATACTGAGTCTTTTCAGAGTTAATTGCAATATCAATTTCCATTCAAGTCCAGCAATATGTATAATACTCTCTAACATCTGAATATTTTAGCTGGCAAACAGAAGGCAGGGTAAGAGCACCTTGGTAACCCTGCCTTTAAGCATGGAGATGACAAACTATGGCCAATTGTTAGCCAGAATATTATCCTAATGTATTGTACTAAGAATAGCCGCATCCTTACATGATATTTTTGGTTTTATATCAGTATGAAAACTGTCTTGTTCTAAGACCCATAGCAACCAGTCAGACCTTCCATTTCATATGTAGCTCTGAAAAAATTAAAGGGGAACTCTGGTTGCTATAGGCAACTAGACAGTTTTCATATATGTCCCCCCTGGTATCAAAGACAATGATACTAATAACTTTGAACTGAACTAGTCTCTTACCAATTTCCTGACTCCTTTATGGAGGGGTAACCTAAGGTGAACCTTTTGTTTAAGGGTAAGTTCACATGGCTTGTTTCTGGCGAGTAATTTCAATGAAAAAATGACGCACTCTTTCCCGAGACAGATTTCTGCCCCCAATACTTTTGTATTTCTCAGCGGCAAAAAATATGCAACTAAAATCATTTACTGCATGACGACAATGATTTACTCTGCACTCAATGAGTGCTGTATGTGAAAGTTGTTTAAAGCTCATTTTGTTGCGCACTTCAACAAAAATTACATGCCAGATTACGTCATGTGAACATGTCCTAAGGGCTTATTTCCTTAAAATAATAATTGATCCTCAATGTTGAAACTAAACTGTCTCGTAGAGACATTGATAACCAAAAATACATTATCATGTTACGACCAGCCATTGGTACAAGCAAATAAAATAAGCACAAAACAAATACTGAAGGCTTCTAAGACTTTAATCAAGCATTATAAGATAAATCTCCATAACCAACACAGCCGGCACGTCAAATTAAAAATGAAGCAGAGCTAGTTTCCAAAATAGACTTGTCCTCAACATACGTATATGAGGTAGAATATTATATTACATATTAAAAGACTGAAGAAGATCATACATTGCTACATGGTGCGGTATAAGTTTAATGGAGTGTAAGATATATTATTATTTTATGCCATTTGAATGTGCAATTTTCATAACAGCATTATGTATATCAGGCTATGTGTCTAATGGTAACCAGGATGCAGTATCAGGTCTGCTGGACTATACAGAGAATATGGACTTTGTTAGGTTCTATTAATGAGGCCATCATTTTGACAGGACAAACAGCGCTGTATGAAGCATTGTGCATGCCATCAAAAATAACATAATTTTCTTTTTATTAAACTTCCAAAGCAAATGTGAACATAGCCTATAAGTCCAAGTGACTGTTGCACACCTCCTCCCCCCAGTAGCTCTAAGGGCATGATCAGAGTTTTAGTTTTGTAATCACTGGAGAGTGATAGTTTGTGGATCATAGTCCTTTAGGAATTAATGATAATTACAGAAGGCAAAATAGTGGTTTTGTGACACTTCTTACCTTTTATATATTTATAAAAATGGATTTCTGTTGTCTGTCCTTTATGCAGGGCCAAATGACTGGACCTATCTGCACCAAATTTAGCACAAAGGTAAATCAGGTGCTTTGGTAGGTTTTAGACTGGGCTTCAGCTTTCTACAGCCTACTGTTTTCAACACATTAAAAAATTAGAACGTGCCGTAAATGGCCTGAACTTATACAAAATTTGAGAATTCTCATAAATTAAAACCGTTTCAGACCAGTCATGCCTCCAAAAACAGAACCCTGCACTTGGACAAAAGACTCCGGCAGCAAAACGTATGGTGGCTGCCCAGGCTGCCAAAACCTCTAAGCGGACCCAAGGTTGTTTTGAGATAGATGCGTCACAGGCAACAGCGAGCTGTTGAAACTCTAAAGCAGTCTGAGGCAGGACTCAGCAAGACAGACATACAGCACAGCAGTCTCAGGTCCATCTACAGGCTGACCAGGTGTCACAGCCAACAGTGAACTGCTGAAAAACTCTCTAAAAAATCAAAGCATGACTGCAGTAACAGCGAGACAGGTGAGCAGTAGAAACTTCTCAGTAGACCCATGCCAATCTCCAGGCTGGGCAAATCAATCACAGGCAACAGCAAGTTGCTGAAAACCCCAGCACACTGAGGCACAACTGCAGTCTCAGTCGGACACATGAGCAGCACAGACTCCACAGCAGACCCAAGCCTATCTCCAGGCTGACCAGTTGTACCACAGCCAACAGCGAGCTGCTATAACAGCAGGACAGATGAGCAGTAGAGACTTCCCAGCAGATCCAAGCCTGTCTTCAGGCTGACTAATAGCAGACAAAGTTTTTGATCATACATACAAAACAGCAGACAGTTAAACAAAACGGACGCATACAAACCTGGGCAATTCTGCTATTTGGGAATTAGAACTTTTCGGGCACTAAGTCAAAGCTATGATAGAATTTCATTATGTTTACTACTGTTTTCATTTTGTCGCAGCGCAGAATAAAATCTGTTGCTAGCTGGAAATGATTATAAAGAAATATAGCTGCTGCTGACAGACCTAATTATGACCTTATCTTTATTCTATGTCCTGCATGTGAACTTGACACATAGTATAGAGTTAAAGTTGTATACTAATGCATTAGGCAGAAACAGATCAGTCAACAGCAACTTACTGATGATTTCTGTGTTGTATCAGAGCAAATGTGAACTGAAAAAAATAAATAAATACAAATATTTATAGTAATATATAATTTTTTTTTAAGAATAAACATTTGTCGACTTTTTTGCCAATGCTACAGGAGGTTTGAATAGCCTAATTTAAAATAAATCAAGAAGAAATACATGCCCAGCACTCAAGTGGATGGTGGAGCCCGTGGAAAGGATATTACAGCCCCAAGCTACAGAAGAGTGAAGACGTCCACAGGACACAATTGTAGATTTTGATTTTTGTATTGCAACAAATTATATTTACAGACGTTTTGTCATTAAAGTGAAACATAGCGATGGTGGATTGTGATACAACGTTTCGGTTTATAATAAACCTTAATCCTGTGTAGTCACTAATGAATATAAAGCCGATGCATAATAAGGAAATAGGTGATAGTGTGTGAATCAATGGTTTGGAGAGCAATTGGAGAACATCTCGTAGGTAAATGGGAACTTAATGAGGACCTGACCAGAACCAGCAGAGTATATAGGAACCGTGGACCAAATGGAACACTGTATTGCCAGACAGGGGATTGGAGAGGGTTTTGCTAGTGATATCAGGCGGTTCACAATACCACCAGCAAACCTAGCAAACTCCTCTCCCATGCCCTGTCTGGTGTATAGTGTTCCATTTGGTCCTTTTGGTCCTTTATACTGGTTTTGGCCAATTCCTCTTTAGGTGCATCAGTGCCCATTTACCTATGAGATTTTCTCCAATTGCTCTCCAAGCCATTGATTCATATTCTGTCACCTATTTCCTTATTATGCATCGGCTTTATATTTATTAGAGATTGTACAGGATTAAGGTTTATTATAAACTGAAACATTGTATCTAAGTCACAATTCAGCATCGCTTTATTTCACTTTATTGACATAACGTCTGTATATATAATTTGTTGCAATACAAAAATCAAGATCTACATTTGTGTGCTGTGGACTTCTTCAATGACCTAATTTAAAATAAATGTCATGTATCACAAATCATGTCATCCGACATACAGATGTAACAAAGATAACCTTGACGGATAATACACCAAGATATCACGACACAGAAAGTAATCTCAACCTTTTCAATGGTTCTTGTTGTCATCCAAGAACAGATAACACAGACTTGATATCATAGTCAAGTTAGACTTTGATACATCTGTATAACTCATTGTCAAAGTGTTAGTCACAATCGTAGTATCTTATATATCATCATAATAATAGTCAAATAAAAAAAATGATGGTAGTATTCGCCAGAATAAATTGTCGATTATTGACTATTTTTTTTAGAATATTGACTAGTCAAAAACTAAACTGTGCAGGCATATATTGCCAGAGCATCAATCATCCATATCATATACCCAGTACCTGTGATATTTAGAATCTTCTCCAATAACATTTAATCCCATTATATTAACATGAAGCAACAAATGGCACTGAACGCTTAGATGTCTAATCTCTCTCTTATTAAAACTCATATTGGCTGCCATAACCTTATAGCAGTAAGCAGTGGTATGCAAGACTGACTGGCCAATAAAGTAGGTTCATGAACATACTGTATATGTAGGAGCATTAAAACGGTCCAGCAAGTAGTAAGACATAAACCAACATTTTTAAAGGTCAAGACTCCAGTTGTAAAGGATGGAATTTATCTTGTTACTAATAATTTCACTATTCTCGATTTCTTATGACATAATGCACTTTCCTGGCATTTCCAAGCTTAAGCCATGCAATAACCACAAAGCAAACAATCCCGCTTCCAAACAAAACAAATGCGAGAAAATAGATGCAAACTCCTGAAACTGCTGACGTTCAACAGCAATGGATTCAAACCGTTTTAAAAGGACTACGTCCTACTTTATGGCCACTTGTTGTGCATTTAACTGTAGTATGTTGTTTTCTATATGTTGTTGTAGGACTGGCTAGAAGTCCTACAAATGTCACTATTGTACAGTATCTTACATACATGTACTTACATACAGATGTAACAAAACTAAACTTGATAGATATCATATCAGGAAACAAAATGTTGTCTCAACTTCCTCAATGCTTTTCAATGGCTTTAGTTCAGAGATAAGAGCAGATAAGACGATAAGCCTGGATATGACAGTCAAGGTAACCTCTGCTACATCCGTATGTATGTTTGATGCTAGTAATTTTTTACAAGCTGCATTTTTAGAAGTGGTGAAGTCAGGATTAGTAGCCCTCTAAAGCCAGTTTTAAGCCAGAAGACCCAATACGATTGTCATAAAAATTCAAGTAAGCATAGCTGATACTTTATACTCTGTCTATACACAAGGACATACTCCTCATTAGTCTTCATAGTGTTAACTAAGTTGTAAATTGCAGTTTTAAGTACAACACTATTTGTATATTTACAAGCATGAACATTAAAAAGTGATAGTATAGTATTATATGCTATGTATCTTTTTTATCTATCTACTTATTCGTCTATCCATCTATAATCTCATACAGCACATAGAGACTGGCAATAGGTTGGGCCACCTTGAAGATCAAACTGAACAGCAAAACCAAAGTAATTTAAAGACTTTCAACTCTGTCTAATGTATAAAAACAGCATGAACAAAGAAAACAAGCCCCTAATCCCTGCAGAGTGCAATAGAGAAAGCACAGAATAGTGTCTGCATGGGACTCTTCCAAATCTTCCATTCCTCCATTTAGTAACTGGTTAATGTCTGGACATGGCTCTATGTATAAACCCAGTTGCGTGCAATGTTAGTAGCATCATGTCCCCAACGCTTCAGGTGACAAACACAGTACACCAGTGGAGGAAAATTAAAAGCTAAACTTGCCAAAAAGATCACACTTTTACTATCCTTCTGTTCCCTAAAACCTAAAAGCACAATCATGTACCAGTAGCAAGGTGATCCTGGCACTTCTTCAAGGTAAATGGTTGACTTTGTTGTAAGTGTTACACTGATTTTGGTAGATTAGTGATGGACATCACCACCAAGCAGCATTTGCAGAGCCCTATGAGTTGGTGCTGGAGTGGGAATTCCAATATTACAGGTGTGCAGACTCCAGGTGAAGTCACATTGCTGCACTGCCTCCATCATTCTCAATTACACAACAGACACAAGTCTAGTTTACAAACAGTACTTTATCCCCATAAAACCAATGAAGGCTGCAGTTGACTTTAGTGGTGTTTGATGTAATAACCATGAGAAGAGACACAATACAGCATTCAGGTAAGTGAGCATTCTGCAATCTGCATCCCAGGAGCTTCTGATAATCTAAAGTAGCCCAGAATGCAGAGTAACCGAAGGAATTGGGCATTCTACATGGTTCTTTGATAACACAAGCATTGCATCGAAAGGAACTGGTTAACTACAAACTCCCAGAGCTCCTGCTCAGTGCTGAGCCTTCTTACCTTTCGTGGTGAGGACACTGCAGCCAACACCCAGGAAGAACACTGCTGTCACCCACTGAACTGACATCCTTCCGAGAGGAGAGGCAGAAAGTGTAGACACAATCCCTTTCTGGAGATCTGGTCATGCAAGATCACAGAGGCAGGCGGGGATGTGGATGTAGCTGAGCTCCTTAAATCACAATGTAGGATAGTGCTCCTCCTTCAGCTGCTGCTGCTATATTATATGCTTGTGCAGGGAGTGACAGAGGATCAGTGTCTCTCCCAGTCCCCCTCGCTGGTGATGCCCAGTAATTCTCAGTCCTCTGCTGCTATTTCTTGTTCACATTCGTCTGATGGCAATTTAAATCCCCTAGAAAGGCTCTTTCCTGCCACCTACCGGAACACGCGAGAAGTGCACCGTGGTAGGATCCATCCCTCTATAGATCGCTGTCACCCGGCAAATTAACAGAGACGTCTGCTGATTAAGGTGGCAGGGTGATGGAAGAATAAATATTGGTAGCATACAGAAGCATAGCATAGATGATTAGGTAAGAAAGGAGCACACTGCCACCAGCACAGGCAGTGCCCAGAGCTTGCAGATTCCAGATGTGGATCAGAATGTGCCAAATGTTCTGCAAGCCTGGGAGCTAGAAAATAAGGCTGTGTTCACACCAATGCTATTCACTGCATTGTGGCTGGAGAGGTGGTGTAACTATGCAGAAGCAGCCTCATCCTTCATCTAGTAGGAACCTAACGCCAAGTAGGAGGTCTAACCAGCATTAAAGACTTAGACATTCTTTACTGAGCCTTGGTTTCACAAATCCATGTATAACTGTCAGTGTGTCCTTGGTAAGGTGCAGCCTCGTATCACACACTTCAGACCTTTGGGCTGGGTGTTATTTTACAGAACTGATTCTAAGCCAAAACCAGGAATAAAACCTAGTATAATGAGAAGGCTTGTGCCTCTTCTTTGTTCTGGATCCATTCCTGGTTTTGGTTTACAATCATCGCTGCAAAATATAGGTTAAAAAACATAGTGTGAACCCAGACTAAGGGTGAGTTCACACAGGGTCTTTGTGGTGTACAGCAGTGTATACTGTATGCGTCGCTATACGCCATGTATTTAAGAAGTATACGCTGGCCAGCACGTACTTCTAAAATGATCTTGTATCACACACTTGAGACCTTTGGTGTCATAGTGGCAGGTTCACCCAATTTTTTTTTTGTAAACCACCTCATATTTATGAAACAGGGCTGGACCATTGTAAATTTAGCACTTCTCCCCCTTTGTTTCCCTCAGGCATAGATTTTAAGCTCTTGCGAGCAGGGCCCTCACACCTTGTGTCTCATCTGTAAGTAGCTCTCACTGTGTAATGTCTGCTTTTGTCTGTAAGTATACCCCCTACATTGTAAAGTGCTGCGGAATATGTTGGCGCTATATAAATAAAGATTATTATTATTATCTGTGCCGGCTCCCATAGACTTCACTTTCCCTGGTGCGTGATACGAGCCAGGGAAAACAAAGTACTAGCCAGGGCGTATTGCAGCGCAGTTATGTGTCAAAATATGCCCACAAATACGCCGTGTGTACACACCCTAAGAGCGCCGAGAGGTGGGGTCGCCCTTTTCGGGGCAAGTGCTTATCGGATGGACTAGTAGGTGATAGCGTAGTGCCTTTTCTATATATGGTATATACGGGCCAATGGGGCAAGGGTCTACTGTGACAAAGGTCTTTCAGAACCGTGAGTTTTTGACCACATTTTTGACCACATTTTCCTCCCTCTTATAGGGGCACTTCTCCCTGCTAAAGGGCTGACCATTGTAATACAATGTCTCCCCCTTTTTGTCCCTGACCCCTCATAGATTTTAAGCCTTGCGAGCAGGCCCTCACACCTTGTGTTCATCTTAAGAGCTACTCACTGTGTAAGTCGTTTTTTTGTAATATACCCTTACATTGTAAATGCTGCGAATATGTGTGGGCCTATCATAAATAAAGTTATAATTATTATTGTAGATCCATAGATTCACTTTCCCTGTTGCGTGATAGAGCCAGGGAAACAAAATTAGCCAGGCGTATTGCGCGCAGTTAGTGTCGAATTGCCACATAACGTCCGTGTGTACCACCTAAGCGCATGTATAATTGAATGCTACTTTTTTTTTACTTGGCGCCAACACTGTTCTAAATAGTATAGTAAGAGTGTAATGCGACAGATAAGATTTTTGGGCATTCATAGAGTTAATGCGCCAAACCAAAGTTGGCGCATTAAGCTCTATGTAATGCGCCAAAAATCTGTCGTATTCTACACTCTTCCATATCTATTTAGAACTGTGGTGTCGGCACCAAGTTAAAAAAGTACGCATTCGAATTCATACATGTCGCCCTAATAGTCCTCAGTCATATGTTTCTCTGAGCAGCTGACTAATATTGCCCTACATGGGAAAAAGTGAGTGCTTTCACCCAGTGTGTTTTTTGGTGTATTTTTAACTTGCAGAAATGCATAGCAATAAAAGCAGTTTAATATTGTGTATTTCTGCCAGTAAAATACACCAAAAATCGCACCCAAAAACGCACCGTGTGAAAGCACCCTTAGCTGACCATCCAATAAAAGAATTAGTCATTTAAACTAAGATCCAGTCTGTGATTCATGCCAATATTGGGATCCAGTGTCCTTCCCTATTTAGCAGGGCCCTGCTTAGATCTTCACTCTGTTCTGCTCTGCATATTTCTCTGCCAAATCATCACAGTAACGTCACCATAATGCTTTTGTAAATATATGTGACACCACATATGCGTTCAATAATAGGCTCCTTGAATTTACGACTGGTACAGTCTACACATTTCACATGACAAGCAATACATTTAGTACAATACAACACAATACACTACTGCTGCAATCTATGAAATTAGAGAACTGAAACCCTTTTCCATCACCTAGATCTGTAACAATTTGTGTTCATAAATTTACAGCCTGAACATCTGTTGCAATCACACTTGTAAAAACCTTAGGGCTTGTCCCCACAGCAGGGTCTTCAGTCGGTTTTACTGACGGTTTTCGGATTTGAAAACTGTCTGTAAACCAACTGTCAACCTGTTACATTGATTTAAATAGAAAATCTGTGTAGTAGTTCACACTGCGCGGATATTCCGCCGCACTTTTTTTACACCGCCAGCGTTCCTAAAAACTTAGAACATGTTCATTCTTCTGCCCGGTTTTCAGGCAGAACATGAACATGTCAGTGGTTGAGGGGGATGGGTGAATCCACAAACCCCAAACAGAACTGTCTCCCAAAACCACGTATAAGATGTCAAGGTACCGACCAGATTCTTTTAATCAGAAATCATATTTTAACCTGCCGTATGGAGGCACCTTAGGACGCCAAAAAACTGCTGGCACGCTGTTCTATAGATGATACTACACATTTTAATTCACCTAGAAAGTGCCGAAGTTTGATGTGAAACTGCCATACAACGTTTGGTGCAAGATGTGTCGGCGGCAAGTAAAAAAATTGGTGCATGCCAATTCATAGATGTCGCTCTTTGTTTGTAACCATGTATGAGCAATACGGTTCCCAAAAACCATGCTAGAGGATAGAAGGCTTTGTAGTGTTGGGACTCTGCTATTCGAGAAACTACATCCTGGATTCAAAATCCTGTTTAATTTGGAACAACACCCAGGATTCTGGGTCAGGAAGGAAGTATCCCCATGTAGATGGCTCTTTTAAAAGGCATCTGTCTTCTGATAGGTGTCTTTTATTTTCTAGTGTAAAAAATAAAAATAAAGTAGCAAATAAATAATGGAAAAAAAATCATAGTCGCACTTGGTGGGGGCATCTGTGACCAGATTTGCTGAGTTAATGGTTATGTTGAGATTTACTATTCTCTTGATCACGTCAAATTCTAAAGACCGGCAAAACATCTGCAAACAGAAGTAGCTATGGTCAAAAGATGAAGCTTGATGCAAGGGTTGAATGCCAGGTTAAAGGCATCAGTATTAGTGACAACCGTCCGGTGTGCACTGCACAAAGATGATCTCCGTTTCAGAGCTACAATAGCCAAACTTTTGTTGAAACCACAAAACTTTAAAAGAATTATTCAATGGTGCAAAGACTAGAAAACATGGAAACTGGAGGCTCTGAAGTGTGATGTGCCTCAATGAGTCCAGTTTTAGTGTTTTTCTTATTTGCATTTGTATGTAAGTCGGAAGATCATTAGATGACATCTACAATGCCGATTGCCTTAACCCCACTGTCAAGCATGGCAGGAGATTCTTGTGTGGTTCGGGAGTGAAATATCATAGCCCTAAACCCACTGTCAAGCATGGCAGGAGATTCCTGTGTGGTTCGGGGGTGAAATATCATACCCTTAAACCCACTGTCAAGCATGGCAGGAGATTCCTGTGTGGTTCGGGGGTGAAATATCATAGCCCCTTAAACCCACTGTCAAGCATGGCAGGAGATTCCTGTGTGGTTCGGGGTGAAATATCATAGCCTTAAACCCACTGTCAAGCATGGCAGGAGATTCCTGTGTGGTTCGGGGGTGAAATATCAAAGCCTTAAACCCACTGTCAAGCATGGCAGGAGATTCCTGTGTGGTTCGGGGGTGAAATATCATAGCCTTAAACCCACTGTCAAGCATGGCAGGAGATTCCTGTGTGGTTCGGGGGTGAAATATCAAAGCCTTAAACCCACTGTCAAGCATGGCAGGAGACTCCTGTGTTTTGGGGGGTGAAATATCAAAGCCTTAAACCCACTGTCAAGCATGGCAGGAGATTCGTGTGGTTTGGGGGTGAAATATCATAGCCTTAAACCCACTGTCAAACATGGCAGGAGATACGGGGGTGAAATATCATAGCACTCTTTTGGTCTAATAGTTGTCCTTGAAGGTAAACTAACAGCCAAGAAGTATCTGGATAATATGTGTAATCAACTCCATCCCATGGTTCAGACTTTCAAAGGGCCTCATGGCTAGGTGCCCATAGCACCCAATCAGAGCTCCCCTTTCATTTCATATAGTGCTCTGAAAATATGAGCGGGGAGCTTTGATTGGCTGCTATGGGCAACAAAGAGAGTCTTAGACCTGGACAGTTTTTATACATGGCCCCCTTATTTTCCAGATGACAATACAATCTTGAAGGTTGACAATGCTCCTATCCATACTGTCTGATGTGTTGGATCTTGGTCTGAGGAGCATAAAAATGAAGCTACGCATCTACCCAGTCCAGTCACCAGACATTATTGCGCCTTTTTGAGACATTTTTGAGAATAAGGTTAAAAGCAGTTTCCCACCTCTTAGTATCTGTATTAGTTGTACAGTAGAACAAAACTGACATAAATGTTGCCTAATCCTCAATGTATTTCAGCTGTATTATATCCCAAACCTTGTTAGTAAAAAACTGTAATCTGAAGTCAGTGTTCTAGTTAATAAGTCCAGCTCCGATAGTTCCAAAGCATTTGCTCGGCAGTCGCCTATGTTGCTGGCAGTGATATCAATGTATACGGTGGAGATGAAATTACAGAAATATGTATTAATTCAGCTTCTACAGTATAAACAAAAGAGCAGAAGAGGGGATCTATATAGTAAAATGGTTGAGGTGCTTGGTGATATTATGATACATCATTGTTAAAAGTATTGTCATTCAGCCTTTGTGTTGTGATATATAAGTGGACAAATCAATAGCCATTCACTGAACTTACACCACAATGGCTCAGTAATGCATCAGTGTTTGCCGCTTACTACAGCTCAGGCCAACCTTGGCAATCTAACAACTATGTGATGCTTGATTGTATTGCTAAGCTAATGTAGATCTTTATAAACTAAAAAGTAAGAAATCTTAAGCTTTAAAGGCGATGTATCGCGTCCTTACTTCGGCTGATTCACACTGCTCTGAGCTTCTCAACTCTGTGAATGCAGGGGCGTTTCTTCCCCTCCCAGCTGGATGACATCACCCCCCCCCCTTCACTGCTGGCCTGAGACTACCCCCCCCCCTCTGAGTCCACATATCACTGTGCCCTCTCCCTATCAGTCTTATTTTATAAGAGCTGTATACATACCACAGGCTGCATTCAATCTAATCATGAGCACTTGTCTCCTCTCACAGCTGGAGATGTATTACAGCTTTCTAAGAACGCACAGATCTGCGTGTATGCAGGAGAGTTAGGCACAGGGTCAAAACTGTCATGTTTTCTCATTGTACAATCTGCTGCGTCTGTATTCTGCTAGTGTGTGGAGACAGAAAAATCTAGCCCCCTAACTCTGATCAGACACACAGCTCGTGAATCCACCCAGGGGCTGTCAATGTAATAGAGCTCTCAGCCTAGTGAATTGCAAAGGAGGATTAGCCACACTGGATATCGGTGTAAATAAAAACACAAGATAAGGAACTGTGAGAACAAGGCAGCTTTGCTAAGACATCAATTGCAAAGTTGCTTGTTTTCACTGCCCCTTATCTAGACCATTAATGAAATGATAACACCCCTTACCTACTCCTGCAGCCAGTTTTGGCCTCTCTGACAGAGCCCCATTTTGAAATCTGGCATGTGTCACTTTATGTGATAATACCTTTTTGACACTTTTACCTATCCATGTGATTCAGAGATTGTTTTCTCATGACACATTATGTTTTAAGTTAGTAATAAATTTTGGTCCATACAATCCTTGTTTATTTGTGAAAAGTATCACAATATCATGAAAATTTGCCATTATCAAATCTCAAACATTTCTGCGTGTAAGGCAGATAGTTATTCCACTTAAAATAGATTATAACTGCATCTATCATATGTCTAGTAGGTTGGCATCATTTAAATGTATTTTTATGACAATAGGGCTTAAAAATGTTAGTAATTTTTCATATTTTCAAAAAATTTGCAAAATAGTTTCTAGGTGACCAGTCCAGGAAGGAAAGAGAGAGAAAGGGAGGGGGAAAAAGAAAGAAAGGAAAAAAAAAAAAGGGGGGTTTAGTGTCTATGGGAGGTTAACTGTTTTCCCGACCTGCACATTACGCACCCTCGGTATATCATCAAAAAGGCACAGTGTTTGTCCGAGACCATTTGTTTCCTCATCCTGCCTGCTCGGACTGTTCCCTTTTCTATATCTTTTTTTTTGTTCTGTTTTTGTACTGAAATATGTGCATTTTTGTGATAGGTTTCTCTAGGCATGTTCCAGATTGTATTGTAAACCCCACATTAACGCTAGGCTAGCGAGTTGCCTGGTTTGAAAAAAAAAAAGAAAATAACCATATTTGCAATCAGCAACTAGCAGGAGTTGAAGAGGACTCTATACATAACTGGAAAATTTCATAACTCATAAACATTCTAGTCCATATTGCCCTTATCTACAACTACACAAAGTTGCATAGCTCTCCTATTATTTGAATGTTTATGGCTAATGTCCCAAAAAGATACTTGCATGTCAATTTAAACCTTTTTATAATGATTAAGGATATGAGTAATCACTTTTTTGTGCAATATGGAAATAAAAAGGAGTTTAAAAAAAAAAAAAAATAGATTATAACTAGCATCTACCATATGTCTACTGTAGGTTGGCATCATTTTTTAAATGTATTTTTTATTACATGGGGGCTTAAAAAATGTAGTTAAGTTTTTCATATTTTCAAGAAAATTTGCAAAATAGATTTTCTTAGGGACCAGTCCAGTTCTGACATGGCTTTGAGGGGCCTGCATGTTAGATACCCCCATTTATCACTCCATCTAAGAAACTACACCCCTTAAAGTATTTAAAAAGCATTTAAGAAGTTTGTTAACCCTTTATATATTTCACAGAAATTAAAGCAAAGTGGAGGTGGAATTTCAAAATGTCACTTTTTTTTGCAGATTTTAAATTTGTATCCATTATTCACTTGAATATAGTAGATGTGGCCAGGTGATTGCAACTCAAAATCAATTCCCCAGATTCTGCCATTTTTAGAGATATCCCATATGTTGCCCTGGTGCGCTATTTGACACAAGCCTCAGAGTAGGAGGAGCACCTACTGGACTTTTTGGTCTCATTTTCAATACAATTTTATTAGGGCACCATTATAGGTTTGTAGATACCCTAAAGTACTAAAACTTAATAAACACCCCTAAAAAACATATTGGAAACTACACCCCTCAAAGAATATATTAGGGGTGTAGTGAGTATATCAACCTCACAGATGTTTCACAACTTTTTTAGCATTAGGCTCTGAAAATGAAAGAAAACATTTTTTTCCTACAGTCAGCAATTTTAGCTGACAATGTTTAATTTTTAAAAGGAATCCTGGCAAAAAGCCCCCCAAAATTTGTTACTCAATTTCTTCCAAGTTCTGCAATACCCTACATGTGGGTGTAAACTGCTGTTTGGGCGCATGGCAGGGCGTACAAGGGAGGGAGCGATATTTGACTTTTGGAACACAGATTTTGGTGGGGCCATGTTGCATTTGCAAAGCCCCCAAAGTAGCACAACAGGTGAAACCTTTCATAAGTTGCCTCCTTTTGGATTCAACACTCATCTAGGGTGTATGTGCATTTGTGCCGAATGCATTTTTTTTTAAGTTGGCCTAAATGTGAACTTTCTGCAAATGGCTTTTGCTCAATTTTACAGATGTTTAGAGCAAATACAGATAAACATTACATTGTATTTCGACATGTGTGGGGAGGGGAGGGGGAACAAGGGAAATAGGAAAAACAAACATACAGGTAACAAATGCCAAGGTACATTACTGAAGCATAATATCTTTACATTAGGTAGCGAGTCAACAGTAATTATATAAGTCTTTCAATTCTGTTAGGCGTTGTAATTATAAATATATGCATTGTTTATATAGAGATCCTGTAACCCAATGTTCCGAATTGGGCAAAGTATATGAGGCAAACAAATCAATGAAAATAACTAGATTGTAACCACATAGACCAGTTGTCTCTAATCCTTGGCAATTCATGAGGAGGGGTTTGTATTGTGCATTTTGGATGCACAGAAGTGCCATAGTTTTTTTTAAGCATTGGGCCATGAAAATGGGGAAAAAAAAAGTAGTTCTGCCATTGACTTTTAGGCTTCAATTTTACAGAGTTTACTGTGTGGGATAAATGACAGGATAACTTAACCATGTGGTTCGATACAATTTCAATGATTTTATATAGTTTTTTATGTTTTATTACTTTTACACATACTGTAGAAATGCATTTATAAACAATTGTGTTTTTATGTCATCATAGTCTGAGAGCCAGAACTTTTTTACTTTTCTGTATACGGAGCTGATTATGGACTTGATTTTTGTGGGATGAGATGACATTTTTATTGGTACCATTATCGGGTGCAAATGACACTTTGATCACTTGTTATTAAGGTTTTTGGAAAGTGTTTTGAACAAAAGACAGCTCTTCTGATAGCCATAACTTTTAGATTTTTCCATATACAGAGCTGTGTAAGGGTTTTTGTTTTTGCGGGATTAACTGATATTTTCATTGGTTCCAATTTGGCATTAATATAAGTTTTTGATTGCTTTTATTCCATTTTATGTGCTGCGGGATGAACAAAAATCGCAATTCTGTGACTATTGTTTTCTACGTTGTTCATTGTGCAAGTTACTTAACATGACAGATTTATAGGGAAGGTCGTTATGCATGTGGTGATACAAAATATCTGTATTTTATTTATTTTTGGTCTTTTTTGGGGCAATTGACATTTGTAAAGGGGAAAAGGGTGGTGTATGTGTTTTTATTTTACTTTTCGTGTTTGTGTTTACTTTTTTTTTTACTTTTATTTACTGGTAATGCTATGCATTGTTTTGTGCACATTTTTCTATAAAAAAATGTTTGGGATAATAAAGTTTTTCTTGCCATATACACTGGCTGGGTGCCGCAATGTGTATCTGCATAGTTATGACATATGTCACCGAGTAGCATCTGTCATACACGTTCCCTAAAATAAGTATACCTCGTAGTGTATGTCTTGTTTACTGTGTGCAGAAGAATGTGGTACTTTATACAGAAAAGAAATAAGAACGTTAAGGTAGAACACCCAAACAAGGGCAAAAAATGACATTCTATTGGCCTTGCTTGAATAATATGGTTCCACAGACACATTTTATGTATATGCTAAGTACAGTACACAGCTACTGCTAACACAGAGTGAAGAGAGCTTGATCTGTTTTACTCCTTTACTTTAAAGAAACATTCATCTTTAGAAGTCTTCTGTCATTGACATACAAGCATCTCATTGGTGTGAGTCTGCACCAGGTAATACCCACTTTTTATAAGAACAAATTGAGCAGGACACTTATGCTCCTTTATCGTCTCACCTGGTCGGGCCTGTAATATCAATCTCCTTTTCTTTGAAGTGGTATTACATGGAAAAAGATGTTTAAGACTGAGTCTACACTGATGGATTTAGTTGAAAATGGAGAATTTTGTATGTGGCTGAAATTTGTAAATGCTAGTGCTGTAATCTGCAGTGTATATACTTGTGCAAATCTGCAGGTAAAAACCACAGCAATTCTGTCCCATATGGATTCACCAGATTGCTGTTAAAATGAAATAAAAAACAATGATAGATTTTGTATATGTTATCATCCTGCCAGAAAGCCCAAGTGTATTTAGATCATGGCACAACAAGTACAAGTAGAAGTAAAAGTTCGCCCACCAATCTGTAAACATACATTCAGAAACCAGGATAGACAAGAAGAAAATGTCAAAGGTAATGTTGTTAATTTGCTGTTTAGAGATCTTATTTTGTTTGACATTCTAATATAGGACATGCTGTTTTTAAGGCCTGATTCTCCACGAAGGCAGAACGGCCATGGTATCATGGTATCGGAATATTAGTGTGCCAATACAGGTGTACCAAGGACGGCGATCCAAAGAGCTGATTGACCCCAGGCTGAACCAAGATGGGGGCCGAAAGTAAGTGAAAGTCTACAATACACACACACACAATCGAACATGTGTGGGTAGAATTGAAAAAAGAGCTGTATTTGTACCCAAGGGAGTTGACCAAGGACGGCAATCCGGAGAGCTACAATAAACACGTATATATATATACGTGTGTGTTTATTGTAGCTCTCCGGATTGCCGTCCTTGGTACAATTGTATTGCCACACTAATATTCCGATACCATGATTGTCATTTTAAACTGGCCTCAGTCAGCTTTATTGAGGCACAGGAAAAATACAGACAAAATACAAACAAAACCTCAGATCATCAGGCCACTGAGTAAACATACACAGTGGGACCCTCTCTAACATGTGATCTGGACCTCCAGTATCACAATACACCTCGGTACAGTCACCCTACTGTAAAGGCTTCCCACAAGCCTCTGGGGGCCAGAGCTCTCTCCTCAGCTCTGCTGCTCCTAACTTCCAGGTAGAAACCCCGCCTCTAGATCGCCTGTAGCACCAGGCCATTTATAGGCCTCCAGCGATCTGCCAAAAGTCTGTCCTGGAACGTTGGAATGACCTCCCACCCAACACTATGACTGTCCTGGGAAAGGCAACCCATCACTAGCCGCATAGTAGCCATTCTAGTTACACGTGTCAGTAACCTATGGTTACTGACGCTAAATGGTTGCCTTCCCCTATCGAAATCAGGTTTTCGGTGTCACGTCTGCAGCAGGTATTCTGCTGTACTCCACCTAATGGCAAAACCCTGCGACTGCCTATGGTCACTCTGTCACAGTATATATATATATATATATATATATATATACACCTGATAAGCAAAAGGGTAACAATTTCTTAATCTTTTGACTTTCAGGCCCCCTATCACACCATTCACAACAGCTTTGCTCCACAATTGCTCGACTTGCCCCCACAGTCCCCAGACCTCAACCCAATCGAACATGTGTGGGTAGAATTGAAGAAAGAGCTGTATCTGTACCCAAGGAGTCGATCAAGGATGGCAATCAGGAGAGCTACAATAAACACACACGTATATAATATATATATATATATATATATAATATATATATATATATATAATATATATATATATATATATATATATATATATATACATGTGTGTTTATTGTAGCTCTCCGGATTGCCGTCCTTGGTACAATTGTATTGGCGCACTAATATTCCGATACCATGATTGTCATTTTAAACTGGCCTCAGTCAGCTTTATTGAGGCATACTGTTTGAATCCTTCTATTACCAATATCTCTCTAACAGGCTCAGCTAGGAATAGCAGAACTGATAGGCCAATCAATGCTGTAGAACCACTCACAGCCTGAACAGTAAATGTGACTCTGAAGTTGGCTGTAAAGAGCAGACTTACTGAGAACACCCCTTTAAGGAATAGAGCACCAGAAGAAGAATTGAGTCTCTATGCATATTGCTGATGTAACATCGGCTTCCTTAATTCTCTGTCAATGTACCTACAGTGGGGAAAATAAGTATTTAATAGACTTGCGATTTAGCAAGTTTTTCTACAAAGAATGGAGAGGTCTGTAATTTTTTTCGTTGGTGCACTTCAACTGTGAGAGACAGAATCTAAAAAAAATCCAGAAAGTCACATTGTACGATTTTTAAATTAATTTATTTGCATTTTATTGCATGAGATAAGTATTTGATCACCTACCAAACAGCAAGAATTCTGGCTTCACAGACCTGATAGTTTTCCTTTAAGAAGCCCTCCTACTATGCACTCATTAGCTGTATTTATTGCCTCTGTTTGAACTTGATACCTGTATAAAAAATACCTTTCCACACACTCTATCACTCTCCAACCTCTCCACTATGGCTAAGACCAAAGAGCTATCTAAGGACACCAGGGACAAAACTGTAGACCTGCACAAGGCTGGGATGGGCTACAGGACAATATGCAAGCAGCTTGGTGAGAAGGCAACAGCTGTTGGCGCAATTATTAGAAAATGGAAGAAACACAAAATGACTGTCAATCTTCCTCGGTCTGGGGCTCCATGTAAGAAATCGCCTCGTGGGGTAAGGATAATTCTTAGAGAGGTCAGGAATCAGCCCAGAACTACATGGGAGGACCTGGTCAATGACCTGAATAGAGCTGGGACCACAGTCTCAAAGATTGCTGTTAGTAACACACTAGGCTGTCATGGATTAAAATCCTGCAGGGCATGCAAGGTCCTCCTGCTCACGTCAGCACATGTCAAGGCCCAATGACCATGTGGATGATCCAGAGGAGGCAGCAGAAGGTCATGTGGTCAGTTAATAGCAAAAAAGAACTTTTTGGTAACAACTCCACTCACCGTGTTTGGAGGAAGAATGAGGATGAGTACAACCCCAAGAACACCATCCCAACTGTGAAGCATGAGGAAACATCATACTTTAGTGGGGCTTTTCTGCAAAGGGGACAGGAAGACTGCACCATATTGAAGGGAGGATGGATGGGGCCATGTATTATGAGATTTTGGCCAACACCTCCTTCCCTCAGTAAGAGCATTGAAGATGGGTTATTTTTGGGTCTTCCAGCAGCACAATGACCTGAAACACACAGCCAGGTCAACTAAGGAGGGGCTCCATAATAAGCATTTCACGGTCCTGGAGTGGCCTAGCCATTCTCCAGACCTGAACCAAATCGAAAATCTTTGGAGGGAGCTGAAACTCAATGTAGCCCAGCGACAGCCCCGAAACCTGAAAGATCTGGAGAAGATCTGTATGGAGGAGTGGGCCAAAATCCATGCTGTATTGTGTGCAAACTTGGTCAAGAACTACCGGAAACGTCTGACGTCTATAATTTCAAACAAAGGTTTCTGTACCAAATATTAAGTTCTGTTTTTCTATTGTATAAAATAATTTTTTCATGCAATAAAAGGCAAATTATTCATTTTAAAACCATAGTTACATAGTATGGTTATACGTGTCGAAGTTCAACCAAGGGTGGGGAAAATGTGGGTAAAGGGAGGGAGACAAGGATTTTAAGCCCAGCCTCCCCACTGGTTAATGCCCTGAAACCCACAAGGCAAGAACCAGTCTGCTCCAGGGGAGACCCCAGCTCTAACCCCAGAGCTGCCACCAGCCAGGATTCAGAATTCTACATGACTACGTACGTATTAATATTCTTTAGTTTCAGGTAGTTATCTAAGCCTTTCTTGAATCTCCTAACTGTTCCTGCTCTGACCAGCTCCTCAGACAAGCTATTCCACAGATTTACAGTTCTTACAGTGAAGAACGCTTTTCTCCTCTGGAGATTGAATCCTTTTTTCTTAAGACGAAGGGAACGTCCCCTTGTATTTTGAGGGAGCTATACATGAAAATCATACAATGTGATTTTCTGGATTTTTTTAGATTCGGTCTCTCACAGTTGAAGTGTATCTACAATAAAAAAAACAGACTTCTCTATTCTTTGTAGGTGGGAAATTCGCCAGTGTGTCAAATACTTATTTTCCCCACTGTAACAGAGAATTAGAAAGCTCAATATTAACAAACTTGTTCAGGTGATATACCATAGAAACACCTCAAGTTATTCTCTGTTAGCCTTCATAAATGAGGCTATATTAGTTTGGTGAGCATATTATATCATTAAGCCATCTAGATATTTTGGGAGTTGTTCCAAACTGGCCATGAAGGTGGACCTGCTTGCTCTTCGTAGCATATTGCATCTTTTAATCTAAACAAGATTGTATTAAATCCTGGGGAAGCATTTTGTTAGTATTGATTGTTTATACCAACAGTTACTGTCAGTTTCTCTTTAATTCAATCTTTAAAGTTGAGCCAAGTTGGTAAATTCCCTAAATATATTCATATTACTGCAGATCTTTGGCTTGCATCATGATCTAACAATCCAGGATGTTCCTCAGGGTCTTCCTGTGATATCCATGTTGTTACAGGATACCAACAGCATTGCAATAGAGATAGGTGAAAGTGATAAGAAAGGGAAGGGAAACATACATAATCTGGGCAATATGTTTCCTACAAGAGATTCATAATGTATACCTTGTACTCATGTAGCAGAGATGACGTTGTCATTATACATAGCTTGTGATCACTAACTCAATAGGCTATTGTGATGCTAACAAATACAAAAAATATACTGTATCTTAGACAGTTCCTTTCTGAAATCATTATCACAGTTCATTATTGTCGGCATCTGCTTTACAATAAAAAGCTTAATTGGTCAGCGTGATCCTAAAATGAGATTTGTGTAAATCCTAGGAGCTAGGTATTAAGGAATAAGAAGGAACAGGATCAAGTTATCAAGTCATTACGGGCATATGTACTGTGTAACATAATAACTCTTTAGAGGCCATGGAGATTTAACTGCAGAAAGGCTTCTTCCCACAGAGCTCTCACCAGTATTTCTGTGCTCCAGTTAATGCTGCTAAATTTATAAAGGGAAGCATTTTGTAGTTTACATTTGGCTGTATAGATAACTATGCCTTCAAAACCGCTTGAATATTCCAGTAATTCCAACAAGACACATTGTCGAGCAGCCCATATTCTGTTTCCTGGCACTAATCATACCCTGCCAGACAGGGGCATAACAAAGGGCACTGGCTTATGCTCTAGCAGGTTACCTGTCTATTGTATATGTAGATGAAGTAATGTAAAACTATTTTACAGACATTATATAATGTAATGTCAAACACCAGTAGGACTGTAAGGTGGTGAACTCCATGCATTCAATCTCTGCAGAACATGAATTGCGTCTGTACCCTTTATTAATGGTAACTTACTTCTTTGAATGGACTGAGTGGTTAACTGAGAGACTGTTCAATTATCTGAGACAGTAGCTTAATTGTTTTTGCACTTCACATATAATATCTCACAAATGTGAGTACACCCATCACATTTTTGTGAATGTTGAATTATATCTTTTCAAGGAACAACACTGAAGATATGACACTTTGATACAATGTAAAGTAATAACGGTACTGCTTGTATAACAGTGTTAATTTGGTGTGCCCTAAAAATAGCTCAACACACAGCCATCAATGTCTAAAGTGCTGCCAACTGTGGGGAACTACAGCTCATTGAGGAAACATGTACTGTGACATACTGAAACAGATTCCCTCCCTTCGGAAACTGGGGCACAGGGCAGTATTCCAACAGGATAATGACCCCAAACACACCTCCAAGATGATCATTGCCTTGCTTAAGGAGAAACTTTTCCCCTTCCGAAGCCACTCTTGCCTCTCACTCAGTCAACCAGTAAGTTCTGCACTGCACTGACGAGGGGCAAATACCCCGAAACAGCTGTCTGTAGTTGAACTGAACTGGTTTGGCTCAAATCCTTTTCACATTGCTAGGCTCCTGCAAGCTACATGTGAACTGAGGATAACTACATCAAATAGAGTGCGCTGTGGAGCTCCTCAGCTCTTTTCCCATAAGCCATTGCTTTATGCAACACAGTCAGTGAGGTCTGAATGGCAAGTAAACCCTCACACCGACCAATTTATTGGTTCCTCTCCTTAAGGAGAGACTTTTCCCCTTGCTAAAGAGAGTGAGGATAAAACGCAAAGCATGACACTCTCACCACTATGCTTGACTGTAGGCAAGACATAATTGTCTTTGTACTCCTCAGCTGGTTGCCACCAAACAAGCTTGACGCCATCAGAACCATATAAGTTTATCTTGGTCTCATTAGAGCACAGCAAGATAAAGGGTGACGCACACCTATGTGGTGGGTGCTCAGTGTTAAGGTCAAAAATTGACTAGTTTACAAATAGTAGTAGAAAACCACGGCACAACAATTCTGGTATTATACAAATAATGGAGTATTTTATTATTCACAAAATAGTCAGATGCTGCTCACAAGGAACATTCTGTATAAAGGTTACAGTGATATAATAGATGCCATAACATTAGACGTTTCGGCCGTAGCCTTTGTCACAAAAGACATCTTAATAAATATGAGGCAGAAGGTAGATCAGATATTGATGAATGTATCAGGATGAGAGCAAGATTAGCGCTGGTAAGGGGCGGCACACAGGTATGAGGTCCGGCTGCTATTACACGTATAGCTGTGAGCCGCAGGAGGAAGCTTCCTAATTAATGTAATGAAATGCAAATTAATAATTTAAAAATCTTACAATGTGATTTTCCGGATTTTTTAGGTTCTGTCTCTCACAGTTAAAATGTACCTACAATAAAATTACAGACCTCTCCATTCTTTGTAGGTGTGAAAACTTGCAAAATTGCCAGTGTATCAAATACTTATTTTCCCCCCTGTATGTTTATGTTGCCTTTCCTTTTTAGGTTGTCCATATGGCATGTTATGATACTCAGAAAGATGGCCTTTTTCGCTGTTGGCAATAAGCACGGGTGACTAGTGTTGTCAGGAAGATATTCATGGTGACGCCAATGATACCAATAATACGATGTGTTACCATGTTGATTAACAGATCTGGAGAGAGTCAGCAACAGAGTTCTTGTCACAGGCAGGAGTTGGTATTCTGTGCCAGTCATGAATTTAGCATAAGGTCTTGCCTAGGAGCCGAGTGGAGTCTAAGGAGTCCCTGACCTTCACCCTCAAGCCAGAGACAAGCTGAAGGTCAATGCCGGTAAAATGTACACAGATATGCTCATTAAAAGCACCAAAACACACCAATAAACTGGCAATGAGGAGTGGAGGAGGAGAACTCATACATACAAAGGTCCCATTGGCTCTGGGAAAGCTGGGTAGTGCACAATGACCCTTTAAATTAGGATGGGTGCACATGTGTATATCCTAGAGAGCATTAAGAGTCAGGAAGCTATCAGGAGGAATGGACAGGGAGCTGAGTACATGAGCCAGGGCCAGGATGATGGCTGAAGTAAAGAAGTACATGCATGCGAGTGCAACTGAAAGTACCAGCCACAGTGCAGCCCGTGAGTACAATTTATAGCAGAATGACCATATTTTTCAAACTATAAGACGCACTGTACCATAAGACGCACCTAGATTTTAGAGGAGTGAGGACTGAAGTGTAGTTTTTATTGGTAACATTTTGGGACAGATGCGAACGTTTAATCACTTTTTATTCCAGTGGATATTAAATGACTCAAAAAAAACATAATTTAGGTCCTTGGAATTTTTTTTCTGATGGTGTACAGCATACTGGACAAATGATATTAGATTTTAATAGGTTGAACTTTTACGGACATGTTGATACCAATTATGTGTAACTTTTTTATTTTTTTATTTGTAAAATAGCAAAAGAGGGTTGATTTAAACTTTTATTTTCTAAACTTTTTTTTTTACTTTAATACTTAGTCCCTCTAGAGTACATGACCTCTAGGGAGCACAATCTCTTGTCCTATATACAGCAGTACTATTGTACTGCTGCATATAAGATTTTCATTCATTACCTATTATACCCTGCCTATACATGGCAGTTGCGGAAGTCTGCATGAGGCTTAAGCTATCTTGGCAACTGATCGCCCCTCTGCAATTACGTTGTGGAGGGGTTATAAGAGGGAGGATTGGTGCTGCAGCGTCTAAAGTGTTAACAGCAGGGATGGAGTCTGCTCCATCTCTGCTGTAAGTGGCGGCTGCAGGCTACAGTATAGAGAACAGTCTCCAGTCGCCGCATAGTACTCTCCCGGGCCAGCAGGAGACTGGAGTGCAGTGATGCTGTTTTAAGCTGGCAGCGGGGTTTAACCTCTTCAATCTTGCCCCGGGCTTACCCCAGCATAGCCCCTCCCTAACCTCCTGCCTGAGATAGTGCTTTTGGACTATAAAACACATCTTCATTTCCCCCCAAAACTACGGTTAAAGTCAAACAGGAGCACAAGAGCTAAGTTGCATTATAAGATCTACAGGGCTGTGTATGTAGCTAAGGAAAGTCAGGTAATAATGTAAACTCAAACATAAGGCACATCAAAAGGTCAGGGGCACAGGATCCAAGATACAGACTCAGGTCTAGGAGCACTCAGGAAAGCTACTGCAGATGGCTGACAAGCTAAAACCTGAATAATCAGGCACAGGAGGTACAAAGGTGTAGGTTAATAGGGGCAGCAATTACTATGATTGGCCATGTTGTGTTACTGCATGAGTTACTTTTGTTGTGTTAACTGCATCAAAAGTGCATGAAGAAAATGCTTGCATTTAAAAAACACATCAAAAACACATGCAGCAATTTCATGCATTTTCTGTTAAAAAAAACAAAAACCACAAGTGAAATTTGTGTTCATTAAAAACACATGCGTTTTTTATTGCTTGTGTTTATAATGCAGTTGAAAAATGCAATAAAAATGCAATGTTTGATATGTAAAACAAATGGGAAAACTTTGAATAAGTAAGACTGAGTGGTCATCAAAATAAAGGCCACCAGGAGGACACAAATGAAAACTGTCCAGGTCTTAGACTTTCTTTGTTGCCCATAGCAACCAATAAAAGTTCCCATTTAATTTTTTCAAAGCACTATATGAAATAAAGGGGAGCTCTGATTGGTTTCTATGGGCAACAAAGAAAGTCTTTGTCCTGTTCTACGACAAAATTTGTCTTAGCCACGCCACTTTGAAACTGGTACGGATTTGTACAACAGCTATGCGCCAAATTATGGCACAATCGTATGATTCTGGCATGAACCCTCCACCCCCCACAAACTGGGGTCATTCAAAGGTGTTGTGTCTGGTGCAGATTGCACGACGTTTGGGTGTAGGATTGTTCATGCATCTATAGAACAGGGATATGATAGGTTTTTGTCCGCAAAGCACGGCAGAAAGTTGTCCCAGCCCCGTTCATTCATGTCACCTGAAATTCTCACCAGATGTCAGTAACAACACATCTGATCACACAGGCATAAAATTCAAACCATAAATGAACATAAATTGATTCTGTGTAGTAATGAGAAATGACACAGGGAAAAAACACTGAACACATGAAGAAAGAGAGGTGCAAAAAGTCATGGAAAGTCATGACACCAGCTGAACTCTGCAGTAATTAGAAAGCTATCTGACCACTTAGTGAAAAATTATATCAGCTGGTTCAACTGATGGCCTATAAGAAGGTGACTCATTACCAAGGTGCAACACGGGAAAAATATCTCATGATGGGTAAAACCAGTAAGCTATCTCAAGACTTTTGCATCCTTGTTGTTGCAAAATATATTGATAGTATTGGTTGCAGAATAATTTCTAAACTTCTGAAGGTTCCTGTGAGCACTATTGGGGCCAAAATCTTGAAGTGGAAAGAACATAATTTCAGCGTAAACTGGCAACAACCAGGTGCTCCCCGCACAATTTCAGACAAAGGGGTGAAAGGAATTATCGGAGAGTAATCCAAGAGCCAAGGGCCACCTGTGGAAAGCTACAGAAAGACCTGGTAATGCACTCAACCTTAATTGCCTGTGTGCACACTCACCACGCAAGACTCCATTGCTGAACTAAAAGCATGTTCAATCACGGTTAAAGTTGGCTCAAAAACATTTAGACAAGCCTGTGAAATACTGGGAGAATCTAGTCTAGTCAGATGAGACAAAAATTTAACTCTTTGGATACATACACATACATGCATACATACATACATACATAATACACTCCATTTATGGAGGCCACAGGGCACTGCATATTGCCCTAAAATACCATAGCTAAAGTAAAGTTTGGTGGTGGAAACATCACGGTATTGGGCTGTTTTTCAGTATACGGCACTGGCAAACTTCATATAATTGAAGGACGGATGAATGTACCGAGACATTCTTGATAATAATCTGTTGCAATCTACCAGAAAAATTAATATTAAACAAGGGTGGGTATTGCAACAAGACAATAATCCCAAGCACACGGCCAAGGAAGCTCTCAATTGCTTTCAGAAATGAAAATAAAGCTGCTAGAATACCCCAGCCAATCACCTGACCTGAATCCAAAAGAAAATCTATGGAAGGAACCAAAGCTCAGAGTTCATAGAAGGAGCTCAGGGAACCTTCAGGATTTGAGGAGTGCTTGTGTGGAAGAATGGTCCAAAATCCCACCTGAGAAATGCATGTGCCTAATTTCTACATAGAGGAGGCATTTTGATGCTGTCATCACCAACACAGGGCCACATGTACGAAAACTGTCTAGGTCTAAAACTCACTTTGTTGCCCATAGTAACCAATCAGAGCGCCCCTCTCATTTTTCCAGAGCACTATATAAAATGAAAGGGAACCTCTGATTGGTTGCTATGGGCAACAGAGAGTTTTAGACCTAGACAGTTTTCATACATGTGGCCCAAAGTCTTTTGTACAAAGTGTTAAATAAATTTCAGTGTGTTCAATATTTTTTTCCTGTGTCATTTCTCATTATTACACATAATTCACTGACATCTATGGTTTGATTTCTTTGTCTGTGAGACTGGGTGGGGTTTTTTCGGGGATCTGGTG
>JAODAL010000869.1:0-264989 GCA_025379985.1 Phyllomedusa bahiana
TTGCGACGGGTCAGCTGACCCAAGTGCTGTGCCTGCTGCGTGGGGCAACAAAGGGTAAAAGGTCTTCCAGCTGGGTAACGGAACCTTGGCGGGACCCAGGGCGTTTCCCAACTGTAAACAGCCCTGGGTTGGGTTTCCACTGGCCACCGCAAGCATGGCGGGACCCACACCGGGAACGGGTCTAAGTGGAACCCGGTTTTCACCGCCCCGCCGCAAAGGGGAGGACTTGCTGCGGCGGAATTCCCCCAGGTGCCCCCCTGTGTGACTTGCTTGCGATGATACCCAAAGGAATAGCGGGGGTACGAATCGACGGGCCCAAAACTGTAGTCAGGGGGGCAGGAAGGTCGGGGCGGGAGCAAAAGGTTCTTTGGTCGGAGAAGTAAGCCGGGGGTGGTACACAGTATAGAAAAAACCGGCGTAGAAAGGGTTCCTGATAGGTATGGGCACTATGGAATGGGCGAGGGCCGGAAGAGGTGGAGCGAAATTAGGGACAGTGGCAGGTTTTTGCAATTATGGGCGGCGGGCCCCTTTAAATTTGCGAGAGCCGGCCGGCGGTGCCCTAAGGAGCCAGGGCGCGCGCCCGGGCCGCGCAACATCCGGAGCGCGGTCAGGTGAGGAGGGGTTTTTTGGGAGGGGGAGCCCACGGGCGCGGCGTTGTCCGCACCCGGTGCGGCCCGTGTAAAGGGCAGCGAGGGGCCCCTGCACCCCGGGCCCCCGGGCTGCAGGCCACTCGGACAATAAAAAGGGAAAGAAGCAACCTCCCTTTGCAAAAAGGAACTTTATTCTAGAATGTCCAATGTTCAATGTTCAGTATGTTCAAGCTAATTTGAGGCAAACATTGCCTTTGGACATACTGGAAGAAAAGTTTCTTGCCTTTCTTTCAGCGGGAGTTTTGCTTATCTTAAATTATATATATATTTTATATATAATTATATATATATATATATTATATATATATTTATATTCATTGGGGAAAACCAAACCACCACTACGAAGGTTTTTTTAGACTGCAGAATAAACCAAACATCACAAAAAAAAGGGGTCTACCTTTGTATTTGGGACACCTGGTTATGGAAGAGGTAACAAAGAGATAAAAAATAAGGCAGGCAACACACCTGGCACAAACCTGTTTTCGTAGAATTGTCCTGTCCACTTAAAACTTTTGGTGTCACCCTTATTATTTTTACTGTCAAACCAGGGGTTCCCAAACTCCGTCCTAGGGGCCCACCAACAGGCCCTGTTTTCAGGATCTCCCACGTCACTGACAATAATGAGATCCCCTGTGAAATGCTAAGGAAACCCGAGAACATGACCTGTTGGTGGGTCCCGAGGACTGGAGTTGGGGGCCCCTGAATTTTCAGTTAAACTAAACCTCGACCCCTCCCCAAATTCTGTTTTCCCTTTTTCTTCCACCAATACCCAGGACCGACGATTTTTATCTTTTGACAAGAAAAAGTCTTTTTCCAAGTGGCTAGGTCCCATAATACCAGTACTGCAAGATGTTAGAGATGGACAAGACTGAGGCAATCAGGACAAAAGGAACACAAAGAACCACCCTTTTTCAAACAATGGGAAAACTTTATAGTAAAAGCAGTTTTTGTTCGGCTCCCGATTCCTGTTTAGGCTGGGGAGTTCTACAGCTTCGGTCCTGATTCCTTTTCAGGCTGTGGGTAGTTCTTCGCTTCAGGCTCCTGTTTTGTTTTGGCTGTGGGGGAGTTCTACAGCTTAGGCTCCCGATTCCCGTTCAGGCTGTGGGCAGTTTACAGCTTCAGGGTCCCGATTCCTGTTCAGGCTGTGGGCGTTTCTACGCTTCAGGCTCCGATTTTTGTTCAGGCTGGGTAGTTCTACAGCTTTGGGCTCCTGTTCCTGTTCAGGGTGTGGGCGCTTCTAAGTTAAGCTCCTGATTCCGGGTTTAGGCTGGGGCAGTTTCAGCTTCGGTCCTGATTCCCGTTTAGGTGTGGGTAGTTCTACAGTTCAGGCTCCCGATTCCGTTCGGTGTGGGTAGTTCTACGCTTCGGCTCCTGATACCTGTTCAGGCTGTGGGGGGCTTCTACGCTTTAGGCTCCTGATTCCCGTTAGGCTGTGGGGGTTCTAAGCTTTTTGGTCCTGATTCTGTTCAGGCTGGGGCAGTTCTAAGCTTCAGGCTCCTGATTCCTGTTCAGGCTGTGGGTTGTTTACAGCTTCGGGGTCCTGATTTCCTATTCCCGGTGTGGGTAGTTCTACAGCTTCGGCTCTGATTTTATTCAGGTGTGGGGAGTCTCAGTTCAGGCTTCCCTTCCTGTTCAGGGTGTGAGCGGTTTAAAACTTAGGGTCTCACTTCCTTTTAGGCTGTGGCAGTTTACAGCTTCTGGCTCCCAATTCCTGTTCAGGCTGTGGGGCGGTTCTACAGCTTCAGGTCCCCCTTCCTTTTTTAGGCTGGGTCGTTTTAAGATTCAGGCTCCAAAATCCGTTCAGGCTGTGGTAGTTCTCAGCTTCAGGCTCCCATTCCCGTTCAGGCTTGGGGGGAGTCCTCAGTTTTTAGGCTCCTACTTCCTGTTGGTGTGGGCAGTTCTCAGTTTTTTAGGCCCCCATTTCCTGTTTTGGTGTGGCAGTTCTAAGCTTTAGGCTCCCACTTCCTGTTCAGGTGTGGGCAGTTCACGCTCAGGCTCCCACTCCTGTTCAGGCTGGGGTGGTTCTACGCTTCCAAACTCCCTGCTTTCCCGTTTGGCTGTGGTAGTTCTAAGCTTTGGCTCCACTTCCTGTTCAGGCTGTGGGCGGGTTTTACAGTTTGGCTCCCTTCCTTTTCAGGGTGGGTTTGTTTTTTTAAAATTCAGGTCCCACTTCCCGTTCAGGTGTGGGCAGTTCTACGCTTCGGTCCCATTCCTGTTAGGCTGTGGGCAGTTCTACAGCTTCAGGCTCCACTTCCTGTTCAGGCTGTGAGCGGTTCTACAGCTTTTTAGGCTTTCCCCTTCCTTTTTTTGGTGTGGTCAGTTTACAGCTTTGGTCCCCCCTTCGTTCAGGTGGGGCGGTTCTCAGTTCGGTCCCCCTTCCTTTTCAGGCTGTGGTCAGTTTTCAGATTCAGGCTCCCACTTCTGTTCAGGCTGTGGTCATTCTACGCTTCAGGCCCTACTTCCTGTTTTGGTGTGGGCAGTTCTACAGCTTTTTTAGGCTCCCCTTTCCCGTCTAGCGTGGCAGTTCTACGCTTTTAGGCTCCCCCTTCCCGTTCAGGCGTGGGATTCTACAGCTCCGGCCCACTCCCGTTTTGGGGTGGGGGGGGTTCTAAGCTTCATCCCTGCTTTCCCGTTCAGGTGAGGGGTTCTACAGCTTCAGGTCCCCTCCTGTTCAGGCTGGGGGCGGTTTCACAGCTTCAGGCTCCCCCCTTTTCCCGTTCAGGCTGGGGGCAGTTCTACGCTTTTAGGTCCCCTTCCGTTCAGGTGTGGGGATTTAAGTTCAGGGTCCCATTCCTGTTTGGTGGGGCATTTTTTACAGTTAGGCTCCCCTTCCTGTTCAGGTGTGGGCGGTTCTACAGCTTCAGGTCCCACTTTCCTTTTAGGCGTGGTCAGTTTTACAGATTGGCTCCACTTCCTGTTCAGGTGTGGGCAGTTCTACAGCTTCGGCTCCCACTTCCTGTTCAGGGGTGTGGGCAGTTTTTACAGCTTCAGGCTCCCACTTCTGTTGGTGTGAGGGTTCTACGCTTCAGGGTCTCACTTCCTTTTTAGGTGTGGTCGTTCTACAGCTTTGGCTCCCCCTTTCCCGTTAGGCTGTGGGCGGTTCTAAGCTTTTAGGCTCCCACTTCCTTTCAGGCGTGGGCGTTTTTTCAAAATTTGGTCCCACTTCCTGTTCGGCTGTGGTCAGTTCTACAGCTTCAGGCTCCTTTCTTCCCGTTCAGGCTTGTGGGCAGTTCTACAGCTTTTTGGCTCCCCATTTCCCCGTTAGGCTGTGAGCAGTTCTACGCTTCAGGCTCCCATTCCTGTTCAGGTGTGGGCAGTTCTACAGCTCCCGGTCCCCCCTTTTCGGCTGGGGTGGTTTTCAGCTTCCTTCCTGTTCTGTTCGGGTGAGGGGGGGTTCTACAGCTTCGGCTCCCAATCCTGTTCAGGTGTGGGCGGTTTTACAGTTAGGTCCCATTCCCGTTCGGCTGTGGGCAGTTTACAGCTTCAGGCTCCATTCCTGTTCGGCTGTGGGGAGTTCTACAGCTTAGGCTCCCACTTTCCCGTTCAGGTGGAACAGTTCTACAGCTTCGGCTCCTATTCCTGTTCAGGCTGGGGCGGTTTACAGCTTCAGGCTCCCACTTCTGTTCAGGGTGTGAACAGTTTTTAAAGCTTCAGGTCCCACTTCCTGTTTTAAATGGGGTGGGTTTCCTGTTCAAACTCCCACTTCCTGTTCAGGCTGTGGGCGGTTCTACAACTTCGGGCTCATCAATATGATAAAAATACTTCCATCTTGTAGAGAGCCATGTCTTACACCTCTAACACATGTGTTTCTCCTCGTGATTGTGAGCCAAGGCCAAGGGCCTAATGAATGCCTCCATGGATGACATCCTACTATCGAGGTAATAGAAAAACCATTGTACACTGTTCTGCAATATATTACCATAGTAGAACAGTGTACAAGTGACTGTGGTGGAATAACTGCTATAGAGGATCTACAAATAGCGCCATACAGCGACCTGAAGCAGTGCTAATATAATAGGTTTATACAAGGCTTGAATAGTACAACCCAGCCCCGCCAAAGGACCCCCCCCGGCCCGTACATTAGGGACCAGGCAGAAAGTATAGTCCACATGGCTCAAGCTTGGAGAGGAGGTGGAAGCCGCGGGGGGCCCATGCCGTATGAGCCATTTGTGTGCTGGGCCCAGCGACGTGTACATACAGTGCGGCCGGTTACATACAGCTGTTTGTGGCTGACATGACCACATCCTGGAGCTGCTACATCCTCATACACATGTCCTGAGCTTCCTGCTCATAAAGAGGAAGTGAAAGGGTCGACAAAGCTCGGCCGCGGCACCGGCTCTGCTACATATAGTGACAGCTGAGCTCTGCAGGCTATCGCCCCGCGTACAAGGACTCTCACTGACAGATTAAGTAACAGATTATTACTACAGCAAACAAGGTTGTAACATTTCCTGAACCCCTCCCAATTACTACAATGAACGCATCACCTATATCAGCCTCACATTTATCTGTTATCTATCTGCCTATATCCTATCTATCCCATATCTATCTCCTATCTATCTATCTCTCTCATATCTATCTATCTATCTCATATCTATCTCTCTCATATCTATCTATATATCTCATATCTATCTATCTATCTATCTCATATCTATCTATCTCATATCTATCTATCTATCCCATATCTATCTCTCTCATATCTATCTATCTATCTATCTATCTATCTATCCCATATCTATCTATCCCATATCTATCTATCTCATATCTATCTATCCCATATCTATCTATCTCATATCTATCTATCTCATATCTATCTATCTCATATCTATCTATCTATCTCATATCTATCTATCTATCTCATATCTATCTATCTATCTAATATCTATCTATCTATCTCATATCTATCTATCTCATATCTATCTATCCCATATCTATCTATCTAATATCTATCTATCTCATATCTATCTATCTATCTATCTATCTATCCCAAATCAATCTATCTAATATCTATCTCATATCTATCTATCCCATATCTATCTATCCCATATCTATCTATCTCATATCTATCTATCCCATATCTATCTATCTATCCCATATGTATTTCTCCTATATTTCTATCTATATATCTATCTATCTATCCGATATCTATTTCTCCTATCTATCTATCTCATATCTATCAGCTCCATATCTATATCTCATATCTATCTATCTCATATCTATCTATCCCATATATATCTATCTATCCCATATCTATCTATCCCATATCTATTTCTCCTATCTATCTCATATCTATCTATCTATCTATCCAGATGTATTTCTCCTATATTTCTATCTATATATCTATCTATCCGATATCTGTTTCTCCTATCTATCTATCCCATATCTATCTATCTATCTCATATCTATCTATCCCATATCTATCTATCTATCTATCTATCTATCTATCCCATATCTATCTATATATCTATCTATCTATCTATCTATCTATCCCATATGTATTTCTCCTATATTTCTATCTATGTATCTATTTCTCCTATCTATCTATCTAAATTTCTATCTATCTATCTATCTATCTATCTATCCCATATCTATCTATCTATCTCATATCTATCTATCTCATATCTATCTATCTATCTATCTATCCGATATCTATTTCTCCTATCTATCTATCCATATCTATCTATCTCATATCTATCTATCCCATATCTATCTATCTATCTCATATCTATCTATCCCATATGTATTTCTCCTATATTTCTATCTATGTATCTATTTCTCCTCTCATATCTATCTATCCCATATCTATCTATCTTTCTATCTATCTATCCCATATCTATCTATCTCATATCTATCTATCTCATATCTATCTATCTATCTATCTAGCTCATATTTATCTATCCTATATGTATTCTCCTATATTTCTATCTATATATCTATCCCATATCTATCTATCCCATATCCATCTATCTATCTATCTATCTATCTATCCCATATCTATCTATCCCATATCCATCTATCTATCTATCTATCTATCTATCCCATATCCATCTATCTATCCCATATCTATCTATCCCATATCCATCTATCTATCTATCTATCTATCTATCTATCTATCTATCTATCCCATATCTATCTATCTATCTATCTATCTATCTATTCCATATCTATCATTCTATCTATCTCATACATATTTATCTAGCTATATCCTATCTATCTATACACCTATCTATTCATGTATCTCATATCTACACTACGCTCAAAAAGTTAGGGATATTTGGGTTTTGGTTGAAATTTCAGGATGAACATAAAATGTCTTAATTTATTTTTTTTTTTAATGCACTAAATGAGCCGATCTCTTCCCTTTAGATGCACTTGTCCAACTGTTCAGTGTTTCAGGACTTTTCGCACAACTTTCTGATCTCCATCAAGGAGTTTGATGGCAAAATTCCCAACAGGTGTTTGATCCCTGAAACGCCCAATAAGGGCGCTTCCACACAGCGCAGTTTTGGTGCAGTTTTAACTGCGCTCCAATGATGTACCTTTATTACCAGCAAGCTTCTTTTACTTATCTAAACTGTTTGGAAAGTGAGGAATCAGTTACTTTGTGTGTATCCACAAGACTTCAGACACCGGAATTAATTACTGACTTGAAACACCTTTCTGAACAATTTAGACGACTGAAAGAAGCTGCTGGTAATAAAGGCAGTTTAATTGGAGCGCAGTTAAAACTCCTCATTCTGATGTTCACAATGTGACATCATGAGACTAGCTTGTCATGTACTTATAAATAAAATAGTTTTCTTCACCAAAAGGAGAGCTGGGGATTTTCTACCACCCGGACTATTGGCCTTCTGGCCTTTTCCACTGAGCACCCTCACTCTTATTAAGGTGTACGGCACCATCACCTCTAGACTACTAAATTTAAGGGAATCAATTTGAAATGGGATTTAAACCGTCCTCCTCATCCTGCTTTTCACATTGTGACATCATGAGACCAAGACAACACCTTACAATTGATCACCAGTACCTCGCCATTGTGAGGCTTCCAGCAGGATGCTCTCAGGCGGAAGTGGCCACTGAGCTTAGAGTGTCATCAGCAGGTTGTATCAGAGATATAGAGAGACTGGAAGAGTCAGAGAAAGGCAAAGAAGTGGACGTCTTTTGGCTCCATCACACACTGATGACCGCTTCATTGTAACCAATGCCCTGCAGCACCGGATGATGAATACCACACAACTCCAGGCACGTTTATGGGAGGTGAGAGGCACCAAGTGTCGCGTCAGACCATTCGTAACCATTTACATCAGCGTGGTCTGTGTGATAGACGACTGGCAAGGGTACCTGGCCACATCACCAAGCACAGGCATCATAGTCTTGCAGGGGCCAGGGAGCATCTACGCTGGACGAGGGACCAGTGCTCCTCAGCGCTGTTTAGTGATGAAAGTCGATTCACTCGGAGCAGAAATGAAGGTCTCAGTCTGGCAACAAATCTGAAGCCAGTTCTATTCAGTGACATTGGGTATATAATGGTAAAGGAGTCCTCCGGGTCTACTCCTTGCAGAATGTTCTCATACAATCCCAGGGAACAACCATGATATCTGTGGCCTCTGAGAACCAGAACCTGCAGTAACAGAGATATAATGCACAGCATCATTACAGCACATCTTATGAGGAAATAATGGAACCGCCGGCCTTGTGCAAACTTCCAGAGCAATAGTAATATGTCTGAGCTGAACAGTATCACACATCTCACTAATTCTCTGTCCTCCCTGCTGGAAACCCATCCATCAGCGAGTCCTCCATACAGCAACACATCCTGCTGTTCATTACCCGCCACATCCTCGCTGCCTTGCTTATCCTGCTCAAGGAACACGCAGGGTGGAGATGGCAAATCTTAAACACTGAACAACAAGGCCCGCTGTGAGGAGCCACTCACCCAGCACCCCATGGCTCCCTCAAGACACCGCACTGACTACAAGCATGTGCCGGGTGTAGTGTAGTCATATCACTACTGTCATAGCTGCAGCGCCTCCTGTCATATAGGAAGATAGGGTCTAGCTGAGATAGATAGATATGAGATAGATAGATAGATATGAGATAGATAGATATGAGATAGATAGATAAAATATGAGATAGATAGATAGATAGATAGATAGATAGATATGAGATAGATAGATAGATAGATAGATAGATAGATAGATAGATAGATATGATATAGATAGATATGAGATAGATAGATATATATGAGATATATAGATATGAGATAGATAGATAGATATGAGATAGATAGATAGATAGATAGTTAGATATGAGATAGATAGATATGAGATAGATAGATAGATAGATAGATAGATAGATATGAGATAGATAGATAGGAGGATAGATAGATAAATAAATAGAAATATAGATGGATTGATAGGTAGACAGATATGAGATAGAAGGGAGATAAATAGATATGTGATAAATAGAAATGAGATAGATAGAAGGTAGATAGATAGATAGATAGTTTAGATATAGATAGATATATAGATATGAGATAGATAGATATGAGATAGATAGATAGATACAAAGATAGATGGATTGACAGGTAGACAGATATGAGATAGAAAGGAGATACATAGATATATGATAAATAGATAGAAAGGAGATAGATATTTGGATTGATATATAAACAGTTAGATATGGGGACCTCTGTTACAGAGCTGCAAAGAGAAGCAAAAGGATCTGTTTCACAACGAACACCAATAGTGCAACTTTCTGCGCTATTTTTCTGCCATTCCTGACAGAACATGTGACAAAGGTTCCAAAGGTTTGGAACTTCTGACAGATGTGAACCAAGCCATATGTAGGTAGGTAGATAGATAGAAAGATAGATATGAGATAGATAGATATGAGATAGATAGACAGACAGATAGATAGATATGAGATATATAGATAGATATATAGATAGATAGATATGAAAATAGATATTGAGATAGATAGATTATGAGATTGATATGAGAGTAGATTAAAATAGATAGATTATGAGATAGATGGATAGATAGATAGATAGATATGAGATAGATGGATAGATAGATAGACAGGTAGATAGATAGTCTATCTGTCTTTCACAGTCCACACATAGCACATCCCAGTACATTTACGAGCTCCATCATTGTATCTGACAAATTCACATCTGTGGATAAAAATGTGATGTCTAAGATTAGTTTTAGGTTTGGAGGTTCTATGAGATTAAAATATTATGTCTGTGTTGTATCAGAAACAGCACCACACGTGTCCATTGGTTGTTTCTGATACTGCAACACTCACTTTAAGGGGCTGTTCTGAAAAACCAGGCACACCCTTTGGATACAGGTGGCGCTGTTCCTGTGAAATAAAGCAGACCATGTTTTTTATTCTCATCAATGTAATATCCGTAACACATTTTAAGACACCTTCCAGGAGGCAGATACAGCTGAATGCAGGTCCACTACCATCTCTGCACCAGTGTCTGATCCTCTTCAGGGTCTCTCTGTCCTTGCTTCCCAGAATGCAAATCATCAAAGTATTGTTGACGAAAGTTTTGAATCTTGCAGAATTGTGAATGCAGCTCTGAAGTTTAATACTGACGATATTTACAAGATGGAACTTTTTATGTAGATAACTCTATGTGGAAACCGTGAATAGTGGTCAAGGGATCCAGGACAATCCCTGCCAGTTCCAGTGGCTGCAGTACAGTCAATGGCCACCAGGCACCATGCCCCTCTATAGAGTTAGGTTTACAATGATGTACGTCATGTTTAGTAGCCTGATTCTCAGTAAATTCACTGTGAATGTGCCGCTGGCAGGAGAAGCATGTCACTCACTGTAGTGAAAGGTCGCACTGACGGAATTGCATTCTTCCAATGCCAAAACGTTTTCTGTAGAAATCTCTCTCTCATCGAGAATTACATTGCATTATTTAGAAACTTCCAAAGCTTCACCTGCAGGAAACATGAAAATATCTCTCACTAACAGCCACAGCGCAGCTTACACTTAGAGATCCTACAGCTGTAAAAATGGAAATATAATACCATATGGCCAATATTCTGCAGTGCTCTGAATACTGTCACGTCTGAAGGTTCACAGGAGATTTTGCATTTTATGGTCAAACAGGAATAGATACAACAGTTACCAACTACAAGAGGTCTATCTGCCTACGTATCTATCTGGTCTCATATCTATCTATCTATCTATCTATCTATCTCTCTCATATCTATCTATCTATCTATCTATCTATCTCATATCTATCTATCTATACAATATCTATCTATCTATCTATCTATCAAATATCTATCTATCTACAGTATATCTATGACTTATCTATCTAATTACCTATTAATCTATTGGTCTCATATCTATTTATCTTTCTATTTCATATCTGTCTTTCTACATATCAATCTGTTGGTCTCACATCTGTTATCTAATATCTATTTAATATCTATCTATCTCTCTGTCTATATATTATCTATATATTATATCTACCTATCTATTTCATATCAATTTATCAATATATCTAATATCATACCTATCTATTTCTCTATCCCATATCTATCAGTCTATATATTATCTATCTATCTATCCCATATCTATCATCTCATATCTATCTATCTATCTATCTATCTATATATCTATCTAATATCTATCTATAATCTCATATCTATCTATCTATCTATCTCTCTCTATCTATCATATCTATCTCATATCTATCTATCTATCTATCTCATATCTATCTATCTATCTATCTATCATATCTCTATCATATCTATCTCATATTATCTATCATCTCATATCTATTATCTATCTATCTATTATCTATCTCTTTCTATCTATCATTCATATCTATTATCTATCATCTATCTATCTCTCTCTATCATATCTATCTCATATCTATCTATCTATCTATCTATCTATCTATATCATATCTATCTCATTTATATCTATCTATATATCTATCTATCTATCTATCTCATATCTATCTATCTCTCTCTATCATATCTATCTCATATCTATCTATCTATCCCGTATTTATCTATCCCTCTACCTATCACGTATCTATCTACAATCCATCTATTTATCTCTCATACTCTCATATCTATCTATCTATCTCATATCTATTTATCTATCTCATATCTATCTATCTCATATCTACCTATTAATCTATCTATCTCATATCTATTTATCTATATATCTATCTACCTTCCTGTCATCTCACATCATGTCTCATATCTATTATTCTATTCACATATCTATTTCATATCTATCTCTCTACATACCAATCTATTGGTCTCATATCTATCATCATTTTAGCTATCTTTATATAGTGTTCATCTATGTATCTATAGTGTATCGCTCTCATATCTAGCTATCTATCTGTACGTATCTCATATTTATTTATCTATCTTCTATTTAATGTTTTTGTATCTATCTATTTTCATATTCTATATCTATTTTTCTACATATCAATCTATTGGTTTCAGAACTATTATCTATCTATCTATCTCATATCTATCTATCTATCTATCAATCTCATATCTATCTATCGCATATCTATTATTCTATCAATCTCATATCTATCTATCTGTCAGTCTTATCTATTTATCAATTTTAGGTCTAATATTTATTGTATTTCTATCTAAATATCCATCTTATATACAGTACATCTATCTGTCTGCTGATGGCACATCTGCTGTCTATGTATCTATCTATTTCATATTTATCTGTCTGTTTCCAAGAACATCCAGCACTGCAGATTAGGTGTGAACGGAGAATAATGACAGGCTCAAAAAAGTACAAAAACAAGATCAAGGTCTTCAGTTACTCAGCCTCTTCTGCACATATTGGTCATGATGCAGACGTGTCCATATTTTATAGTTTATCAATCAGACTGGACCGATCGGAGGGACCTGCGCTGATACCTGAAGGAGCTGGTCCAGGCATTGGATGGGCAGCCACACATGTACACCCCACTGAGGGAGATGACAGTCCCGTAAACCTTCAAGCACTCTCGGCCTGAGGCTCCTTGCACCTGTGGACGCTTCTCCGCCTCTCCACTACAAGTTAGGACCAGCTCTCTCTACAGCTGTACTGCTCACATCTTTAATGTAACTCACTGAGTAAATATTCACAGTGCAGGGAAAAAAACTGACACCTCTGCCCTATTGAATGGCCACTCCAGGTTTTTTTTTTCCTATTAGTTCATTAGAAATTGCTTGTAGCTACACTGCAGTGCCAGTAATTCTGCTGACCTGCAGCTGCATATAGGATTTCTGGCTGATGCAACAGTCTCTGTTGGGTCACATGACCTGCACTCTGATTGGCGGATAGACACTGCACTTTTGATGCTGACAGGAGGTCTGTGTCTCTATACACTCCTATGAGACTGACTTTGAACCTTCCTTAGGAATACAGAGAGAGATTCACTTCCAGGTCGCACACCATGCTGTGTTTCAGCAGCTCAGAGTGCAGGTCACATGACCCAGTGGCAGCAGTGAGAAATCCTGTATTCAGCTGCAGGTAAGAAAATCACTGGCACCGCTGTGCACCTAGAAGCAATTTCTAATGGACTAGAAAATAAAAACGGAGTGCTCCTCTAAATACAACCTGTTGAACCCCCCCTTCAGCAGACATCACCTCCTTCATTTGTTTTCTGTAGTTGCAAATAAAATTTGCGCCCCTTTGAGGAGGAATTGGGACTGTTCTCTGATGTAAATGTTTCAGTTCCCCAATTTCAGAAATTCAGGTGATTTCCAAAGAGTTAACTTATTTTTTCTTGTAATTGTATGGGTGTGACTATAGTTGTAACAGCCCTAGTTGCCTGTATAAGGTTGGGGAAGAAACAATTTGTTAGCTGTCTGCTATCTAGCAATGTTATGTGGGTTTCCTGTTATATGGCGGTATTATTTACACCTTTAACTTCTTAACGACCGCCCACTGTCTTTTGACGGCGGGCGTTTTAGGTCGTTCTTCTGCTACTTGAGTGGGGAACATGTCCACCTCTTGCGGCACCGGCTGGAGAGCCTGCTGCGCATTATTTGCAGAGAGGGGAGAGGAGACGTAATCCATAGTTCTCTATGAGAACTGTGGATTACCATAGTTACTGGGACGGATTCAGCCCGTAATTGGCGCACTTCGTAATTACGGACTGAATTACATCCCGCAGATGGCCTGGTGACCATGGCCTGTCAGTCTACAAGGACGGAGGGAATAGACAGGAGGTGTGTGGCTGACATGTGTGTGGGGGGGGAGTAGTCCAACACTGTTATTGTTGGTCATAGGCTCCTGAAGAGATGGGTTTTCAGGTTACGTTTGAGGTTAGAGTGGGGCAGAGTCTGATGTGTTGGGGCAGTGAGTTCCAGAGTGTGGGTGAAGCACGGGAGAAGTCTTGGAGACGGTTGTGTGAGGAGCTGATAAGGAGAGAGCAGAGGAGAAGGTCCTGTGAGGAGCGGAGGATGCGTGCTGAGAGATATCTGGAGATTAGGGCAGAGATGTATGGATGGGAGAGGTTATGGAGAGCCTTGTAGGTCAGGGTTAGTAACAACCTGGATTCGCTGGTCAATGGGAGGCGAGTGAAGGGATTGGCAGAGGGGAGAGGCAGAGGAGTAGTGAGGAGAGAAGTGAATCAGACAGACAGCAGAGTTAAGGATGGATTGGAGGGGAGCGAGGGTGCTTGCTGGGAGGCCACAGAGAAGAATGTTGCAATAGTCTAGGCGGGAAATGACAAGGGCATGGACCAGCATTTTTGTAGTGTTGAAGTTAAGGAATGTGAGGATTCAGGAGATATTTTTCAGGTGGAGGCGGCAGGCAGAGGTGAGGGCTTGGATGTGCGGTTTGAAGGACAGCTTGGAGTCAAAGGCTATCCCAAGGCAGCGGACTTGTGGATCTGGTGAGATAATGTAATGTATTATTTTTTTTTTTACATTTACTAATGTATTAGCATATGCATTCAATTGTATTGTACGCGCGGAACTATGAGAACTATGGATTACCGTAATTTCGGCGCGCATCTCGCTCATATTAGATTTGACCGTGTGAACATAACCTAAGGCTATGTTCACACGATGTAATGCGGCGCATACAGTACATCGTGTGTTTCGGGTGCTTGCGCCAATATGCAGGATCCCCGCAGTGCAGGGGGGCCTGCAGCTCGCTGGCCCCATTGACATTCATTACTCGCAGCGCGTACTCACCGCAAATAATTGACATGTCACTTCCCTCCCCATTCGCCGTATTGTGCGAGCGGGGAGAGGAGGCATAATCCATAGTTCTCTATGAGAACTGTGAATTACCGTAATTTTGGCACGCATCTCGCTCGTATTAGGGAGCCAATACGTGGCAAAATTACCCCGTGTGAACATATCCTAAAGTTCCCCGCTCCTCACCTGTGTGTTTGCTGCATTATGGAACTTAGCCGCTTTAGTAATGCACAAAACATATATAAAGGCTATAGATAGGCTGGAGATAAAAGTAAAATCATTAGGATAGCATGTCATTGAATAGAAACTATGGGACTGATCTTGCTTGGTGGAGCACAGGTCCCAGCAGGACCTGTGCTGTGCTGGCTCTTGCTGTATATAGAATAAGGCTATGTTCACACGGGTTAAACTGGGGAGCATTTTACCGCGTATTTTGTGGCGTACTGCACTAAAATACGAGCGAAATGCGCCCCAGTCATTACGGTAATCCACAGTTCTCATAGAGAACTATGGATTTGTCTCTTCTCCCCGCTCGGACAATACGCCGCGGGGGGAGATAAGTGACATGTCATCTATTCATGAACTTAGCCTAAAGGGTGAGAGCAGCAAAAGTAAATTTCAAATTTAATGTAGTAAAAATTAAAAATCTGAATAACATCTTCAGTGGGTTATTTAATGTAAAACTAGTTTTAGATTCTGTTAATTCTAAATGCATTTTATAGGAGATATTTTTATATTTTTGGGATATTATATAATTTTATATTTTTATATGATAACATTTTTTATTCAATTGAAATAATTTAATTTTATAGAGTTTGATAATTATCAGAAATTACTTTTTCTGATGTAAGTTGAGAAATAAGAGACACTTTTTGCCCTAATGGCAAATCTAGCTCCACTTCGACTCCTCAGGCAGACAACATTGAAATAGGTCTGCCTGTCCGAGCAGTAATGCGCCTAGTTTTGCCGAACCACATTCATATACACTCACCGGCCACTTTATTAGGTACACCTGTTCAACTGCTCGTTAACACTTAATTTCTAATCAGCCAATTTACATGGCGTCAACTCAGTGCATTTAGGCATGTAGACATGGTCAAGACAATCTCCTGCAGTTCAAACCGAGCATCAGTATGGGAAGAAAGGTGATTTGAGTGCTTTGAACGTGGCATGGTTGTTGGTGCCAGAAGGCTGGTCTGAGTATTTCAGAAACTGCTGATCTCCTGGATTTTCACGCACAACCATCTCTAGGGTTTACAGAGAATGGTCCGAAAAAGAAAAAACATCCAGTGAGCGGCAGTCCTGTGGGCGGAAATGCCTTGTTGATGCCAGAGGTCAAAGGAGAATGGGCAGATGGTTCGAGTGATGAAAGGCAACAGTGACTCAAATAGCCCCCGTTACAACCAAGGTAGGCAAAGGCATCTCTGAACGCACAGTACGGCGAACTTTGGGGAGATGGGCTACAGAGCAGAAGACACACCGGGTGCCACTCTTTCAGCTAAGAACAGGAAACTGAGGCTCCAATTTGCCCAAGCTCATCGAAATTGGACAGTAGAAGATTGGAAAAAAGTTGCCTGGTCTGATGAGTCTCGATTTCTGCTGCGACATTCGGATGGTAGGCTCAACAACATGGCGTCAACAACATGAAAGCATGATCCATCCTGCCTTGTATCAACGTCAGGCTGGTGGTGGTGGTGTCATGGTGTGGGAATATTTTCTTGGCACTCTTGGGCCCCTTGGTACCAATTGAGCATCGTTGCAACACCTTGTGGAATCTATGCCACGAAGAATTGAGGCAGTTCTGAAGGCAAAAGGGGGTCCAACCGTTACTAGCATGGTGTACCTAATAAAGTGGCCGGTGAGTGTATGTGTCTAATAGTACGAGTGTGGTGCAACGCCCCCTCATTTTAGGTGCATTAGAAAGCCTTGAGTCTTACGAACAATGCACCTAACACATTCATTAGGTGCATTAGACATTGTAGCCAGCTCACTTAGGCACATTTTACGCCAGAAAAGGGTGAAAAATCATACATGTCTCCCCAGGTCTGTAGCTATAGTGACCAGCCCTGGCAGCCTATCAGGAGAGATCAAACAGGTCTGTAGCTATAGCAACCTGAGTAGCTGAGCAGCCCATACAAGAGGGGATATCTCAGAAAGGTAGGGCACTGATAAAGGGGTTGTCTCACTACAAGAATTGCTGCTTTTTATGTTAAAGATCTCACAAATACAAGTCACTTTGCAATATGTGTCCATTAACAGTGTCCTACCTATTCCTAGATATCCCCTCTTGTATGGGCTGCATCCGCTCCTCAGGACGCTATAGCTACAGACCTGTTTGATCTCTCCTGATAGGCTGCCAGCACTGGTTGCTATAGCTACAGACCTGTTTGATCCCTCCTGATAATCTGCCAGCACTGGTTGCTATAGCTACAGACCTGTTTGATCCCTCCTGATAATCTGCCAGCACTGGTTGCTATAGCTACAGGCCTGGCTTCTAATGCAGTCTAAGGGTATGTTCACACGGCTTATTTTGGGGAGCATTTCACCACGTATTGCGAGCGTATTTCACTCTAATACGAGTGAAATGCGCCCCAATCATTACGGTAATCCACAGTTCTCATAGAGAACTATGGATTACGCCTCCTCTCCCCTCTCTGCAAATAATGCATGTCTATGGGGCTGCCGAGCTGCCGCCCCCACCACGTCTCGGGAGTACGGGCCGATCAGTGCGACTCCTAAGACCCGGTGTAATTGTGGGGCGTACTGTACTGTAAACACGAGCCTGAATTCAAAGTGAAACCAAGAAAATAGGACTGAGGTGAGATGAATCAATGTAGTGAGACAACCCTTTTAATGGACACATATTGCAAAGTGACTTGTTTTTGTAAGATCTTTAACATAAAAAGCAGCAATCCTTGTAGTGATACATCCCCTTTAACCAGGGCCATCTTTTCCGTTGGGCACACTAGGCAGTTGCCCGGGGGCCCCACAAGTATAGGGGCCCCAAGTGGTGAATGTATGTCACAGGAATACAAGAAACATACCCTGGATCCTTTGGTTGGCTTTGCTTATTTTACTGTTTGTGTGTTTTTAGGATGTGTAAACATTTAAAAACCATGGAGGAGAAGGGAGTGCAAATGTTCCTTGCCCTGCAGTCTTGTAAGCTGCAGACGTGCAGACATAAGTGGCGTGATAATATGGGTGTGCTTGGGGATGGCTTGAGGCATGGCCAAGTGTGATGTTATGTATTTGGGCAGGGCCCACTGCAGTGTTCTGCCCAGGGGCCCATAATCCTGTTAAGACGGATTTAACATAAAAAGCAATTTAACATAAAAAGCAATCCTTGTAGTGAGACAACCCCTTTAACATAATAAGCAATCCTTGTAGTGATAAATCCCCTTTAACATAAAAAGCAATCCTTGTAGTGATACATCCCCTTTAACATAAAAAGCAATCCTTGTAGTGATACATCCCCTTTAACATAAAAAGCAATCCTTGTAGTCATAAAAAGCAATCCTTGTAGAGAGACAACCCCTTTAATACAAACTGACCTGCACATTACTACTATCACCCTCTGGGTATTATGCATCAAAAAGGCACAAGTGTGTTTGCCTGAGACCAATGTGTTATCTCATCCTGCTCTTGCTCAGGACTGCTATCCATTCTCTATATCTTTTTTTGTTTTGTTTTTGTTCTATGTTTTGTAAAGGTACTGATTAAGTTGCGCATTTTCTATCTGGTTTCTCGTATGGCATGTTCCAGATTGTAGCTGTAAAACCCACTACACTAATCGGCTTTGGGCTATACGAGTTGCCAGGTTTTAAAAAAATAAATAAATAAAGAAAAAAACCATATTTACAGTCGGCAACATAAGCAGGGAGATGAAGAGTGGACTTTATACATAACAGTGGACAATTTCATAACCTGCATAGTAAGGCTATGTCTACACTGCATCAGAGAAAAAACGGCCCCAAAAGCGGACGTTCTCTCTCTGATGCAGGGCCGTGGTTTTTGTCACGCTTTGTGCAAAAGCCGCGGCCGCTTCTCGTTTTCCCGACGCCCCCCATACAATAGCATTGTATGGGAAGACGTCAAGAAGACAAGAAGCACCGGCGTATTATACAACATGTTGTATAATACGCCGCTGCCGAAAGACGGGTAGAGAAAAGATGAGCTGTGTAGACAGCAACTCGTCTTTTCTATTGCCGTCTATGGCACCGCACTGACGATCGTATCTGCGGCGCTTTTAAAAAACGAAAAGCGGCGGAGATACGATCGTAATCCTGTGCAGTGTGGACATAGCCTAACATCCCTAGTCCAGCATTGTCCTCTTATCTTACAATGAATACATAGTTAAATAGCTCTCCTGTTTGAACGTTTATGGCTAATGTCTACAAATTGATATTTGCATGTTAATTTCAAGCGTGTTATGTGATTAATAGATATGCTGTAATCTACCTTTTTCTGTGCAATATGGAAATAAAAAGGAGTTTATAATACAAACTGACACTTTATATAAACCGAGTCTACAGCGATGGAATGATCACAGTAATTATTTACATCAATTTATTAAAACATCATCTCCATGTCCCTTCCTATCCCTGCCCTCTGAACTGGCCTGAGCCCCTGACCCAGTGCCTGCGCTGGTTCCGTCTTCCTCGCCCCGGTTCCTCACCTGCGCTGACATTTCTGACAGATGCAGTCGGTGCTAGCGCTGCGCGGCTGCTTTGTTTGTGGGCGTGGCTGCCCGGTCGGAGAGGCGCGCCTATGCAGATGAGGAGGCGTGTCCAGGTGACGCTTGGAAGCAGCTGTGTGCAGAGTAGCAGTGAGAGCGCAGTGCGCCCGGGGAGAGTGGAGAATGCGCGCAGCCTCCAGCAGCAGCAGCAGCAGCAGCAGCAGCAGCGGCAGTAGCAGCAATAGCAGCAGCAGCAGCAGCAGCAGCGAGCACCGGAGCGGCATGGCTGACCCTGCAGACGGCGGCGACTTCCAGGACACCACCACCCGCTTCGCCAGGAAGGGAGCCCTCCGCCAGAAGAACGTCCATGAGGTGAAGGACCACAAGTTCACTGCGCGCTTCTTCAAGCAGCCGACCTTCTGCAGCCACTGCACCGACTTCATCTGGTGAGGGGGGAGGGGCGCCGACCCCGACCGATCTGGCGATGACATCTGCTCTGCTCATCTTCTCTCATCTCTGTGCATGCATTTTTTATTTTTTGCAATGACTAACCCCTTGCTTCCTATTCTCCCCCACCTCCTGCCATGATCATACGTGCTCTGCAGATTGCATAGGAGCAATTCCTTCCAACAGCAGTTGCAATTTTGTTGCAATGATTAACCCTTTGCTTCCTCTCCTCCTGCCAATCAGTTACAAACGATCGTACGTGCTCTGCAGATTGCATTGGAGCGAATCCTTCCAACCAAAGTTGCAATTTTTTTTTTTTGCAATGATTAACCCATTGCTTCCTCTCCTCCTGCCCATGAGTTACAAACGATCTTCAGATTGCATTGGAGCAAATCCAACCAACCAAAGTTGCAATGATTAACCCATTGCGTCCTCTCCTCCTGCCCATGAGTTACAACCGATCTGCAGATTGCATTGGAGCAAATCCATCCAACCAAAGTTGCAATGATTAACCCATTGCTTCCTCTCCTCCTGCCCATGAGTTACAAACGATCTGCAGATTGCATTGGAGCAAATCCATCCAACCAAAGTTGCAATGATTAACCCATTGCTTCCTCTCCTTCTGCCCATGAGTTACAAACGATCTGCAGATTGCATTGGAGCAAATCCATCCAACCAAAGTTGCAATGATTAACCCATTGCTTCCTCTCCTCCTGCCCATGAGTTACAAACGATCTGCAGATTGCATTGGAGCAAATCCATCCAACCAAAGTTGCAATGATTAACCCATTGCTTCCTCTCCTTCTGCCCATGAGTTACAAACGATCTGCAGATTGCATTGGCGCAAATCCGTCCAACCAAAGTTGCAATGATTAACCCATTGCTTCCTATTTCTCCTGTTATTGATTTGCAAACGATCCTACAGGCTCTTGTTATTGGATCAATACCATTTGCATCGGCGCAAATCTGTTGATCCTATAACCGGAGGAGTCTATATGATCATCTGTAATGAAACATGGGAAGCAAGGGGTTAATCATTGCAAAAAAAAAAAAAAATGGAAACTTGGTATTGGAGCAAATGTGTCCAACCAATAATCAGGGCAGGAACTGTCTTTGCAACTGAATGGCAGGAGAGTGGGGAATGGAAAGAAAGCAATGGGTTAATGATTGCAAATGTTGCAACTTTTGTATTGGAGCAAATGTGTCCACCCAATAATCAGGGTATGTACTGTCTGTTGTAAGTCAATGGCAGCAGAGGGGGGAATGGTGAGCAAGGGGTTAATCCTGGCAAAGAGGGCACCTTTATAGTGGAGCAGTGGTTAACCCATCGCTTCTCATTTCCCCCCACTTCTGCCATTGAGTAACAACAAGTGCTCCTACAGGCTCCGGTTATTGGATCAAGAAATTTGCAAATCTTGCATGGGAGCAAATTTGTTGATCAATCACCGGAGGCTGTATGATCATCTGTAATGACAGGGGAAGTGAGGGGTTAATCATTGCAAATGTGTCCAACCAATAACCAGGGCATCTACTGTCATTTGTAACTCCATGGCAGGAAAGGGGAATGGGAAGCAAGGGGTTAATCATTGCAATTGTTGCAACTTTGTATTGGAGCAAATGTGTCCAATAACCAGAGCCTGTGTGGTTATCTGTAATGAAATGAGTATCAAGGGGTTAATAAGTTCCAATGGTCAGTATACTGGTTATGGGTTGGACACCTTTGCTCCAATGCAAAGTTGACTGGGTTTTTTTTTTTTTTTTTGCAATGATTAACCCCTTGCTTCCCATTTCACTACAGATAACCGTACAGGCTCCGGTTATTGGTTGGACACATTTGCTCCCATACAAAGTTGCAATGATTAACCCCTTGCTTCCCATTTCCCCCTTTCCTGCCATTGTCCTGGTTATTGGTTGGACACATTTGCTCCAATGCAAAGTTGCCATTTTTGCAACTATTATCCCCTTGCCTCCCTTTCCATCTTTGGGTTAACTGTTATCAGTTCAACACATTCGCCCAAATGGATGTAACTTTCCCCCATCGACATAAGAGGGTATCGCACATTGAGGTTACGTTCCCAGTTGCCCCCAGCAGGTGATGGGTGGGGGGACCAGATTGACGGAGCATCCCATTGACATATCTGATCTCTATGGCCACATTGAGATAGGACTCCTATGTGGTTTTACACAATCGACAAGTCAGGTTTTTTCTGAATAGGCACGAGGGCCCTCAGCGCAGTCGGAAGCAGTAGTTCCTATCAGGGGCCTTGATCAACGGGGCCTACTGAAATGGTGTAACATAGGAACTGGTAATGGGTGTGGGGGGCCCTGAGAGCAGTAGAGGCTTGATTCCCTATCTTGGCCATGATCAAATTTGAAACCAATGGGGCCCACTGATATGATGTAGATATGAACTGGTAATGGGCGTGGGGACCCTGAGCGGCACGCAGCACGAGGCATTAGTCCCTATCAGTGACCATGATCAAATTTGAAACCAATGGGACCCATTTATGGTTTAAAGGGGTTGTCTCACTACATTTATTCATCTTACCTCAGTCCTGTTTTCTTTGTTTCATTTTGAATTCAGGGGCGTGTTTACTGGCTTCTAATTGGCTTGCAGTAGAAGCCAGGTCTGTAGCTATAGTAACCAGTGCTGGCAGCCTATCTGGAGAGATCAATCAGGTTTGTAGCTATAGCGACCTGAGGAGCTGATGCAGGCCATACAAGAGGGGATATCTAGGAATAGGTAGGACACTGTTAATGGACATATATTGCAAAGTGACTTGTTTTTGCAAGATCTTTACATAAAAAGCAGCAATCCTTGTAGTGAGACAACCCCTTTAAGGAACTGGTAATGGCCGTGGGGAGCCCTGAGGCGGTAGTCACTATAGTGGGTTCTGATCAACGGGATCCACTGATATGGTGTAAGATGAGCTGGGGGGTCTGAGTGCAGTGCGAGGCAGTAGTTCCTATCGGGGACCCTGATCAATGGGGCCAACTGATATGGTGTAAGATAGGCCTTGAAATAACTTATGGCAGCCCTGTGGAAAGGTGTCAATTCTGTTCCTGTGATTGGTCGGATCTCTGAGTCTAGGAGCAATTTCGGGTGGGCGACCTGTGACCATCCCTGCTTGCCGTGTACACCTGTGGAAGAATTTTTTTAGTGACACATATATGCACAAAGATATTCTGCTATGACTCAGGTGCGGAAACTAGTTCTGGATAGAAAACCCTTTAGAGTGCATGCAAAGGGGATGGATTTTGCTCTACATTGGCTTCAATGGGAGGAGGCGAAATCCACAGGAAGGATTTATCTGTAGATTTTGCCTTAAGTCAACATGCGACAAAATCTGCAGCAGGTGTTAAAGTTTTGGATCAATTTCCGTTGCATTGGACAGATGACTGCGGCGTCTATGGGCGTTCTGACTCCCGTGCTGTATCCTTTTATAAAAGGAGATGCAGCAGAGCTGGGTATGTCATGGCGTTCTTCATTTGACAATCCAGTGCCAGCTCTGCTTCATCCGCACGTACTTCCGTTCCTGGACGACCCAATGAAGTGGTGCAGGCCAAGTGCTTATTTATCGGCGTGTAATTAAGTGTGAATGCTGCCGCTGCGGGGACGTGAGTGCACTGCAGTCACATTGTGCCGTGGGGTTCTCTGACCGTCCGCACGGGAGACGAGCGAGGGATCCTGCGGACAGTGATGGCGTTAATGAGAATTGCGCTTTTTGCTGTGATGGTGTCAGACTCCTGGTGCAGGAAACCATCGCCAGATTACATTGTATTTCTATAGATTCCATTATCAGCCAAGCTTGACGTTGAGATATTGGATTGCAGAAGCCCCTCTGCTCCCTCCTGGAGGGGCCGGGGAAGCTGCAGTGCAGTTGACAGCTCGGTGGATGGGAATGAATGGGGCTCCGGCGAGGACTGCAGAAGGCTTTATTTTGGACCGATTTCTTAGAATGTATGAGGCACTAGTAATAAAACCCGAAATCTAGGCCAGGCTCCCACTCCTGAAGCCGCAGGGTGAACCAAAGAGGATCCAGTGTCCTCAAGTGGTCAGTGGTGTACAAGCTGAATCCTTGCTAGACATACAACTTTCAGATCTACTTCCTGTTTAAGTTTGTCGGCATTTGCAAGATCTCTGCTTGTGTTCAGTGAATGAAAACATTTAGGCTAAAAATGGAAGCATCCTTGAGTTGTATGAGCAGGATTGGGATGGGATTTCTGCCTCTGGATGAGATCAATGGAGGTTTTCATTCAGTGACAGCAAGCTGAGATAGTATATTTGACATATAATTGTGGGATCCTTCTGAAGAAGTGGGTTTCAGGGACCCATACAACCAAAGAATCTGGCCCCCCACCCATTACGATGCACCAAATCAATGGGCCCCTGATGGGAGTACTGCCCCGATGGCGGCCCTGGCCCCACATTGCACATATAGAATCAGGTTAGGACTCGCTTCAGTGTTGGGACTCTTGTCCTTGTGCGTGGACCCTTTATGATGGCACTTAGTGGACTCTATGAGTAGGACTGGGATAGGATTTCCGGTTTTGAATGTGATCAATGGAGGTTTCCATTCAGTGACAGCAAGCTGAGATGCTGAAATGGCACATAGTATATTTGACAGTACCATAGACCTATAATTGTGGGATCCTGCTGAAGATGGCAGGGCAAGGATTTCAGGGACCCATACAACCAAAGCATCGGGGCCCTCCACCCATTACAATAACCCACATTACACACACAGAATCAGGTTGGGACTCTTGTCCTTGTGTGGGGACACTTATGGTAGCACTTGGTGGACTCTGAGTAGGACTGGAATAGAATTTCCAGCTTTGAATGTGATGAATGGATATTTCCATTCAGTGACAGCAAGCTGAAATGCCGCATAGCTTGACATATAATTGTGGGATCCTGCTGGAGATGTCAGGACAGGAATTTCAGGGAACCATACAAAAAAAGCATTGGGCCCCCACCCATTACGATGCACCAGATCAATGGGCCCCTGAGAGGACTACTGCCCCGATGGCGGCCCTGGCCCCACATTGCACATAAAGAATCAGGTTAGGACTCGCTTCAGTGTTGGGACTCTTGTCCTTTTGCTTGGACCCTTTATGATGGGACTTAGTGGACTCTATGAGTAGGATTGGGATAGGATTTCCAGCTTTGAAAGTGATCAATGGAGGTTTCCATTCAATGACAGCAAGCTGAGATGCTGAAATGGCACATAGTATATTTGACACATAATTGTGGGATCCTGCTGAAGATGGCAGGGCAGGGATTTCGGGGACCCATACAACCAAAGCATCGGGGCCCCCACCCATTACGATGCTCCAAATCAATGGGCCCCTGACAGGAGTACTGCACCGATGGCGGCACTTACCCCACATTGCACACGTGGACTCAGGTTAGGACTCTCTTCAATGTTGCGGCTCTTGTCCTTGTACGTGGACCCTTTATGGTGGCACTGATGGATTCGATCTCTGAGTAGGACTGAGATAGGATTTCCAGCTTTGAATGTGATTAGTGGAGGTTTCCATTCAGTGACGGCAAGCTGAGATAGTATATTTGACCTATAATTGTGGGATCCTGCTGAAGAGGGTAGGGATTTTAGGAACCCATACAACCAAAACATTGAGGCCCTCCAACTATTACGATGCACCAGATCAATTGGCCCCAGGCAGGAGTACTTCCCTAATGGTGGCCCTAACCCCATGTTACGCACACAGAATCAGGTTGGGACTCTTGTCCTTGTGCGTGGTCTTTTATGGTAGCACTTAGAGGACTCAATTTTTATTACTAGGCCTGGGATAGGATTTCTAGCTTTGAACATGATCAGTGGATGTTTCCATTCAGTGACCGCAAGCTGAGATGCTGAAATGGCACATGGTATATTTGACATTACATAGACCTCTAATTGTCGGATCCTGCTGAAGATGGCAGAGATTACAGGGACCCATACAACCAAAGTATCGGACCCCCCACCCATAGCCACTTCCTGACATGCACCAGATCAATGGGCCCCCTGAGAGGAGTACTGCCCCGATGGCGGCCCTGGCCCCACATTGCACATATAGAATCAGGTTGGGACTCGTGTCCTTGTGTGTGGACCCTTTATGATGGCACTTAGTGGACTCGGTCTCTATAAGTAGGACTGGGATAGGATTTCCAGCTTTGAATGTAATCAATGGATGTTTCCATTCAGTGACGCCAAGCTGAGATGCTGAAATGGCACATGGTATATTTGACTGTACTGTAGACCTATAATTGTGGGATCCTGCTGAAGATGGCAGGGATTTTAGGGACCCATACAACCAAAGCATCGGGGCCCTCCACCCATACCCACTTCCTGTCATGCACCAGATCAATGGGCCCCTGAGAGGAGAACTTCCCCAATGGCGGCCCTGGCCCCAAATTGCACACACAGAATCAGGTTCAGACTCTTGCAGGGGCGTAGCTATAGGGGGTGCAGAGGTAGCAGTCACTATGGGCCCTACAGCCTGAGGGGACCCAAAATCCCTCCTGCCACATAAGTTAATTCACATGAAAATTCAGAGAATGTCATCAGCTCTCCATATGTATACAATAGATGCTTATAGTAGCTCTCCTCTTCCACACGCCTCCATGCCCGTTTTTCTATGTCCCTGAAGAAGGCCTAAACAGGCCGAAACGTCGGACTTTTTTAATGGGCATTTGTACCCTACTATAAGCATCTAATGTATACCTATGGAGAGCTGATGACATATTCTCTGAATTTTCGTGTGAATTAAGATTTATTAATTATCTCTACTAAAGGAGTGCCGTGGATTTTCTATACATGGAACTATTGCCTTCTGGTTTTCCACAGAGCACCCGTTGTCCTTCCAGATTGGTGTGCGGCACCACTATCTTCTACTAAAATCCTGCCACATAAGGAGACACCAGCATTGTAACCAGCACATGGTAGCTGGGGGGGGCCCAGTTCACTTTTTGCACTAGGACCCCTGAGCTTCAAGTTACACCTCTGGGCTCTTGTCCTTGTGCGTGGATCCTTTATGGTGGCGCTGATGGACGCGATCTCTACTGAATGAGTAGGACTAGGATTTCCAGCTTTGAATGTGATCAAAGGAGGTTTCCATTCAGTGACAGTAAGCAGAGATGAGGCATTGGCACACATAGTGTATTAGAAAGCTGTTAATGTTGAAGAAGTGTTACTTGTAGAGAAGTGGCGATTGTCTCTAGCAGGTCGGGATGGGTCGGTGACTGGCAACATACTGGCATCCCTTATCAAGTACCAGTTCTGCAGCATCTTTTCTTCGAGGTTTGTGTGGTCATTCCTCTCAGCACCTCCATGTGTAGACAGGAAATCTGCCCACCCAACTCTGTGTTGTTGTTCCTCTGTTATTCCTCCTGGTAATCTATAAATGTCTGATACAAAACGAGTATAAACACTCTGGGCCCTATGTATGAAAACTGTCTAGGAGTAAGACTGACTTTGTTCCCCATAGCAACCAATGGGATCCCATAGCAACCAATTGGAGCACTATGAGATAAAAACTGAGCTGTGGTGGCTGTGGGCTCTGATTGGTGGGCTGGGACTTATGTATGAAAACTGTCGAGGAGTAAGGCCGTGTTCACACGGCTTATTCAAGCCGTAATTGCGAGCCGGATTGCGCTCGCAATTCCAGCTTGAATAAGGGGCGGGGGCGCGGCCCGCCGGCCCCATAGACTTGCATTATCCACGGCGCGTATTGCGCCTGGGGATAATTTTTGCAAGTGACTTTCTCCGCCCGGCGGATTCGCCGAGCGGGCAGGAGCGACGGAATCCACTGTTCTCTCTGAGAACTGTGGATTACCGTAATTACTGCGACGGATTGGCTCCGTACTGCAGCGCAAATCCGACGCGCAGTACGGCGCCAATCCGCGGCGAAATAAGCCGTGTGAACGGCCCCTAAGACTCTTTGTTGCCCATAGCAACCAATAAGAGCTCATAGCAACCAATCGGGTCCCATAGCAACCAGTTGGAGCCCTATGAGATGAAGGCTATGTTCACACGGCTTAATTGCGGGACATATTTCGCCCGCAATTACGCTGTGTGGGCGGGGGAGCCGGCAGCCCGCTAGCCCCATAGACATTCATTATTCTCTTTTCGTATACGCCGTTAATAATTGACATGTCACTTCTCTCCCCGCTCGTCATATTGTGCGAGCGGGGAGAGGAGACGTAATCCATAGTTCTCTATGAGAACTGTGGATTACCGTACTGACTGGGACGTATCTCGCCCCGGATTGAGCGCACTACGGCGCGTAATTACGGGCTGAAATACGTCCCAGAATAAGCCGTGTGAACATAGCCCAAAGCTATGCTCTAATTGGTGGGCTGGGACTTATGTATGAAAACTGTCTAGGAGTGAGACGGTCTTTGTTGCCCATAGCGACCAATCGGAGCACTACATGAGATAAAAGCTGGGCTCTGGTTGGTTGCGAGAGGCTCTGATTGGTTGCTATGGGCAACAGACAGTCTTATTCATAGACAGTTTTCATACATAGGGCCCTCCATTTCTCGATGGGGGGGGGTGTCAGTTGATACAGTATTGACACTGTCAGCAGAGATTGGACAGTATGAGTGTGACAGCCATTGACGAGGAAAAGTAAAAATATTGAGTTGTCAATGTCCATTGTCAGGAGGAGTTAGAGGCACGGCACCATGCAGAGTTGTAAGAAAAGATGTTGCAATAATGCTACTGTTAGGGAATAAAATGTAAGAACTAGGTGTAGTAAAATAGACCTACTGTATCACGAGAGCAGAGAGGTCCTCTTTAGATTTTCCCAACAATGGGGAGGCCCCCAACCAGGCCCAGCAGATGGATCACCCTAATCAGATCTTGATGGCACATGTAATTAATGCCCCGTCACTGCTTAATGTGTTTCCATCTCTTAAAGGTGTTGTCCACTTTAAGGTATTCATTTATTTTTAGGGTTCCGGTGACCTTAGAAAATCAAAAAAACCTTCTTCTCGCCTGTGGCCTTGGATCCAGCGCCACCGCCCTTCCTGTTTGACGGTCTTCTGCTTTTTCATCGATTGGCCGCAGTGGTCATGTGACGCTGCCTTACGTCGCTGTTCAATAGTGAATATTCCGAACGGTGACATGGGGCAATGACGTGACCGCTGCGGTGGTGAACTTTACAGAAGGACGGCGAAAAGAAAGAACGGCGGCAGCTCTGAGAGGGGAGGCGAGTGTTTATGTTCTAATACCACCAGAACCCCGAAAATAAATGAATAAAGCAAAGTGGACAACTCCTTTAAGAGACGGCATTTTACTAGGGTATAACACCACATTCTTATCAGTGAAGGGCCGGAATCGAGGGCCTCCACCGATTCTGAGAATTATAGGGTACAGTTTTTTTCCCTGCTTGCGGCCCCCCGGGGCACTTTCCCTAGAGTCTTTCCCCCCAGTGATCATGAAGCGGTGGCCAACCGGTGTTTGGCCCCATCATCGTGAGGTAGGCGTACCCCTTTAAACTTACGGAGCACTAATCTACCTTGCCTTGGAGACCTGTAAGCAGAGTACAGGAGTCGGAACCTATTTGGCAGGAGTCGGAGTCGTCATAAAATGGACCGATTCCCAAACTTATAATTGGCCATTAGTTTGTTTTGCATGCAAAGTGCATGCTCCCATTCTTCAGCCTTATCATTTTGAGGAGTGAAATTGATACATGGAGCAGGCAAAGCGCTGCTCCAGGGGAAAAGATTCTGCTCCCTGGGAAACGGTTTTCAGCAAATTTTCACCCGCTTTCAAAGAAGTAGAAGAGTTCAACCATTCATCAAAAAATGACTTGGCGAGGCAATTCCTTTTTACCGACATTGTTAGGATGTTGCCCCCTTTGGGCACCCTTTTTCCCCCAAACCCCAAATTAGTTAGAGAGGCCCTTCTCAGCCAGAAATAAAGAGATCAGATGTGGGCAGTATGCAGGGTCTAAGGGGCAAAACTATTAAACAGAACAAATCCACAAATGTTCCTGCGTGTTTTGCATATTTCAATTTTTTGTGTTTCTAAAGTAATCCAATAAATAAATTTTACACTGACAAGAAAAGGGTAAAATGTCTTGAAGTTGTGACTTTTAGGCTCCATATCTCCCATCCCCTACACTTTTTACATGGGAAATGTAATTTTTATTACATCATTTTCCTATCTTCTACATAAATTTGACTTCAAGTATTTACATCTTTAGTTTCAGTTTTTCCTGAAAACTGATTGTTACTTTTTTTGCTCCTAAAAATCAAAAAGTTTTTTTTTTAAAATTTTGTTAGTATTTGGAAATCCACCTTTTGGTTTTTTTTAGTTTTGGCTCTAAATCAATTCAAGCAATCTTGACCAAAATCTGATCCCAGGTTCCTTCCACCCCCCCAAGTTGGTGCACCCGGAGGGGGTACAAAACGTTTTTTTCTTCCACTCTACCCCAATGTTCAAAAGATAAAAACATTTTTTCCCTTTTGCTTGTCATGCTGTTCCCCTAAATAGTTATTATTGTTCAAAAGGTGAAAAAACGCCGGATGGGACCATTTTACTACAGTAAAGTTATCACTTAAACATGCGCCGTGTATGAGGGAGTCGGAGTCGGACGTTTGGGAAATTGAGGAGTCGGGGCTTTGGCTTGCCGACTCCACAGCCCTGGGAACAGCACAGAGTTATAGGAGAAAAGGCTCCAGGATTGTTATTTTGCAGGGAACTCAAGGATTTTCTAGCATAGACCTGTCAGGGGATGTGATGGGTCTTCTTTAAGATAGCAATGTAAGGAAGTTAGTGAAGTCGAACCACAGATCGCGGCATCCTCTCTAGGGGCATTGAGAGTTATTTTCAAGTTTAGCATCCCCCCTCTAGTAGGTAGAGGGGAACCATAGCCCATGTATGAGGCAGCTTTTACACCTGTTCACCCGCTTCCTGCCAGCTCTTCTGCTGCAGCGTACACTCGGTGTGCTTCCTTATTTCGCTGCCAGCGTCCCTCTCGCTGTAACAATACAGCCCCCCTGCCCGCTAGTGTTGATCGTAATTTTTGGCTGGGGACCCAATTAATAATTCTGCAGTGGGGCCAGGGCTGGATTGAATGGGCATTAAAATAAACGGCGGATAATGGGCAACGGGACTGTGGACTGGCGAGGAGCGTTCGCCTCTGGGCAGCTACTGGTTATGAATGGAATTAGTGGGCCCCTGCTGCTGCAATGGGTTATACTGGGGCCGATATGTGCTACGTTGCATGTGCGGTGCTGGGAGTAATCAATGCCAAGAGGCTGCTCGGTACTACACAGCCTCTATTATGTACCTAAAGCTAAATCGCAAATTATACACAGTCCCCAAACACATTTTTTGACCTTTTAATGTTTTGGGGCTCATGAAGGAAGTTACTTGTGGTGGCTGGGTTTTGGGAGGTATATGATGGATATAGGGGCTAGCACAACAAACCCCCGTTGCGGTTATGGGTAATCATGGTGATTTAATAGAGTTGCAAAAAGTGATGATTATTGGATTTTGGGCGCAGGTTAGTGGGACTTCTGACACTGCAAGTTTGTGACCTGTTGGCGGCTGCTGTGGTGAAAGTATTGTCAGCAGAGACATGGCGGCATTGTGAATAAGAGACGTAGAAACTGCGGAGCATCACACACTGTTGATGTGAGAGGTGAACGTCGGCTGTGAAGGCTCGTGAGGGTGGATGACACCGTACAGAGGGGAAGATCACCGCCAAAATGACCCAGAGGGCGACCAGACGTGTGTCTAACACAATAGCAAACCCTACTGTGTATGGGCCCCGGAGCAGAAGGATGTAACTGCACTCTGCATAACCATACTGTGATTATGGGCCCAGTATTAGCAGACGGATGTCAATGCACCTCTCTTCGCTAAACCTACTGTGTATGGGGCCTCGGAAGCTGACGGATATCGCGCACCTCTGCTAACCCCTACTGTTTATAGCGCCCCGGTAGCAGACGGATGTTTTTCTCGCTCACCTCTGCTACATACTGTGTATGGGGCCCCGGGCAGGCGGATGTCGCTGCACTCTGCTACCCTTACTGTGTATGGGGGCCCCGGAGCAGACGGTGTCACTGCCCTCGCCTAACCTTGCTGTGTAGGGGCCATGAGAGCAGACGGATGTCGCTTGCACCTCTGCTAACCCTACTATGTATGGACTCTTGGAGCCGAAGATGTCACTACACCTCTGCTAACCTACTGTGTAGGGCCCCGAAGCAGATGGATATCACTGCACCTCTGCTAACCTCTGTGTATGGGGCCCGGAGAAGGCGGCTGTCACTGCACCTCTGCTAACCCTCTCGGTGTAGGGCCTGGAGCAGACGGATGTCGCTGCACCTCTGCTAACCCTACTATGTATTGACCTTGGAGCAGACGGATGTCACTGCACCTCTGCTTATCCCTATACGTGGATGGGCTCCGGAGCAGATGGTGGATGTTTGCTGAACACTCTGCTAACCCTATGTGTATGGGTCCCTGCGAGAGATGGATGTTGACGGCAACCTTGCTAACATACGTTTATGGGGACCTGGGAGCAGTTCGGATGTTGCTTGCACTCTGCTAATCCTATGTGTATGGGGCCCTGGTAGCTGTCGGATGTTGCTGCAACCTCTGCTAACCCTAATGTGTTGGGGCCTCGGAGAGACGGATGTTTGCTGCACCTCTGCTAACCCTACTGTGTATGGGACCCTGGAGCAGATGGATGTTGCTGCACCTCTGCTAACCCTACTGTGTATTTCTCGGGAAATTTTCTGGGCCACTCACCCACTTGGAAGGCGCTGTCACCTGACTTGGGTTTAATCCGTTCTTGCAGATCACATACACCCATACTGCTGATTGCCTTCCCTGTGGCGGATGGGATCTTCCAGCAAGACAATGGGACAGGTCACACGGCTAGAAATGTCCAACATTGGTTGAAAGAGCAGGACCAAGGTTTCCAAGTACTACCCTGGCCCCTAGTTTCTCAAACTTGAAACCAAATGTGCATCTCTTTTTTTTTTTTTTTTTCCCACCTGAATGGCTCCTGTTCATGCTACACCCGCCAGTTAATCTGGATATTATTGGTCATTATAATGTGACTCCACGGTGTAGTATTGTTATGAAGGTGCAGCGGGCACTGAGTTGTGGATGTTATCGCAGCGACCTCTTGATGGGATTCCAAGCTTGTGTCCGAGCTCTTGAGTAATTTGCAGTCATGTTAGGCCGGGGCCTATGGTCAAGAAGAGTGGGGAATATTGAGAAATAGAGGATTTGGGGTCACACTAGAGTTCTTGGCCAAAGGTGGGATCCCCATGCTGTGCATATACCATACAGGTCTGCGCTGGAGATTCTGTTTGGAGTCTCTGTCACAGATTACGTCAAAAATGACTGAAACAATAGTGCAGTGTGACGGACACCGTGATAGAACTTGACGGACCCCGTTGTAGTCGGAGGAGTCTGACACCATTGGCATGTGCCATGTAACGGATCTCGTGCCACCTCTGCTGCAACAGCGATGTAAAACGGGTATAAAGTATATTCGCATGCAGCTGATTTGTTGCAGAAATTTCTAAGCCGTTCATGTCGATGGGGTCGTTCTGACTGCAAACGCATGGATTTCCGCAAGCCCAATTTGGATGACTGCGAAAAAAAACATCTGCAACAGATCTGCTGTGTGTGAATGTAACCTAAGATGGGAACAGATCATTCACCATTGTAAAACGTCAACCACTCTCTGACCTACCTTATGTTCCAATTTCGTACATTTTCAAGATCTCTGCTTGCTATTGGAGTACAGTGAAGGAAATAATTATTTGATCCCTTGCTGCACATGTGCCTTCTTGAGCAGGGGGACCTTGCGGGCACTGCAGGATTTAAACCAGGCATCCTCAAACTGCGGCCCTCCAGCTGTTGAGAAACTACAACTCCCACTGTTATAGATTATATAAATGCATGATGTGAGTTGTAGTTTCCAATACAGCTGGAGGCCGCAGTTTGAGGGATGCCTGATTTAATACCATCATGCTAATTATGGTTCCAATGCTTTCTTGGTGAACACTGGGTCCCAGCTGCTTGGTTCATTAACAAGTTCCCCCCCGTGTAGTTTTAGGCCTCGTTCACACGGCTTATTTGGGCACGGATTGGCGCCGTACTCCGCGCCGGATTTGCGCTTCAGTACGGCGCCAATCCGTCGGAGTCATTACGGTAATCCACTGCTCTCATAGAGAACAGTGGATTTCCTTCGCCACCTCCCAGCCTCAGCAAATCCGACGCGGGCGGGAGAAAGGGACATGCAAATTATTTACGGCGGCGGACGCGCCGTAAACAATGCATTGTATATGGGGCCGGGAGCGGCGCACCGCCCCTTATTCACGGCGGATTTGTGAGTCAATTCGGCTCACAAATCCGTCGGGAATAAGCAGGTAGGGAACACGGCATTAGGCTGATCTCTCACCCTTCCTCTGATTCAGGGATCACCACGAGGTGAGTTTTGCATGGTGCCCGAAGATCAATATCTATTGACGGTCATTTTTGTATTTCTTACATTTACTTTCTATTTTTTTTTTTTTTACACATAACAAGTAGTCTCCTTCTCAACCAGCGCCTTGCTTATGGTTTTGTAGGCCACATTCAGCTTTGTGCTGGCTCTATGGTCTTATCCCTGGACATCCTTAGAAAGCTCTTTTTGGTCTTGCCCATGTTTTAGAGGTTAGAGTCTGACTGACTGAGTCTGTGGACAGGAGTCTTTTGTAAAGGAGACTATTTAAGACCGCTGTCTGTAATGCAGGTAATGAGTTGATTAGGAGCGTCTAACTGGTCTGTAGGAGCCAGAACTCTTAGGGTGCGTTCCCACTGCACAGGACAAATACCGGCCGGTTTGCCGTCCGGTATTTGTCCTGTTTTGCGGCCGTCGCCACGGAAACCGGACGGAAGATTGTGCTATCACAATGCTTTGCGGCCGGACCGCGGGCGGCAAAACCGCTGGACGGAAAACCCGTGTAGTGGGGACCTGCCCTTAGGAGACGTTCACACGGCTTATTTTGGGCATGGATTCCAGCCGTACTGCGCGCCGTACTGCGCTGCAATACGGCTGGAATCCGAGGCAGCCATTACGGTAATCCACAGTTCTCATAGAGGAGAACTATGGATTCGTCCTTCCTGCCTACTGGCGGATATTCGCCGATGGGGGAGAAAGTGACTTGCACATTATACCGGCGGGATACGCGCCGTGGATAATGGCTGTTATTGGGGCCGGCAAGCAGCCGTCCCCGCCCACCCATACTCAAGACGTTGGTAATTGCGTGTGAACACCCGCCCCTTAGTTGGTTCTGGTAGGGGTTCAAAAATTATTTGCTCACTTGCAAAACGCAAACAAATTTATTACAATATGATTTTCTGGATTTTATTTTGGATTTTATCTTCAATGTTAAAAATAACCCTACCTTAAAATTAAGACTTTTCTTCATTGTCAGTGGGCAAACTTGCGCAATCAGCAAGGGATCGAATAATTATTTCCTTCGCTGTATTTTTGTTTCAGCATTATAGCTGAAAACTTGTCCCACGGTTGCTCGCATATCATTGTGTCTCCAGCACTTGTGTACGCCCATTGGTGACTGCAGCTTCATCTGTGCGTGGTTTTGGCACACTGGGCCCCGCCTAGGGGGGATATCAACTGTATAGCGGTGCGACCTGTGCAGCCTAACCCCGCTTTTGACGTCAATTGGCCAGTGCATACCTCCCTCAGCGCTACAGCCCGGCCCCCATTGACTTTCCTTCTCCCCGGCACGTAAGCGCCTGAAAGAGTTGACATGCCCCTTCCTTTTACGGGTGCATACTGTGTGCTGGGGAATCCGCTTAAAGATCAGCGCACTGAGAGTGCTATGTTCTTGCAGGGCGAACCTCGGGTCCATTGCAGAGCAATTACGCCCCCAATAGCCCCCAAAAAAGGGGATACCTATATTCCCCAATTTAAGCTGGGCCCGGCCAAGCTAAGTGTGGTGTATGGGCACCTAATAGGACTGGAGAGACGTAATGCTAGTATTAGCTTGTAGTTTGCTAGGGGTGCCATTGTAACAAACCCTCAGATGTGAAAAGTTTTAGCCTGGGTTTACACACAGGATTTTTGAGCCAGAAAATCTTTTGGATTTGCAATAGAATCCATGGCAGAAATCTGAGGCTGATGCAGAGTCCGTGCCGAGACCCCATTGCAGGTGGACCGGAAACCGTTACTACGGACGAATGCTGCTCAGGGCCTCATTGCACAGTGTCGTGGGGTTTAAAATTTTAAAATTTTAGTCTTTTTTTGCTTTTTTTGACCGGGATTACAAGGTTCAAACAAAACTACAATGTGGATATAAACCAGACCGTAGCGTTTTTTCTTTTTTTTTTTTTTTTTTTCTTGTCCAGTGTTCAAATCCATGTAGAAAGTCAGGGTTCACCTTTGTTCATCGGCAGATTATTCATAGATTTCGGTGCGGCATGTGTGCTGAAATCCATGTAAAAAATTTTGTGTTTGGATTAATGGGGTTTTTTTACTGACTGCAAGCAGAGATCTTGGAACTAGAGAGGAATTGAACAAAAAGCTTATTTTATAAAAAATGGAAAAGTCAGGGGGGGGTATTTACAGGCTGCCTTCCGGGGGGTGGGGGGGGGGGTGAACTCCTGTGGGCCTGCCTACCGGGGGGTGGGGGGGGTAGTTGACCCTTGGCGGCCGCTGCCTCCAGGGGGTATTTGATCTCTGTTGGCACGCTGCCTAACCTGGGGGTTTTTTGATTTTCCGGGTAGGGCGCGGCCCCACCGGGGGTAGTTTGACCCCACCTGGGAAGGACTCTCCTATATCAGCGCCTGCCCAATTGGGGGGGGGGGTAGTTGACTCTCTGTGGGCGGCGGTCCTAAAACCCAGGGGGTATTGACTTCCCGTAGGCGGCGCTGTCCTTACTTGGGGGGGTAGTTGACTTCCCCCGTGGGGCCTGCCCCCCACCTGGGTTTTTTGGCTCTCCTTTAAGGGAGGGTGTCCTTTCCTGGATCTCCCATCTGCCCTTTCTTACGTTTTTTTTTATGTTTTTCCCAGCTCGTGCAGACGCTGTTCTGTTTTTCCCTCTGCTTTTCCCATGACTCCAGATTTTTTGCGCTCCTCATGAGTACCATACATGTTGTTATCCCGGAATGTGCATGCCGTGTGGTTATGTAATCCACTCTCTATTCTTCTCTTGCAGGGGTTTCGGCAAGCAGGGATTCCAGTGTCAAGGTTAGTCCTCTCCTCCATCAACCTTGCGAGGACTTGCCGGCGGCCGGGAGAATATTGCGGAGCTGCCATGCTATGATTTTTTGACCTCTTCCTGCGGTTGTGTAGAGCGGCGTCTCCTTTGCAGAGGAATCTCCTGCTGCTTGTAATTATGTCACAGATAATGATGTTGAGAAGCCTCTCGGAGTTGGTGTATACAAGCCGTATACTGCGCGGGAATGTGAGATCTATATGTGGTTTGCAATTCTTGGAGAAATGTTCAGCGCGGGAGAGTAGCCCTTACGGCCTTATTCCTCTGCTCCTGCCCGGCATGATCCTGTAGGACCGCGGGTGTCGGCCAGGGAGGTCACTTGTTTTGATTGGATCTGGTGGTGGTGACCGGAAGACCATCCCCTGCAGGGCCATCTTTTCCATTGGGCACACTAGGCAGTTGTCCCGGGGGCCCCACAAGTATAGGGGCCCCAAGTGGTGTATGTATGTCCCAGGAATACAAGAAACATACCCTGGATCCCTTGTCTGGCTCCACTTATTTTAACTATTTGTGTTTTTTTAGGACATGCAAACAGTTAAAAACCGTGGTGGAGAAGGGAGCCAAAGGCTCCTTGCCCTGCCAGAGAGTCTTGTAGGCTGTCGGTGTCCAGACATAATGTGAAATTATGCTTTCATGTGAAGTTATGCATTTTTATTTGGGCATGGCCCACTGCAGTGCTATGCCCAGGGGCCCATAATTCTGTCAAGAAGGCTCTGATCTACTGGCCTTCAACGTCAGGTTGGGGTGGTTGAACTTCCTCGAGATGAATGTTGCTGTCAATGCCACCGTACGAGAGGGCAGGATAGTGAAAGCCGTCTGAACGGTATCTTACGTGACCCTTAAAGGGGTTGTCCAGTCTAGAAAACCCATTTTAATGCACTTTTTTTTTTAGAAAATTTCTAATAACAAAAAGGCGTATTTTGTTCCGGATCCTTATCTATTGGCCAAAGCAGAGAGTGACTTCAGAGCGTCTCTCGCTGTGGAAGACTTGTCCTGTCCTGCATTACACAGACAACGCATTGATTTAAAGGGGTTCTCTCATCACTGGCTTTCGCAGACTTGAGATGTTTGTCTGTTACAGCCTCAAATCCAGGGGCGTGTCTATCCTCCCAGTAGGCGTGTCTCTCCTCATTGAAGACTGGTAACATCATCATTCTGTGTGAGCAGGGGAAAGGAGAGGATGTCACAGCTCTGCAGAGCTCCTGCAATGGTTCTTATTTCTGCAGAGCTGTCACCTCCCTCCACAAGCTCCTTGTAACCAGAACACCTGCATTGGTGTAAACAGTTATACATACAGCCTGAACTGATGAAACAAATGTGAGAGAGGCACCACCCCCCATCTGTTATCAGGCAGGAGGTAGAGGTGAACAGACTGTATAAGTCTGTGTTATATGGGGGGGGGGGGGGGGGGGGGCCCCAGTGAATCTAACAACTAGAGACTCAGTAATTGCCCAGATCCTTCACATAGGGCTGAGAGAGGAGCTTAGACAGCCTTTATTACACAGCCAGCACAGAAAACTGTTTCACTTACATTTTACATAGCTCAGAGGGGAGTAAGTAGCGAGTGCAGGCCGCCAATCACAGCACAGGGTGCGTGTCCGAACCTGAATAAAATCAGTCAGCCAATCATAGAAAAGGGGGCATGGCCCGACCTTCAGGCTGCAGTTTTAGGTGTAGAACACTCAGATTAGCTTATATCTGCTATACTAAATAATTTAGGTAATGCAAACCAATTGCAAAAGTGCTTATTTTTACTGCCCCCATCATTACAGATATGATCTTTGTAGCGAGAAAACCCCTTAAAAAATAGGCATTATGTAATGCTACCTTTTTTCCTTGTGCTGGCGCTGCCGGGATATGGAGCACTTGCTACTAGGTTTTTAATAAAGATGACAGATGATCGGGGCCACAACAGGGGGAGACTTTGTGACCAGTTTATAATTCATGGACCTTTTTTAATGAGTAGGGATTGCTCAAGGTGGAGAATCCCTTTAAAGTGAACCGTCTGATTTTACTGCAGGTTAAAAAAGGGTTGATGGCAAAAGAAAAAAATGAGATTTTTGGGATTTATAGGTTTTTGTGATTTGGGGGGAGGGTTTAAAAAAAAAAAATCTTAGAAGTGGTTGCAAAATGTGTTTTCCCGCTGTTGGGGAAAATACAATCCCTTCAGCCTCTGTATAGAATATAAGTGGATGGGGTTGTAGTTTCCCAAAAAGCTGGAGAACGAGTTTGCGACCACTGCCTTAGCCCAATTTGAAGGTTTTCACCGTCACTTGGATAACTACTTTGATGCCTGTTCTTGGGATGTAGGTCCCGGTTTAGCAGTGTATATGGGCTAAAACCCCGAGCCTCGCTGCATTCCTGCAAACACTGGGGGCGGTGAGCAGTTTCATGTCTGAGCCTCCTTAAGGAATCCTGCCTGGTTTAACCCCTGCATGCACCTGCCCTGGAGCTCCACCATCTATTTGGAGAAATTGTTCCCTGTAAAACGTTTCTATTAAAACTGATTGGGGAGGGCGCTTACGTGGAGATGACGTAAATCCTTCATTCCTTTTTTTGTTCGTTTTTGCTGGGGATTGGGGCCCTTTGGGGACTCAACCCCTTACCCCAGCGGGTTTCCAGGTATATGACGTAATGGAGCAGTTAATTTTCGTTGTGGAATTGATGATCTATCATCATATATTCTTGATTATTGGCATGACATGACATGGGCTTGATTTTGTAGACAATCCGTGCGTGGTAATCCACAACTGAAATTTGGCTTTTCATCTTGGATTGGCCAGCGGGCCCCGTGTGGTTACCCCTAGAAATTTTTTAGGGGGTTTTGGGCAATAATGGAATGGGTATTTTCAATCTCCAATTGGTTTTTTTTTTTTTTTTCTTTTTTTTTTCTTTTTTGAGCATGTGAATGGGACAATGTGTGGAGTCTTCATTGTTGGCTCCAAAGTGGACTCTCTGTGGTTTGCCCTTCTTATGAAGATTTGTTTCCCTTCCCCCTTTTCTAAGTGTCAAATAGGTCGGCAAAAAAAACTGAATCTTCCCACTATTTTTGGCCATTTTTTTGGGGCCACCTTTTTTGTGGCCATCTCTAGCACCTCCTATATCGAGGATGTTGACTTATAATAGGGAGCACTAGCGATACTAGCTTTTTTTTTTTTTCCCCCTTCAGCTTGAGTCTTGATTGGTTGATCGGGGAAGTTTTTTTGAAAAAAAAATTTCATAAAAAGGTTTTAAAAAAGAGCTAGGATCTCTGGGCCCCCTATTGAAATGACACAGGGGGGAAAACTAGTTATTGGTCTCCCCCCCCCCTTAAGCCCCATTTGAGTATTTGGATTAGGTTACTCTAGTGGGGGAAAGTTTCTCCTTGGACAGACCACTATAGAAAGTGTATGACGATGTAAAGGGAAAAAGAGCTAGGATCTCTGGCGCCACCTATATAGAAATTACCACAATAGGGGATACTAGCTTTTTTTTTTTTTCATTTGAGTACTTAGATTAGGTTGCTCTGGGAAAGTTTCCTTTGGGGAGACCATCAGAGAAGGTGCATCGTTATTTATAGGAAAAAAAAAAAACCAGCAAGGATCTCTAGCACCACCTATTGTGGTCATCTCTATATAAGTTGCGTTAGAGATCCTGGCTCTTTTTTTCCCTATAAGTCACCATAAACCTTTAATGGTGGTCTTCCCAAAAAGAAACTGTACCCCCACCTTAGAGCAACCTCATCGAAGTTCTCAAAAGAGATGTCGGAGGGGATCTGGGATCGTTAGCGCAACCTATTGTGGCCATTTCTATATAGGTGGCGCAAGAGATCCTAGCTCTTTTTCCCTATAAGTTACTACCTCTATGATGGTCTTCCAAAGAAGAAATGTGCAACCTAATCAAAGTGCTAAAAAGAGCTGTTTGAAGGGGTCGGGAGGATGGGGGGTGGGTTTGGGGTGGGGAGACCTAGGATCACTAGCACCACCTATTATGGTCATTTCTACATAGGTGGCGCCAGAGAGCCTAGCTTCTATGATGGTCTCCCCAAGAACAAATTTTACTCCCTTAGAGCAACCTCATTCAAGTACTGTAGGGAAAAAGGGCCAAGATCTCTAGCACCACCTATTATGGTCATGTCTGGCACCTCCTATATAGCTGACGCTGGAGATCCTAGCCCTATTTTTCCTACTGTACTTTGAATTAGGTTGCTCTAGAGGAGGAGGAAGAGTAAAGTTTCTCCTTGGACAGACCACCATAGAAGGTGTATGGTGACTTAGAGAGATAAAGAGCTAGGATCTCTGGTGCGACCCAAGTAGAAATAACCACAATGGGTGGCCCTGGAGATCCTAGCTCTTTATCCCTATAAGTCACTATACACTTTCTATGGTGATCTCCCTAAGGAGAACAGTCCCTGGAAGAGCCACCTAATCCAAGTAGAAGTATAACTAGGGGTCCATCTTGTCTTTTTAGGATATGATGGGTAAACTGCTTATTACTGGAACCATTTTGAACGTGGGAAGTCGCACAAGTATCCAGATGGTCGAAATTCTTGTGAGCGCCCTTGATCTTAACTCCCATAGGGAAACGCTGCACAACTGTTCCAATAACCCGTAATCTAGCCTTAACTATTACAGAGTGTTACGGAGGATATGTATGGATTACAGGCTGCAGCCTCTTCATCTTCATCTTCAGCTTCTGTGCTGTAGATTTTCAGGTTCCATCAAGATAAGACTGGAGGCAGATAACGAGCAGATGTTTTCAACATACCACAAATAATCGTTCAAAAGGAAGTCAACGACTTGTCATGAGATGCAGCGAAAAACTACACAAGTAGCTGCTGCCGTGGAGGCTGCACACTGAGCTTAAAGGATTGTCCATTTTTAGGGGAATAAAGCTCAGTCACTGCATTATGAAAAGTCCTGCAACTTTCTAATACACTTTGTGTTTCAATTCCTTATCGGTTTCAAAATCTCTGCTTGCTGTCACCTAAGGCTGGGACTACACGGCATTGGACAAAAAAACGACCTGAAAACCAAATCCTAAAAACGTTCATAAAACTGAGTGTTTTGTCCCCTGCCTGTCAAAAGCTGCTGAGAAAACGTCCATTTTTTGGCGTATTTTGTGTTTATTTGCAGGGCTGTGGAGTCGGCAAGCCAAAGCCCCAACTCTGACTCCTCAATTTCCCAAACTTTCGACTCCCTCATACATGGCGCATGTTTAAGTGATAACTTTACTGTAGTAAAAATGGTAACATCAGGCTGTTAATCACCTTATGATACAATAATCAAGCTATTTAGGTAGAACAGACACTGACAAGCAAAAGGGTAATAATGTTTTAGATCTTTTGAACACTTGTGGGTAGACTGGAAGAAAAAGCTGTATTTGTATCAAAGTCCGGTCTGCACCAACATTGGGAATGTGTAGAAGAGACCTGGGATCAGATTTTGGTCAAGATATGCTTGAATCTGATTCAGAGCCCAGAATGATTCAGGCAGTATTGAAAACCAAGGTGGATTTCCAAATACTACAAAATAATCAAAATTAACATTTGATTTTTAGGAGTAAAACAGTAACAATGCAGTTTACAGGAAAGAATCCGCAGGGGACTAAGCAGATGCTAAATACTTGCAAAGTCAAATTTATGTTTAAGATGGGTAAGATGACTATATATAAAAAATTTCAGTAGCCTCAAGTACAAGCTGTAGTGGATGGTGGAGATATGGAGCCTGAAAGTCACAAGTTCAAAATTATTGTTTCCATTTTGCTTGTCAGTGTAAAATATATTTATTGGATTATGACTTTAGAACACAAAAAAATTTGGGAAATATGCAAAACACTGCAGGAACATTTGTGGAGTCTCTGAATTTGTTCTGAGAAATAGTATTTGCCTCCATCCCGATCCTGCATACTGACCTCACATCTGATCTCATTATTTCCAGGCTAGAAGAACCGCCTCTCTACACTAACGTGGGTTGGGGGCCAAAACGGTTACCACAGGGGCACATCTCTAAACAATGTCATGGTTATAAAGGAATTGCCTCAGCCACAGTCAGTTTTGATGAATGGTTGAAACCCCTTCTACTTCTTTGAAAGCAGGTGAAAAATTTTGCTGAAATCGGGTTTGCCCTGGGGGCGGAATCTTTTCCCCTAGGGGCAGCGCTTTGCCTGCTCCATGTCATTTAATTACACTCCTCATGTGATGAGGCTGAAGATTATGGGAGCAAATAGCACTAGCCGGAACCCAAATTCCTCTTGGGCCCTTTCATCAAACTAACTGGACCAACTCATTATATATTATATTTACTACTTATATATTTTGGGAGTTGGAGTCGGTCCATTTTATGAGAATTCCGACTCCTGCAAAATAGGCACCGACTCCACAGCCCTGGTTTTTTGGCATGTTTTTTGCGGCGTTTCAGGACAAATCTTCCTGTTCTGATGGTTTGCCTGAGTGTATCAGCCTGAAATCAAGGCTGTTTAATCTCGGGGTGTGTTCCACATGATGTTTTACTTTCTGTCATGTCTACCTCGTGCCCCCACACACAAAACGTGAACATTTGGCAACTAGAGCAAACTTCGTCCAAAGAAGACTCCATTTGCTCTATTAATATCTATGGTCTACCATGGCTCCATCGCGGTATCATTGACGGAGGGCAAGACTCCATCGGTACACTCCTTTAGGCTGTGTTCACACTGCGTTATTCACTCCCTTGGTGGGATACGGTGAAAAGAGCTACCCTGACGGATACTGCGGAGAGCCCATAGACATTGGTAGAACAAATGTAGTCCTGTTTGGAGTTGGACTATGCTTGCTCTCTTATTCAGTAATACACGTTTTCTGTGCAGGACGTAGTCTACCACGTTTTTGTAGACGGCCTGGAAATAGAGCAGACGTAGCCCATGTAGGACCAAGTGTATTGTACTGATGTCTATGGGCCGGCCGTGGGTCTGTCAGGGCGCCTTTTTTCATGGTACCCCAACCCATTCTTAATCGTAGTGAGTAACTAAGTGTGAACCAAGTCTGAAAGTGTGTTATGAGCTCTATTGCAGTATCCTTTGGAGATACCACCACAAATAGCAAAACAAAGTATGTTCCTAGCTTGACACTGATACATTGTAACAAGTCCAGCAGCTGTGTGAACTAGACTACAGCATGGCAGATTGTTTTTACTTCTGTATGTAAACGATATTGGGCCTCATTTATCAAAACTGTCTAGCAGGAAGACTGTCCTTGTTGTCCATAGCAACCAATCAGAGCTCATGGCAACCAATCAGTGATCATAGTGGCCAATCAGATCTCAGCTTTCCTGTCATATACTGCTCTGGAAAAATGAAAGCTGAGCTCTAATTGGTTGTTATGGGCTCTGCTATGAGCGCTGGTTGGTTGCTATAGTTGGTGAATCTTTGCTCTGATTGGTCGATCTGGGCTCTGGTTGCTATGAGCTGATTGGTTGCTATGGGCTCTGATTGGTTGCTCTAAGCCAGGGGTGTCAAACTGCGGCCCTCCAGCTGTTGGGAAACTACAACTCCCATCATGCCCACGGTTATATATTATACAAATGCATGATGGGAGTTGTAGTTTCCCAACAACTGGAGGGCCGCAGTTTGACACCTGTGCTCTAAGCTCTGGTCGCTATGGGCTCTGGTTGCTCTGATTGGTTACGATGGGCAACAAGACAGTAAGGCTATGTTCACACGGCTGATTTTGGGATGGATTTCAGTCCGTATTGCGCGCCGTACTGCGCTCAAATACGGCTGAAATCTGTTCCAGTCATTACGGTAATCCACAGTTCTCATAGAGAACTATGGATTCCGTCTCCTCTCCCCGCTCGCACAATACGGCGAGCAGGGAGAAAGTGACATGCACATTATCACGGCGGGATACGCGCCGTGGATAAGGAAAGTCTATTGGGCAGGCGGGCTGAGGGCCCCCCCGCCCCTGCCCCACCCCCGTACACACGCCGTAATTGCGGGCAAAATCCGTCCCGCAATTACGGAGTGAAACAGCCTTGTGACAGAGCCTATGTTAACACGCCTTAAACTTGGACGTATTTTGCGCCGTACGGGGTGAAACACGTCCCAGTCATTACGGTAATCCACAGCTCTCATAGAGAACTATGGATTACGCCTCCTCTCCCTGCCCGCACAATACGGTGAGCGGGGAGAGAAGTGACATGTCAATTACTAGTGGCGAATAAGCGCCGCTAGTAATCAATGTCTATGGGGCCGCCGAGCTATCTCCTCTCCTGCCCCGCAGGAGCTTGTGCGAGCCTAAAACTGTCTTTGTTGCGCATAGCGACCAATCAGAGCTCCGCTTTTATTTCTTATTCTTATGCTGTGAAAAAGTGAAAGCTTAGCTCTGATTGATTGCCATGAGTAAAAGGCAGTCTTACTGACGCCCAATGTCCCCATTCACTGACAGCAAGCAGATACCATAAATGTGGTGGAAAATTGAAATACAAAGTCAACTAGAAAGTTATAGAAGTTGTAGGGTTTTTTTCATATTGTCAAATTATTGCCTAATCACAAGATGGACGATGAGACACTTATCGGTGGGGGTCTGACTGCAGGGACTCTAGGTGATCATTCAAAGAGAGGCACTTGGGGCTCCATTGCCATGACGTGGTGGTCGAGTGTGTTCTCTGCGGCTCCACTCAGACTCTATAGGACTCTCGGACATAGCAGAGTGTTGTACACCGCCGCAGTAGATGGGTGCTATATGTACTGAATGTTCCCATATTTTATACAGGGGCTGTAATATATGACGTTGTCTAAAATCCAGTAGGACTTGCCAGGATGACCACCGTATGGGTGTGTTCACACAGCTGATTTGGACGCTGAATTTTCAGCATCCAAATCGGCGTCAAAAACCTTGTTTGAAAAGCGCCGCAAAAGCAGCTTTTCAGACGAGATTTTGGACGAGGTTTTCCACCACTGTTTTCATCGCCTAAAACCGCGCCGAGGTTTTGAAGTTCTCCATTGATTCCTATGAAAACGTTTCAAGAATTGACATGAAACTTCTTTCTCAGCGTCCAAAGAAGCGCGCAAAACGCGTGGAAAAACCTTACTGTGTGTGAACTACAATGTGCTCTACATAGGAATCAATGAATATGAACTGGGGGAGGTTTTAAAGAGTTTTTGATACTGTTTTGGGTGAGAAAATGCTCCAAAACAGCGTCAAAATCAGCCATGTGAACTCTCCTTATGACGACCTATAGCGGCTTGTTCCATCTCCTGTACAGGTTGCGGCACAGGCAGTTTTCCGTCCCTTCTCGAAGACTGCAGGGTCTCAAAAAAATTGAGATTCAATGCAGCGCTAGGATATAAAATAATCAATACCAAGGGGAGCGGTGAATATTTTAAGAGGGGAGGACACTGTAAGAAGTGGCGGATAGAAACCATCCGTGTCTGAGCCGGCTATAGCTATGTAGCTGTTTCTGATCTGGGGGGAAACCAGTTGAGGACTGGGATAGCGACCGGCATAACCTTTCACAAGTGCTGACACATAAACTATAGTGCTATTATCATGGCTTGAAATGGTGCTATTATATACTTTGTATAGTACAGTTACAGTTGCACTATATTGCGGTGTTCTTTGGGTTCTATGTTGTAGTAGTATTGTGGCTGTAATCTGTTTATTGCATATGGTGGTATTATGGCACTATATGATGATGAGAGATATATATATATATATATATATATATATATATATATATATATATATATATTATATATAATATATTATTATAAGTATATATTAAATGATTGTATATTGTAGTACTTATCTATGTATTTGGCTTTAAGCAGTATTATCTTGGCACTATAGGGTTGTATTATGTGGGTTATACGCTGCTCACAAAAAGTTAGGGAAATTTGGCTTTTTGCTGAAATTTCAGGATGAAAATAAAATTTCTTTAATTTTTTTTTTGTTTTTTTGACTGAGCTAAATGAGAGAATCTCTTCCCTTTTAAATGCACATGTTCAACTGTTCAGTGTTTCAGTACTTTTTGCACAACTTGCTGATCAAGGAGCTTAAATGGGTAGTCTCGTTTCTGGAAAGTTTCCTGAATGGCCCAATAAATGAAGTCGATCAATTTTAATTGGGATATAAACAGTCCTCCTCATCCTGCTGTTTACATTTTGACATCACGAGACCAAGACAACAGCTTACAATTGATCAACAGTACATTGCCATTGCGAGGCTTCAAGCAGGATGCTCTCAGACGGAAGTGTCCACTGAGCTTAGAGTGTCACAGAGAGACCAGAGTGACCGCGCTGATGTAAATGGTTACGAATAGTCTGACGTGACACTTGGTGCCTCTCAACTCCCTTAAACGTGCCTGGATCTGTGTGGGTTCATCATCCAGTTCCGCAGGGCACTGTTTACAATGAAGTGGTCATCAGTGTGTGATGGAGCCAAAGGACATCCACTTCTTTGCCTTTCTGTGACTCTTCCAGTCTCTCTATCTCGGATACAACCTGCTGATGACACTCTGTGACAGTCTAAGCTCAGTGGAAATGTCTGAGAACATTTCCTCTAAGATATGGGCTCATTTAGTGCATTTAAAATTGTTTTCGAGAAATGTTATGCTCATCCTAAAATTTCAACCAAAAGCCAAATATCCCTCGCTTTTTGTGAGTAGTGTATATGGTAGCACTATGTGTTTGTATTATATCGGTTGTATTTAGCAGTATTACATTTGTACTATATTTTGGTATTACGTAAATTATATATGGTAGAACTACTCTGGCACTAGACGTTGGTATTCTATGACTTTGTATGTGGTAATACTACCACAGCACTATTTTTTCAAATTCAAAAGAGCTTTATTAGAAAGGAATTGAACAGACATAAAATCCAGCATACAAAGAAGGGAGATATGGAATGGAAGGTCTCCTAAAACAAAGGGTGTACAACCATAATAATAGAAAAAAATGGGCCAACCAGGCCTAATACAGTGTGTTGGATACAGTGAAGTGAAATAACCGCAACACATATATAAAATTATACATATAGATACAAATAGTACGTATATAGAGAAATTCTGATATAGCAAACCCGAAGATACATATAATACAGACATACTAGTATTTTATTAATGTACGACATAAATGACCACGTTAAACTAACAAAAGGGAAAGGGAGAAAAAGAAGAAGAAAAAAAGAGAAAACAATGGGGGTGGGGGAGAGAACACTACCTCGAGCATTCCACGACGGGAAACCACAGCAATATTTTAATGGTATAACCTGGGTTATATATGGTAGTGTTATTATGGTGGTATTATATGCATTGAATTTTGTTTATGGCAGTATATGATGGAATGCATACAGCAGTATGATCTAGGAATTATATGTTAGTATTATGTTGGTTGTATATAGCAGTATTATCTTTGGAAAATATGGTTGAATTATGAGGGCTGTATATGGTACTATTATCCTGGTACTACATGGCAGTATTTTATGTGTTAAACATAGTAGTTTTATCATGGCACTAGATTGTAATATTTTGATGGTTGCATATGGTAGTACTATCATGGCACTACATGTTGGTATATTGTAGGATGTCTATGGTAGTACTGCCATGGTACTATATGGTGGTACTACCATGGCACTGTTTGGTGTTATTATGTAGATTCTATATGGTAGTACTTCCATGGTAGTTTATTTTGGTATTATGATGGTTGCATGGCACTATATGGTGGTATCATGTGGAATGTATATGGTAGTACTAGCAGGGTAGGGTTGCATTTGGTAGTGCTACAGTGGCACTGTATGGTGGTATTACGTAGGTTGCATATGCTAGTACTACCATGGCACTATATGGTGGTGTTATGATGGTTGTATATGGAAGTATTACCACAGCAATATATGGTGGTGTCATATGGGTTGTTTATGGTAGTATTACCATGGCATTGTATAGTGGTATTATGTAGATTCTATATGATTCTATATGATAGTACTACTATGGCACTGGATGGTGGGATTATGGAGGTTGCTTATGCTAGTTCTACCATGGCACTATATGGTGGTATTATGTAGGTTGCATATGCTAGTACTACCATGGCACTATATGGTGGTACTATGATGGTTGTATATGGAAGTACTACCAAGGCAATATATGGGGGTGTCATATGGGTTGTATACAGTAGTACTACCATGACACTCTATGGTGGTATTATGTAGATTCTATATGGTAGTACTTCCATATGGTGGTCTCTTTCCCCCTCCTTGTAGATTGTAAGCCCTCGCGGGTACGGTCCTCTCTCCCTCTGTCGTGCCAATTGTCATTATCCCGTATCACTGTACGAGATTGACTTATGTAATGTATGTAACCCCCTCGAATGTACAGCCCCCTGAAATCAATGGCGCTTTAAAATAAATAATAATAATAATATGGTTGTACCACCATGGCGCTATATAGTGGTTGTATATGGAAGTACTACAATAGCACTGTATGGTGGTATTATGTCGATTCTATATGGTAGTACCACCACGGCACTGTATGGTGGTATTATGTAGGTTGCATATGGAAGTACTACTACGGCAGTGTATGGTGGTATTATGTAGGTTGCATATGGAAGTACTACCATGGCAATATGTGGTGGTGTCATATGGGTTGTATGTGGTATTACTACCATGGCACTGTATGGTGGTATTATGTAGATTCTATATGGTAGTACTACCACGGTACTGTATGGTGGTATTATGTAGATTCTATATGGTAGTACTACTACGGCACTGTATGGTGGTATTATGTAGGTTGCATATGGAAGTACTACCATGGCAATATGTGGTGGTGTCATATGGGATGTATATTGTAGTATTACCATGGCACTGTATGTTGGTATTATATAGGATGCATGCGCTAGTACTACCATCTCACTGTATGGTGGTATTATATAGGTTGCATGCGCTAGTACTACCATCTCACTGTATGGTGGTATTATATAGATTGCATGTGCTAGTTCTACCATGGCACTGTATGTTGGTATTATTTAGGTTGCATGTGCTAGTACTACCATGGCACTGTATGTTGGTATTATATAGGTTGCATGCGCTAGTACTATCATGGCACTGTATGGTGGTATTATATAGGTTGCATATGCTAGTACTACCATGGCACTGTATGGTGGTATTATATAGGTTGCATATGGTAGTACTACCGTGGCACTGTATGGTGGTATTATGTAGGTTGCATATGCTAGTACTACCAGGGCACTGTATGGTGGTATTATGTAGGTTGCATGTGCTAGTACTACCATGGCACTGTATGTTGGTATTATATAGGTTGCATGCGCTAGTACTACCATGGCACTGTATGGTGGTATTATATAGGTTGCATGCGCTAGTACTATCATGGCACTGTATGGTTGTATTATATAGGTTGCATGTGCTAGTACTGCCTTCTGTTGGTGTTATGTGGGCTGAAGTGGAGGGAAAATCGCAGGCAGAGCGGTTTCTATCTTGTTTGTTGCCCCCTTTTCTACAGAGCTGGTCCAGCTGTGCATGTATAATACATGGCCCCATGCACCGTTGTGTCTGAGCCTCGCTGACGTCCGTCATGTTGAGCAATCCTTCCTCTCCCACCTCATAGATAATTGGGTGGCGTTCTACTGGCGTCTATCTGACCGAACGCAGAAAGGATGGAGACGGGGAAAGTAAATGTACATGTGACTGATACCAGAGTAACACGGTGGGAAAGCAATGAAGTGGAAAAGAGTGAGTGATGCAGTAGGAGGGCAGTTTCCAAGGGAAGCCGAGATAAATAAACCTTCACAGAGATTCGTATCTGACGCTGGAGAAACCTGGAGCCCCTGGGATTGTTGTATACTTAGGAAAAAAATCTAATAATCTTAAACAATCGGAATAACATACACTGTCTGTCAGAACAACTACATCTATCACAATGCAACACAGCCGCGCGTGAGAGGCATAAAGACTCCAAACCATCATGAGACCTGAGACGAGTGCAGCTTTAGTAGTGACTGGAGTGTAATATATAACTGATATATAACTTAGGATCACTGCAGAGGAAGCTTATTGCAGGATTACTATGCCTGCAGGGGACATTTAGATCCTGACATGGCTGATAACTGCGGGTTGCGAATGATAAGAGAAGCAGGACCCTTGGTGAACTCTACAAAAATAAAAGGGAGGAGGGAGTTGTCTTCATGAATCAGCCCCCTTGGTGATTGTCAAGTGCTCAGCAGTTGTTCTCTTTGGACTTTTCCTTGTTGTTGTTAGAAGGATCCAGTCGTTACAAGCTGATTTACATTGAGCGCTGTGTTCTATCTATTCTGTTCTATGGGAGTTCTCAGTACAGGGGAGCGCTGTGTTCTCTCCATTCTGTTCTATGGGAGTTCCCAGTACAGGGGGAGCGCTGTGTTCTCCATTCTGTTTTATGGGAGTTCCCCGTACAGGGGAGCGCTGTGTTCTCTCCATTCTGTTCTATGGGAGTTCCCAGTACAGTAGAGCGCAGTGTTCTCCATTCTTTTCTATGGAAGTTCCCAGTACAGTGGAAGCACAGTGTTCTCCCATTCTTTTCTATAGAAGTTCCCATTACAGGGGAGCGCTGTGTTCTCTCCATTCTGTTCTATGGGAGTTCCCAGTACAGAGGAGCGCTGTGTTCTCCATTCTGTTCTATGGGAGTTCCCAGTACAGTGAAGCACAGTGTTCTCCATTCTTTTCTATAGAAGTTCCCAGTATAGGGGAGCACTGTGTTCTCTCCATTCTGTTCTATGGGAGTTCCCAGTACAGGGGAGCGGGGTGTTCGGTTCTGCTCTTCCCATAGAACAAAATGGAGAGTCGTGCACAGGCGTGACTGGCTCTCCCTTCTGACCCTACACTTTCGGGGTCCTTTTCCTGATATAGGTGAGGGGTGTTCTTCTGTGACCCACACCGGGCACCTGCTATCAAACACTAAGGTGGAACACCTCTTTAACACAGAACCCATCTTTATGAACTCAGAACTTTAAAATGGGGTATATGAAGATGAGTGTTCTGAATTGGAAAAACCCTTTAACCTGACTCAACAGGGGAAATGTGACGTTACGCCATGTCCATTGCTGTGGACAGGCTCTGTGTGTAATGCATAGAAGTGCCGTGTCCTCCATCCTGAAAATCGGAAACGAAAGACCTGGAATGCCCTAAAAGACTAATTTGAGAACTGGTTTTCCACACCAGACGCCCCCTCGAAGGAAACTTGAAGTTGGTAGGAAATGCATTACATCAAGTGGTGGTGATACGCGGTGCGGCTGGTACTCGGGGAGCCTTCCTGCCAGACGGGATAAGCCATTCTGTAGAAAACACAACCTCTCTGTCCAATGATGATAAGCAGATGAGCTCTGAGAGGTATCAGTTTGGGGAACTCGCCCATTTCCTTCCCCGGGCTCTCCTCGAAACGGAAGTGAAGGAGATAAGCGACTTAGACTGTGTTAAGAATGTATGAAGCTCATGTAACGGATACGCTGTGATAACGCCGTTGCGAGAGATCCTGCTGCCCCGCTATCGCCCTTGTCATCAGCAGTCGGTTCAGTTGTGCGTTTCATGCTACAGTTACAGGTCCTACATTTTTAAGCAGTTTAAAACTTTCCTTCACTATAGAATATGGAATTTCTTAAAATGTATTCCAGACCCCACAGCGGTGTCCTGGGGGCGGGCAGGTGGCCTGTCTGCAGGCGGTGGGGTTGAGATGCCTGGCCGGCTTTATTTGGAGGAAGTTGCTCTTACAATTTTTAAAAACACCTGTAAATATAACGAACTTTGTTGGTAATGCCCCTAGTTCCACGTGGATTTTAGGAAAATCAAGTGTCCTAATTCTGGTATGACTTTTGGATTTGTTTCTGTTTTGAAAAAGACTGGTGAAATTCAGTTGTATTGGGCTGTTCCTCTGTTATGGAACTTAAAGGGGTCGTCTCACTACAAGGATTGCTGCTTTTTATGTTAAAGATCTTGCAAAAACAAGTCACGTTGCTATATGTGTCCATTAACCGTGTCCTACCTATTCCTAGATATCCCCTCTTGTATGGGCTGCATAGGCTCCTCAGGTCGCTATAGCTACAGACCTGTTCTATCTCTTCTGATAGGCTCTATAGCTACAGACCTGTTCGATCTCTCCAGATAGGGTGCCAGTGCTGGTTGCTATAGCTACAGACCTGTTCGATCTCTCCTGATAGGCTCTATAGCTACAGACCTGTTCGATCTCTCCGGATAGGGTGCCAGTGCTGGTTACTATAGCTACAGGCCTGTTTAATCTCTCCTGATAGGCTGCCAGTGCTGGTTGCTATAGCTACAGACCTGTTCAATCTCTCCTGATAGGCTGCCAGTGCTGGTTGCTATAGCTACAGACCTGGCTTCTACTGCAGCCGAGAACCCAGTAAACACGCCCCTGAATTCAAAGTGAAACCAAGAAAACAGGACTGAGGTAAGATGAATCAATGTAGTGAGACAACCCCTTTAAGTAGCCAAAAGTAATGAAGGTTGGTGTCTTGTAGGCCCAAGTAGGTAATGCCTCTAGTTCCAACTGGATTTGTAGGAAAATAGTGTCCAATTCTGGAATGACTATGGTATTTGTTACCTATTGAAATAGATTTGTGAACTTCAGTTGTATTGGGTTGTTGCTCTGTTCTGCCTCCTGGAAATTTTAAAAATACATAGACAACTCTTAGGATAGGAATACACGCCGCTCTTGGGACATGGTCAAGGACCGTTGTGGCATGAAGGCGAGCAGAAGTCCTGTCTACAGACAGTGGTGTTAAGACGCCGAGCCAGCTTTAGTTGGATGGATGGAGTTGCTTCAAAAAAATTTTTAAAATAAAAAATCTGATGATAAATATATGGAACTTAAGTAGCCGAAACGTAACGGAGGTTGCCGTCTTGTTGGCCCACATAGGGACACCCTTAGTTCCAAGTGGATTTTAGGAAAATCAAGTGTCCTAATTCTGGTATGACTTTTGGTTTTGTTACCGTTTTGAAATAGACTTGTGAAATTCAGTTGTATTGGGCTGTTCCTCTGTTATGGAACTTAAGTAGCCGAAAGTAATGGAGGTTGCTATCTTTTTGGCCCAAGTAGGTAATGCCTCTAGTTCCAACTGGATTTTAGGAAAATCAAGTGTCCTAATTGTGGTATGATTTTTGGATTTGTTACTGTTATGAAATAGATTGGTGAAATTCAGTTATATTGGGCAGTTCCTCTGTTCTGCCTCCTGGAAATTTGAAAAATAGACAACTCTTAGGATAGGAATACACGGCACTCTTGGGACGTGGTCAAGGACCGTTGTGGCATGAAGGCGGGCAGACGTCCTGTCTACAGACAGCCTAGCCAGCTTTAGCTGGATGGAGTTGCTGTTAAAATATTTTAAAAATCTGATAACAAATATATGGAACTTAGTAGCCGAAACGTAACAGAGGTTGCTGTCTTGTTGGCCCATGTAGGTAATGCCCCTAGTTCCAACTGGCTTTGTAGGAAAATAAAGTGTCCCCTTTCTGGAATGACTATGGAATTGGTTACTTATTGAAATAGATTTGTGAAATTTAGTTGTATTGGGTTGTTCCTCTGTTCTGCCTCCTGGAAATATAAAAAAAATAAATAGACAACTCTATTTATACATAGGAATACATGGTATACCTACAACGTGACCATGGGCCACCACGTCATGACGGTGGGCAGAAGTCGTGTCTACAGACGGTGGGCAGACGTTCTGTCTGCAGATGGTGGTGTTAACATGCCTAGCCAGCTGGATGGAGTTGCTGTTAATATATATATATATTTTTTTAAATCTGATAACAAATATATGGAATTTTAAGTAGCCGAAACACAATGGAGGTTGCTGTCTTGTTGGCCCACGTAGGTAATGCCTCTAGTTCCAACTGGATTTTTAGGAAAATAGTGTCCCCATTCTGGAAGGACTATGGCATTAGTTGCTTATTGAAATAGATTTGTGAAATTCAGTCGTATTTTGCTGTTCCTCTGTTCTGCCTCCTGGAAATTTGAAAATAATTAGGATAGGGATACACGGCGCGCCTGGGATGTTGCCAAGAACCACTGTGGCACGGGGGAGGGCAGGTGTCCTATCTACAGGCGGTGGTGTTGAGAGAAACCTGATAAGAGATAGATGGAACTCAAGTTTCCTAAGTGTAGTGGAGGTAGCCATCTTTTTGGCCCGCCAAGGCAATGCTCATAGTTCCAAGTGAATCTGTAGGAAAATTAAGTTCGTACTGGCATGACTATGGTATTGGTTACTTATTTTTAAATAGATTTGTGAAATTGACATGTATTGTGCTGTTCCTCTGTTATGCCTCCTGGAAAAGCAAAATTGAATAGACAGCTGTGAGGATAGGAATGCTGCACTTGTAATTCTAATTTGCTTGACAAGCAACCAGAGGATTTTGCCAGTCAACACCATTAAAACTGTCTGCCATTGACATTAATAGCCAATGGCTGCATGCTTTTGGTAGCGTTGACCTGCAAATTCGTGCATCCCCTGCATTCGTGCAATTTAAAGGGGTGCTCCATTTTTAAATAATGCTCGTCAGTTGATTGCAGACGTTCCAGAATAGGGAAAAAAAAAAGTTGTTTTTTTCTTCAAATCTGCTTGTCCATTGCTCCCGACTGATGACGTTAAGTTTATTGTTTACGTGACCGTGCTGCTATTCCCTGGATATATGGCACGTGATCGCGGAGGCCTGTGATTGGCTGCTGTGTCCAGGGCTGTGGAGTCGGAGGCTCGAAGTCGGTGCCTATTTTGCAGGAGTCGGAGTCGTCGTAAAATGGACCGACTCCCAAAATATATAATAAGTCGGTCCAGTTAGTTTGATGCAGTGCAAAGAGCAATTTTATATACATCTTACCTATCTTTTTTTTTTTTTTTTTAACCATAAACTTTTTATTACATCTTACCTATCTTATACATAAATTTGACTTGCAAGTATTTAGCATCTGCTTAGTTTTGCAGATTCCTTCCTGCAACTGCATTGTTACTGTTTTGCTCCTAAAAATCAAAATGTTAATTTTTATTATTTTGTTAGTATTTGGGAAATCCACCTTTGGTTTTCAGCTCTGCCTGAATCCTTCTGGGCTCTGGATCAGATTCAAGCACATCTTGACCAAAATCTGATCCCAGGTCTCTTCTACACATTCAAAAGATGAAAACATTGTTACCCTTTTGCTTGTCAGTGTCTGTTCTACCTAAATAGCTTGATTATTGTATCATAAGGTGATAAACAGCCGGATGTTACCATTTTACTACAGTAAAGTTATCACTTAAACATGCGCCGTATATGAGGGAGTCAGGGAGTCGGAGGTTTGGGCAATTGAGGAGTCGGGGCTTTGGCTTGCCGACTCCACAGCCCTGGCTGTGTCACATGACCACTGAAAATGAAGTCACCAGCTGGCGCACACGGACCGGCGGTGCCAGATTTTTTTATTTTTTTTATTTATTTTTTTTTACATTTAATTTTTAACACCCCTGATAAGCTTTTTAGAAAGTTGGAGAACCCCTTTAAGAATCAAAGGCATAGTGTGCCGCAGTGGATTATTGCTGTACCGTGTGTTCCTACCCTTATGCCGCTTGTCAGTGCGGTATGTCCCTACTCTTCTCTCACCACAATGCCAGTCTGTGTAGGGACAGGCCCCATTGATTGGGAGAATGGTAGCACCGAGTTGTTGCTGTTTCCATACATTTCCAGGAGGCATAACAGAGGAACATAACAGAGGAACAGACATCTATAGAGTGGAGAGGTTCTTTGTAAAGGGGGTACCTAAAACGGAGCTCTATAGAGTGAACAGGTCTTCTTTAAAGGGGTCTGTCCTGTTGACAGATTCCTTTGAGCACCATGTAAATGCCAAAACACACAAATACACTATCACAGGACACGTCTGAATTACCTGTATGAAACGGTGACAAGTGTTTCTGTTTGTCCTGTAACAGTGTAGGGCCGCTAGTCTGCAGCGCTCTGCATTCGGCAGGCTAAATCAGGTAGACAAGGGAAGTAATTTGCCCAGGGTGGTAATTGGCTGCACACATGAGTGCACTGCAAGGTACCCGCTCGCTCCGGCTGCCGTGTCGGCTTCTGCTTGCGGATAAATCGGACCAAATAACAAAAAAAAAACAATATATTTTTTTTTCTAATTTTATGTTTACATAAGCGGCGCGTGAAATGTGGAGGAGGTCCTCTGTGTAGAAATGTGCACGTCTGCCGTGACCAGCGATGACACACGAAGTCAGTGCTGGAAAGGGATCCAAAAAGGCCTTGTGTAGCCGCCCTCAGAGCAGAGGTACATAACGTTTTCTGGCCCAAGGGCCCCGTTGTCGTGTTGTACCTCTCCCAGTAAATCTTACAGGGGTATTCCCGGGTGAGACCTTTATGGCACTTCAATTGTAAATACCCAAAATGACTAAGAGGTCTTGGTTGCACATTAGGGGCCACAAAGGTCAGGATGGAGGGTCCCCACTCCGGAAAGAGGATATAAGGCGCCTGTTCTCGCTGTAGTTTTTGGGGGTAACAGAAGCGGCAGTTTCCCATCTGTAACTAGAGACCAGCGCACATATATGGCCTCCGCTCCATCATCTTCTCCTCTCGGACATCTTTATGGCTCCTCTTGTGGATCTGCCTGGATTGTGTCAGAAAGAAATCCTCCTCTGAGGAAGAAATCCAGAGATAATGCAGAGTTTTTACCGGATTGCTCATTAAGGTTGCGTGAAATAATATAAACCGCCCTATAATACCCACCATACAGTGCCCGCCGTGACGGTGCCTGCTGTAACAGTGCTGGCCACACAGTGCCGGGCGTACAGTGCCCACCAGTGCAAGTTGTTTTTGGAGCGGTTTTCTAAGCATTTCTGCTCCCAAAGCTGCATCGAAAAAGCCTCCAAAACACCCCCCTGTTAATTTTCATTGATTCAACAGCTTTGCAGTTCACGCACGACGAGGTTTTTACGCATGTTTTCCGCGCTTTTTTGGAAGCTTTTCTGGGCGCTGAAAAAGAAGCGTCAGGTCAATTCTTTAAGCGTTTTCAGCGCTGAAAATCCCAACGGGAATCAATGGAGAACTTTAAAACCTCGTCTGAAACCTCAACGCGTTTTTAGACTCGTTTCTCGGCCCGGTTTTTGCCCTGGCTGTTAATTTATATGGGTGAAAACAGTGTTGAAAACCTTGTCCAAAACCTCTTCTGAAGAAGTGTGTTTCAGGCGAGGTTTTGATGCTGTTTTGGGCGCTAAAAAAATCAGCATCCAAACAGTGTCCAAATAAGCCGTGTGAACATATCCTTATCCTGCAGCGATCATCTATGCTCTGATGAGACACTGGCCGCCAGTTTTTAAATGGACACCACCGTCAAAAATTTCTGTCACATACTTACAAGCAATGTATAACTATTAGGGAGTGCTCACACAGCGTCTCTTGGGATGTATTTTTGTGTGTATTTCGGGAGCAATTTTGCCAAAATGTAAAACAATGTTCAATGCATCGGTCATAGACTTTAATGTAAAATATGCAACATCAGTCACACGCTTTGTATTTTACGCTCCTAATTTATCACGCGCCGAAAAGAACTGACGTCATTTGTTAGACATATGCGCGCCATAGCACAGTAAAAACTATACGAGGCAGCTATGTGCCTCAGCTGATTCACGTTGAAATTACGTGCTTGCAGGTGCATTATTTCATCAGCACAACCAACACGTATTCCAGCGCGTACCTGGAAGTGTTATCAGCAGGACCTGCTAAGTGAGGAAAGCCTGAACCACCCTCAGAGCAGAAAAAGATGAACCATCAGGGCAAGTCCCCACGGCACGGGTTTTCGGCCGGTTTGCGGTTTTGCAGACCACTCATCGCGGAGAAAAGCCCCCCTCCGGCGGCCGTGTGCACGGCACACAAACCAGACAAATACCGGTCGGATAAACCGGACTGGTATTTGTCCAGTGCCGTGTGGATGCAGCCTTACGGCTCATTCCCACGGCAAAGGACAAATACTGGTCGGTTTATCCGACCGGTATTTGTCCTGTTTTAGTGCCGTCCTCACGGCCGCAGGGGGGATGGCTTTTCTCCGCGATGAGCCGTGGGGACATGCCCTTATCATTTCATTTATTGCTCTTGTCATTGCCCACTCTGTCTTGTCTAATCTTATCTATCCTTGTCAAGAGAACAATAGCATGATCATGATCTTGCTACCTACTATTTCTAATGAGACTACATTAAAGTGAGATTAGTCTGCCCAGCCATTATTTTTTTTTTGTTTTGTTACTATCACAGCCAGAGAAGAACAGGATTTTCTATGTAATTTTAAGTGAATAGGACTGCATAAATAATAATAATAAAAAAAAAACCCTGCTAAAAATTCCAAAACTAAAATGTTTTCCAGGAATATAAGTTTTAGCAAAAATACTCCGTTCTGATGGAAGTGTCCTTTTCAATCCCCTGCAGCGCCTCCACTGGGGAAATGAAGCATTACACAATGTCCAGGGTCATCGATAAAGTACCATGTATGTAGCCTCCGCTGTGCCTGATCGCTGAGGGTCTTGAAAGGGGGAACCCTCTGATAATTCTCTATTTGCAATAGATTTTTTTTAAACCACACATCCCCTTTTAAAGCTTTAGTGAACCTGAATCTGGAAAACCCCTGCAATATCGTCTCCATTGCCCAGACGCGGGCGCCGCTGAGTATTGGAGCCACTGTCGCTAATCACTGTGTTATTGGTCCGCTTATTAAAAGGGGGATTAACTTGTGGTGTAATTACTTAACGACGTGTGTGATGCTGGGAGGAAAATCAATAGCTCTCAGGCCGCTTGTGCTCCTGCTGCAAGTTTCCCTCCGGAGATTGTTCCTAAGCTGTTAGATTCGCTGCGGAAGGAATGAACGGCCGCCGGAAGGAATTTCTGCAGGACGGAGCTGCCTTGATTTCTTGTAATGTAGAATTCCTTCATCCCCCGCGGAGGCTTTCAATCCGGGCGGCATCGGCCGCTAACGAAGTCCACCTTGTGCAGTAAGTTGGTGGCATTGAGGAACTTCTGCAGATTACTGCACCGGTGGAATGAGTCCTGATGTGGTCGTCGGTGACCGCGCTTTTCATTTTGGGGACACGTTACTACTTTCTTTTTAGCACAAGACCTGGAAGGCTTAGTACAGGGGGCACAACATTTGCCAGTCCAAGGGCCACGTGGTCATGCTGTACTTCTCCCGCAGTAACTCTTATACGAGTATTCCACACTCTGGTGTAATTGCCATAGTAAATCTGCACCGTTGTATCCGGGCACCCCTACAAAGTACAGACACCCTATCTGCGGGAGTGGATTGCTGTAAGCCAACCCAAATTTTGAACTTTTTTCTTGTAGTGAGTCATGCAGTGATGGGGGTTTTAGTACCCTCGTACAGTCAGTCGGAACATGTCCCGTACTGCTCTTTCATTTTTTAGTGAGTGCATGCAGTGAAATTGGGGGTCTAGAGCGCCTCTCTAAGGGACCCCGTTCCAATTTTTGAATGAAAAACAGAGTTTTATGGGGGGGGGCAAAAAAATTTTCAATACACGCCCACTTGTCGGTATGTCACCCCCCCTCAAAAAACCCCCCAAATCCCTCCTGTCGGGTTTAAGAAAGAGGTGATGCCCTTATGGGTATACCCCCATAACAGGAGTGCCCTTAAGGCCGGGAATCCCCCTTTTTAAGTAAGCCAAAATTTGTGCATAATTCCCCCCTTTGTTTCCGGGGGTGCCCCCTTTTTACCAGTATTTTTGTTAGCCCGGTAGGTGCCCCCTTTGTTTCCAGTTGCCCCCCCTGTTGCAGGGGTAGTGCCCCCCTGGTTAGCCAGTAGGGCCCCCATTGTGCCAGGTGATGCCCATTGTTGCCTCTTCTGTTAGGCCAAGGCAGACCCCTAAACTAATAATAAATAATAATAAAAGTCACTCACCCTACACCAAAGGGTCCTCAGCTCCGGGATCTCCTTAGGACGGGGGAGTGAGTGCGCGCGCGTCATTTCCCCTTTCGCCGTGACCTTTGTACCGCCCCCGAGCCGGAATTAAGTGGGGAGAGGGAGCGATCCCCTCCAGCCTTTCCCCCCTGCAACAGTTTGAGACCGGGTGCGGGAAGAAAAAACGGCCCTGCGCCCGCTTTCACCGCCTATAGGGAGGGCGGCCCGCCGGCGGCGCAAGAGTAGCCGCCAGCGCTACTCTTCCCGCGGAATTTAAAGGGCCCCCGCCCCCTGCAGGCGGCGGGATTTAATGCGAAATCCCGTGAGGCCGGGGGGGGTCCCCTTTAAATGCGGGACCCCCCCGCCAAAAACGGGACAAAATTGCATGTAATTTCGGTAAGTGGTACTACATGTCCGGGGAATGCTTTACATGTATTATTGGGGGTAATTTCCAGTGAATTGGCGTTATCCCCATCTACAGTTACAGCCTGCGGTATACTGTCCGTACTGCTCTTTAACATTATTAGTGAGGTTTATTGCAGTGAATTTGGCGGTCTAAGCCCTTTTTACAAACGGTCGGTTTTTACATGTCCTGTACTGCTCCTACATGCATTATGAGGGATGCAGTGATTGGGTCAAAAGCGCCCTCTCTACAGTACAGTGGTACTACATGTCCCGTACTGCTCTTACATGTATTAGTGAGGTGCATGCAGTGATTGGTGTCTATAGCGCCCTCTACAGTACAGTGCGGTACTAAAATGTCCGTATGCTCTACATGTAAATTTGTGAAGTGCATGCAGTGATGGGGCTTTTAGCGCCCTCTCTAAAAGTCCCGTGCGGGACTACAATGTCCTTTACTGCTCTAAAAATGTAATTAGTGAGGGTGCATGCAGTATTGGAGGTCTATAGCGCCTCTCTCGTACAGTGCGGTACTACCATGCCTGTACTGCTCCTACATGGGTTATGAGTATGGCATTGGGTTGGGTCTATAGCGCCTCTCTTTCAGTACAGTGTGTCTACATGTTTCCCGTATCTCTTACATGTATTAGTGAGTTCATGCATGATTGAGGTCATTAGCGCCTCTCTACATACAGTGGGTACTAAAAATGTCCTGTTTCTGCCTCTACTGTATTAGTGAGGGGCATGCAAATGATTGGGTTTTGCCCTCTCTACATAAAAGTGCGGTACTACAAATTTCCCGAACTGCTCCCACTGTATTAGTGGGGGTGCATTGCAGTGATTGGGGGTCTATAGCTACTCTCCAAAATACAGTGCTACACAAAGGTCTATTTTTATTTTGATTTCATGAGGGAATGCATGCATGATTGGGTTTTATACCCTCTCCTACAGTACAGTGCGGTACTACAAGTCCTGTACTTGCTCTTACATTATTTGTGAGGTGCATGCAGTGATTGGGGTCTATACGCCCTTACAGCAGTGTGGTATACATGCCCTGTACTGCTCTTACATGTATTAGTGAGGTTTCATGCAGTATTGGTGGTCTATAGCCCTCTCACAGTTACATGTGGGACTAAAATGTCCTGTACTGCTCTTTCATGTAGGAGTGATGCAGGATGGGTTTTTATACCCTCTCTACAGTACAGTGCGGAAAACATTCTTACCTTTTACTGTTTAGGATCAGGGCATTTTGGCCCCAATAGGCCACATTTTTCGTTTTTCTGGGACTTTTTAAAGTCTGACCCCGGGCTCCCGTCCCCCTCCAAAACTGTTTCCAGCTCCCCAAACTCCTCTGATGTTATATGGAGGGACGCGCTTTATCTGGATTAATAGCTGCTTCATTTTCTCCCGCATGTTGCATTATTTCGGGGACATTTTGGGGTCTCGGAACCCAAAAGGTTTTTTCCACAGAGTTATGGTTTTATTACAATGGGGTCCCCCTACCCAATTTTATTTCATATTGAGGGGACGCTGTAACGGTGCGGGGAGGTTGCAGTGTTTTTGACTGAAGTTAGTTGGGGGTAACTTCCTGAACTGCCCGCTGTTTGAAAATTTTACCCTTGTGACATTTCAGAATTTGTCACCAAAAGCCTGTGTGAGCCGGTCATGTCTGCAGGATATTTAAGATTTATTACATTTTTTTTAGAATTTCTTAGTGTCACTAAAATATTCTACAAATGTTGTTTTACTGACGTCACGATGTCTGCAGAAAAACCAAATCTTAAAGGGCCGGTCCACAGTTTATCCGAAAGCGTCATACCTGCCTGTGGGTTGTGAGCGGTATTACTGCACAACACTATTGAAGTCTAAGGGACTAAACTCAAGTAACAAAAACCCGATGAAAGCAGGGGTGGCGCTGTTTCTTCTTCATTTTACTTACAATGTAGCTGGCTGGCAATTACTATTGTCATTCATATTAGATTTCCTAAAACTGCAGAGGGTCCTTCTTCACCCTCTGTTAACTCCTCCAGGGAGTCAATCTCATCTTTTACCATTCATCTCAATGTGTAGAGACATAGCTGATGGGATCTAATCATGAAACAGGCTCTGGTGGTCATGAGCAATCTTTCATTTGTGGCCAGGGCCTATAAGGTTGGCATTTCGGGGGTATCCAAAGAGGTGCACCACAGCCTCCTTATTGTTGTATCAGACACATTAGCGCCTCCTGTGGTTGTGCTTGGTTCTGCGCATTTAGAGAAGCGCAGCTGTTTCTGATATCATAGTAAGGGTATGTTCAGATCTGCTGTGGATTTTGGTGCAGATTTTGTCACATTTGTGGATTTTTCTGCGGATTTTTCTGCATTGCCTTTAATGGTAGAAGGCAAAATCTGCACTTAAATTTTTTAAATAAAAGTTTCCTGCAGATTTTGCCTTCTCCTATTGAAGTCATAGAACATTTTGCAGTAAAACTGGCAACTAATCCGCCACAAAATCCACATCAAAATCCATAGCCGATCTGCCCTATGTGAAGTATCCTAAGGGCGAATGCACACAGGGCTAGTTTGCTGTGGAAACCTTCCTCAGCAAATCCGCAGGTAAATCTCCACATAAAAATCTGCACCAAAATTTGCAGATTTTTTTCTTGTTAAATTTAATGTGAAAACCCGCAGATATCCCATTTGAAATTTCTTTAAAAAATTCACACCGGGGTCCATGTCTGTTACATGGGCATGAGATTTGTAACATCCTATCCACAAGGCTGATGCTGTAGTCTGCTGTGGATTTTGTGTGTGCAGTTACTTGAGGACAATCCACAACAAACCTGACCCGTGTGCATTTCCCTATAGGGCTGCGTTCACACGGGAAGGATCTGCTGCATATTATGGTGCAGATTTTGTCACAAACTTGAATGGAAAAGGCAAAATCTGTAGCAAAATCTGCAAATAAATCCTGTGGATTTTAATGCAAATATTCCTACTTTTGGGGGGGGAGGCAAAACCACAGGAGTTCCCCTGTGTGAAATACCCAAATGGGGACTGGGGTGCCGGCACTTTAATAAAAATTTTGGCCCGTAGTCCTCAACCTAAGCTTTTCAGCTGTTGAAGAACTACAACTCTCAGCATGTTCTGGCAAACAGGGCTGTAATTTTGCGCTGACGACAAGTTTGGAAAGCCGCCCTTTGAGGTGGAGAAGCTGGTACTGACCTCCTCTGCGCTTAGATCCAGGACATAAATCCTTATTTCAAGTAATAATAACCGCAGCGGGGCACTCCCTTAGTCAACAAGGTTAGATCGGAAAGCAGACGCTCCATTAGAGGAAAGCAATCGAAGAATCTGGCTGCCGCCTGCGGTATAAATATGACACAAAATCAAATGCCACGTCCCGTCCTGCCCCGTTTATCTTGGATGTGCAGCACAGCATGGAGAGCACGGTGCGAAGTAGTCAATCCGGATCATCTATTATTAGAGAGGTCAATAATGTTGCTGCTTTTTTACCTCCTCCTGGCCTTGTGCACACAGCCCCCAGTATTTATGAGGCTGATTGTGCTAATCCCACTTGCAGGTTGCTGATATTCCCGTGCTAGAAGGGTATGTTCAGTGTCAATGGGTGATTTCTGGTATTGCAGCTCTGCTCTATTGAAGGCTGGGCGGCTGAGTACCCACCAAACCCGTGGACTGGCGTGGCGCTTTTTCTAGAAAGCAGCCAGCTTTCTCTGATTCCTAGTTTAAATTAAAAAGTTGTTTTGTTTAAAAGAAAAGTTTTTAGCCTTTTAATATAGTTATTTTTTTTGGGGTTGTCTCGACAAGGGTCGCGCTTTTTATGTTAAAGATCTTGCAAAAAAAAAGCACTTTGAAAATATTGTCCCTTTTAAAAGTGTCCTACTATTCCCGATATCCCCCTTGTATGGGCTGCATCAGTCCTCGGTGCTATAGACGACCTGTTTTCTCTCTCCTGATGGCTGCCACACCGGTCGCATAGTACAGACTTTAAAAATCTCCCGAAGGGGCTGCCATGTGGTTGTATAGCTGCAGAACCCGTTAAACCTCCCGATAGGTGCCAGCCCCGGTCGCTTTAAAGCTACAGACCTGTTTACTCTCTCCCGATAGGCTTTTCCAGCAACGGCCCCTAATTTGCCCCACAGATTTTTTCAATCTCTAAAAAAGGGGGGGGGGGGGGGCCATGGCTTTTCCCACCTCCCACTTGGATGCACTCTTCCATCCAAAAACCCCGGCGGAAAAAGATTGTGCTTCTACAAGTTTTTTAAAAAAACCGCCGGCGACAAAAAACCCCCGGGGGGAAAACCCCCGGGAGTGGGGACTGCTGCACGGGTTTTCCATAGAGCACAATTGTCAAATTTTCGGCCGGTTTTTCAGGCGGTCTGAAAAACTGCAAACCGGCTTAAAAACCGGCCGAAAACCCGTGCCGTGGGGACACGCCCTAAGCCGGAAACGGCGAGATGGGAAAATCCCTTTGAGGATGGGTCTCACGGTGCGGCAGCTGCATGACTCTTTAGGTTGGCCAGGAGAGTCGGCCCACAGGGCTGGTAAGGGTAGTTGGCCCACGGGGCCGGCCAACGGTGTCGGCCCCCAGGCTGTAACCATCCTATTCTGAGGCAAGCGAGCGCTTGGCTATACTTAGGACTTCCATAGAAATTAATGAGGAGGGTGGTGCTAGCGCCTTACATCCTGCATAGAGCGAACTACACCAAATCTAAAAGTTTCACAGCGGGTACAAGGAGTGTCCAAAGTGCCACTCGGCCCCGTGATCCTTCTTCCATTTAGTTTGATCATACCTGCAAGTGATGGGCTTCTGGGCTCAGGGTGTCCAGTTCCTAAATGATGTGATGGATTCCCTGGTCCCACTCACTCCTGTATACTGCATGTTTGGTCCTGACCCGGAGAGTGTCAAATCTCGTTACATTCACACTTTCCAAGTTGAATTGTTATATTACGGCAAATACTCATAGCTAAAACGTATGCACCTGTCTGATAACCGCGGATCCCACCTCTCAAGAACAGGGGCTTTCACCCCTCTTTGTCTGTCGGGCGTCTGCACAGAATTTTAAAGGGTTTGTTCACTCTTGATTGTCCTGTTTTTTTGGGGTTTTCCTTTGAATTCAGGAGGGGTTTTAGGGTTTGACTAGGCTGCAGTAGAAGTAGGTCTGTAGCTATAGAAACCCATGCTGGCAGCCATCAGGAGAGATAAACGGGTCTGTACAAGGCCCTGAGAGCTGATGCAGCCCTTTACAAGAGGGATATCTGGAATGGTGGAACTGTTAAGGGGACCGCATTGCAAATGACTTGTTTTTGCAAATTTTAAACATAAAAGCAGCAATTCTTGTAGTGAGAAAACCCCCTTTTAAACTAAAATGTAAAGGTTGTGTCGCTTTAAGACGATTTTTTAAATTTGAAAAACGTCTGAAAAAACCAACGAAAAACCCTTCCCCGGGGAGGGCCTTAAGGGAAGTGTCATCAAAAAAAATTTTTTGAATTTCCTTTTTTTTTTAAAAAAAATTAATTTTTTTTTAAGGAATTTTTGGGTTTTTAAAAATTTTTGGTTTTGTTTTTTTTAAATTTTTCCCAACCCCTTTTCAATATTTTGAAAGCGACCTGAGGACCTGATGCAGCCCATACAATTGGGGATATCTAGGAATAGGTAGGACACTGGTAATGGACACATGTTACAAAGGACTTTTTTTCTGAGGTTTTTTAACATAAAAAAGCAGCAATCCTTGTAGTGAGACAACCCTTTAAGGAAAAAATGCTGAGTGGGGTACCCCTTTAATAACCAGGCAATGCATTGTGGCATGAGGCCGCTATCCTCTACCGGCGTGGGTGATGGCCTGGACAGGAGTGCTGCGGCCGGAGGCTGAAACTAGGAGCAGGAGAGGAGTCGTCGGGCGTTCTAGCATCGGAATATAGTCATTGGGGGAGAGCGGGGAACCGGCGAGATTTTGGGTTTGGGGTTCTTCAGCTTTGGTAAGACTTGGCTTTGCGCAATAGCAGCTTATGGCAACATGTTCTGGTTTCCAGGCCCCTTCCTCTTTCCTGCACAGTGTGACTGTTCAGGCTGCCCGCGGCCCAGAGAGATTATATATTAATTTTTTCCTGCTAATTTGCAGCTAAAGCCAATCCCATCGCTTTCTCCTAACAGGAAGTGAGACCTGGGTCAATACTATGAATGATCTGGATAAAAAAAAAAGTGAAGTGTTAAAGGGAATCTGTCGCCAATTTTTTATTTTTACTTATTAAATCAAGCCCCTGATCCATATGCTTTTCCTCTGTCGTTTTTATTTCCCGATTGTAGTTTTCTCTAAAAATAAAATTTTTGATGACACATTCCCCCTTTAAAGGGCCCTGTTTTCACAGCTTAAAAGGGCCTAAATTTTCGTCCTAATTTGCGCGGTGGCCCCAAATTAAGGGGGGGGAAACGGCCCTTCTTTTCGGTTTAAATTTTTTCTGAACATGGAAGTCTCCTCTCCCCGCCAGGCGAATTGCCGGGCGGGGAAAATTCATGCAAATTCTGGGGCGTATTTCGCGCCCCACAGTGAGGAATGGGCGGGAAGTGGGCCCCTTTATGTTTGGGGCCCCCTCCAAGGGAAATTGGGGGGGAAATTAGTCCCCCTTTTTGTGAACATCCTAAGGGTTTCCCCGGAAGGTTTTCCCTTGGTTTTGCAGACGTTTTTTAGGAAAAAAAAAGTGCTGTAAAAACGACTTCAACCTTTAAATTTTGTTAAAGGGGTTGTTTTTACTACAAGGATGCTGCTTTTTTTGTTAAAGATCTTGCAAAAACAAATCCTTTTCAAAAATGTGTCCCTTAAGTGTCCTACCCATCCTAGATATCCCCTCTGTATGGCTGCAACCCCCGGTCGCTATAGTACAGCCTGTTCGATCTCTCATTTACTCCCGCGTTTTGGGCGTATAGCTACAGCCTGTTCGTCTTCCTATAGGTGCCAGCAATGGGGCTATAGACGACCTGGTTCTACGCAGCCTAGAGAAGCCAGTAAAACGCCCCTGAATTCAAATTGAAACCAAGAAAACGGAGAATCTTTTAAGAGACAACCCCTTTAAGGCTTTTTTGTGTCTTTCTATGAGCAACAGTTTTAGGGGTTTTTTGCCACACATGTGTTATTACAAATATTTGGCAATATTTTTATTTTTGTAGTACTTTCATATGGGTATAGTATTGTGGTTTTTGCTCAATATATGGCGCTTTTTGGATACCCTTAGGGCAGTGTTACTTCGGAATGGAAACTGTATAGTGGTTTATGGACACTATATGGCACTTATTTAGATACCTTTTATGTCAGTATTGCTTTTATATGGGGGGAAATATTGTTTTTGATGGGACACTCTATGGCATTTATTTGGGTACAGTTATGGCAATATTATTTAGACTTTTTATAGTCCTTATTGGGGCAAGATTTTTGGGTTTATGTACCCATTGGCGTTATTTTGGGAAATTTTTTGGTGTTTACTTTAGGATTTTTATGGTACGTTTATATGGGCCCAGTATTGTGGTTTATGCTCACTATGTGGTGCTTATTTGGGTGCCTTTACGGCTGTATCATTCAAGCTTTTTATAGTACTTTCATATGGGCCCAGTATTGGGGGGGGTTTATGCTCCAAAAAGGGGCCTTTTAGAACTTTTTTTGGCATAATATTTTAGGCTCTGTAAACCCTTCTATTTGGCCACTCTTGTGGTTTTTTGGACATGGGATGTTTTTTTTGACGGTTTTTGTCTGTTCTATGTTGAATGTTCGGGGAAATTGGTGAAAAAATATATAGCCACGTAATTCAGGCACTCTCTTGTGGTGTAAGAGCCCTGTTATTTGTGCAGTTATATCTGTATTATGGGGAAGTACGTATAATTTTAGGGTTTTGATTTTTTGTATTGGGACCGTTATTTGTCCCCCTTGGGGACATGTCCCCAAAATGGAAATCACCTTTTTTTTTTGGTCATTTTTCTCCAAAAATACTCTTGAGAAAATTTCAATGTAAATGAACTGTAATGACCAAAACTAGGACATTACAAGGGGCCGCTGTAAAGGCCCCAAAAAAAGGGCAGTGTAACTAGCCCCCCCTAATTGCAATGTGGCTGATAGGGCCTTACATACCCCTAGCCGTTACACTATTTTCCGCAAAATTTGCAAGCGTTTTTTTAGGCGCATTAAGTTGGGCTATGCAAGGTATACCCGACCAGCGGCGACCCAAAATTTTTGGACATGTCCTTTTACGTTTCGGCCAAATATGGGAGTATTGGGGGAGGGATTTTCAGTTGGCTATATAATTGAAGTAAGCAGTGTAAACGGGCCCCCTGTGGTGGCGGCTGTTTTTGGGGAAGGTTTGTTATTAGTGGGAAATAAAATTAGCAATATATGGTGATATTGTGGCATATGGACACTGTTAGGTTATTTTCACATGATGTACTGCAGCGCGTACGTCACGCACTGCAGTACATCGTGTGTTTCGGCAGCTCGCGCCAATATGCGCGTACTCCCGCGGTGCGGGGGTGCGGCAATGTGCGGGCCCCATTGACATGCATTACTCGCGGCGCGTATTCGCTGCAAGTAATGGACATGTCACTTATCTCTCCGCGCGTACAATACGATCATATTGTACGAGCAGGGAGAGGAGGCGCAATCCGTAGTTCACTGTTAATGGACATATACTGGAAAGTGACTTGATTTTGCAAGATCTTTAACGTAAAAAGCAATTCTTGTAGTGAGACAACCCCTTTAATATGTATTGTGTTATCCAGAAAGTCTATATCAGTAGCTAAGTTTAAAGGGGTTGTCTCACTACATTGATTCATCTCACCTCAGTCCTGATTCCATGGTTTCATTTTGAATTCAGGGGCGTGTTTACTGGCTTCTACTAGACTGCAGTAGTATCCAGGTCTGTAGCTATAGCGACCAGTGCTGGCAGCCTATCGGGAGAGGTCAACCAGGTCTCTAGCTATAGCAACCAACGCTGGCAACCTATCAGGAGAGATCAAACCGGTCTGTAGCTATAGCGACCTGAGGAGCTGATGCAGCTCATAAAAGAGGTGAGCTCTAGGAATAAGTAGGACACTGTTAATGGACATATATTGGAAAGTGACTTGAGTTTGCAAGATCTTTAACATAAAAAGCAATCCTTGTAGTGAGACAACCCCTTTAAGGTTGATGGTGCAGTAAAAGTTATTGAAGTTGACCTGGATTTTACGTAGGGCCTCCTCACCTGCAGTCCAGATGACCCGGATCTCCTCAATATAACAAAGGTAAATCATAAATTTGGTGGAGCGTGTTAATAAATATGCTCCTTCCAGTTCTACCATAAAGAGAATTGCATACTGTAGTGCACATCTTGAACCCATTGACGTTCCCATTTGCTGAAGATATAGGTCCTTTTCAAAAGCAACTAGGGACAGCAGACTTAAGGAAATATTCCCAGTCCTTCCTCTCTTTTCCTTTCGGAAACCACCTAACCTGCAACAAATTATTGTCCGGAGCGCTCTAAAGACCCCAACGGAAAATGGCCCCTCACCCTGCCTGCAAGACCTGCAGGCACATCCACATCACTGACTGTACCTGTCCCACAGTCACAGCAGGTGCACCAAATCAGGGGGACGTTTTCTTGCAGGTCTTTCAAAGTGGTGTATCCAGTTATGTGGTGTCCCACCACAGGCCTCTATGTGGGGGAAACAGGGCAGGGTCAGTGCATGAACTCGCACCGATTCCCTATTAATAACAGCGGGACATATCTCCCAGTGGCCGCATATTTCTCCAGAAAAGACCACTCTGTTGAAGATATGCGGATTGTGGTCTTAATGGGGCATTTTAATATGCAGAGAGAGAGGAAGGAATGAGAATATAAGCGAATGCAAAAATGTCAAACTTTGCAATATGGGCTCAAAGTGCATGGCAGCTTCATGTCACTATGTGTGAACTGTGGGGGCCACAAATCACCACCTGATGGCAAACCGATAACAGCAAGCTTAATGATCCTCCAGTCACGCCTCACACGTTTCCAGACTGAGACTATTTTTCTTGAGCTGAAGTTTAATGTTGTAAATGACTTCTCTGCATTTTGTTGCTTTTAAAGATTCTAAGATCCTTTGAAGACCCCTTGTCTTATGTGCAGGGCTGTGGAGTCGGAGTCGGTGCCTATTTTGCAGGAGTCGGAGTCGTCATAAAATTGACCGACTCCGACTCCCAAAATATATAATAGTTGGTCCAGTTAGTTGACGATGCAAAGAGCAAGAGGAATTGGGTCCGCCAGTGCTACTGCTCCCATATCATTCAGCCTCATACATGAGGAGTGTAATTGATGACATGGAGCAGGCAAAGCGCTGCCCCAGGGGAAAAGATTCTGCTCCCATGGCAAAAGGATTTCAGCAAAAAGTTTTCACCTGCTTTCAAAGAAGTAGAAAACCCATTCACAAAACGCTGTGGCTGAGGGAATTCCTTTTATACCCTGACATTGTTAGAAAAGGCCCCTGTGGGGACCACTTTTCTCCCAACCCCCAAGTTAGGGGGAGAGCCGTTCTCTGCCGGAAAAATAAAATCAATTTGAGGGCATAAAGCGGAAGATGGAGAAAAATTTCTCATAAAAAAATTTAGGATACACAAAGTTCCTGCAGTGTTTTTCATATTTATAATTTTTTTTGTTCTAAAGTCGTAGCCAATAAATATAATTACACTGACAAGCAAAAGGGTAACAATGTTTTGAACTTGTGACTTTAGGGCTCCATATCTCTCCATCCATACAGCTTTGTACATGAGGCTACTGTCATTTATTATACAGTCATCTTACCTATCTTATAATAAATTTGACTTCAAGTATTTAGCATCTGCTTAGTTCTGCAGATTCTTGTCATGTAACTGCATTGTTACTGTTTTGCTCCTAAAAAAGCAAAATCCAACTTTTGGTTTTCAATACTGCCTGATTGCTTCTGGGCTCTGGATCAGATTCAAGCATATCTTTACCAAAATCTGATCCCAGGTCTCTTCTTACACATTCCCAATGTGGTGCAGACTGGACTTGGATACAAATACAGCTTTTTTTAAACTCTACCCACAAGTGTTCAAAAATCAAAAATTGTTACCCTTTTGCTTGTCATGTCTGTTCTACCTAAATGGGCTTGATTATTGTATCATAAGGTGGTAAACACCCGGATGTTACCATTTTTACTACAGTAAAGTTATTCACTTAAACATGCGCCGGGTATGAGGGGGTCAGGAGTCGGGGGTTTAGGAAATTGAGGAGTCGGAGTCGGGGCTTTGGCTTGCCGACTCCACAGCCCTGGTTATGTGTATAAAAAGTCTGTGAATCTTCAGTGTCTTGTATGACGTCATGTCCGACGAAGAGAGCTGGTATCAAAGCTTACCATCAAATATTGACCGTAAATCCGGCTGTAACCAGCGCCCGATAGACTGCAATAGAAAATCCACGCTGTAGTTTACACAGCACGAATTTTCTACTGTCAGATTTGCAAACCGGCGGCGGAAGATAGGACATTTTATATCTTCCGTCGGCTAACCATACAGTCAATGTACTAGGCTGTAAACCGACCACGGTTTTTAGCGCAAACTCGCGCCAAAAAACACAATATGGCGATTGTTAAAATACCGTTGGATTTTCAACGGTTTTTACTTTTATGAGCTGTGTAGACATAGCCTTAGTGTGTAGAGGTATCGCCTGAATGCTTTGCCCTTCTTCTGGTAGTATTGTAGGAACTAGATGGCAGTGTAATTCAGGCACTGTATTGTGCATTGTTAGGTCTGTATTATGTGGACACGGTTTGGTAGTCTATAGCACTGTATGGTGCTATTATGCAGAGCATAGTGTATACATGAGGCATTTTATCTCCTTTAAACATGCAGTAGGACAATCTAGACATTGGGCAGTATTCACACCTTTCGTTTCCGCAGTGGTTTTGTAAAAATTAGGCTATGTCTTCACTGCACAGTTTTACGATCGTAATTTCGGCGCTTTTAAAATCCTAAATCATTCATGCAGCTTTGTAGACTACAATAGAAAAGGCGACCTGTAGTCTACACCGCTCGTCTTTTCTACGATCGTCTTTCGGCACCGGCATCTTAGGCTGGGGCTACACTGCATCGGACAAAAAGCATCCGAAAGTGGCCTCTTTTTTTCGGTGCAGGACCATGTTTTTTGTCATGTTTTGCACTAAAACTGCGGTCGCATCTCAATTTTTTTGACGTCGCCCATAAAATTGTATGGGAAGACGGCAAGAAAGCTAAAAGCATTGGCGTATTATACAACATGTTGTATAATACGGCGGTGCCAAAAGACGAGCAGAGAAAAGCCGAGCTGTGGAGACTACCTGGGGCTGCAAGAACTATCGTATTTTCCTGGGCTGTGGAGTCGGAGTCGGTGCCTATTTTGCAGGAGTCGGAGTCGTCATAAAATGGACCGACTCCCAAAATATATAATTAGTTGGTCCAGTTAGTTTGATGCAGTGCAAAGAGCAATTTTATATACAGTCATCTTACCTATCTTATACATAAATGTGACCTGCAAGTATTTAGCATCTGCTTAGTTCTGCAGAATCTTGTCATGTAAATGCATTGTTACCGTTTTGCTCCTAAAAATTAACATTTTAATTTCTATTATTTTGTTAGGATTGTGGAAATTCACCTTTGGTTTTCAGCTCTGCCTTAATCCTTCTGGGCTCTGACTCAGATTCAATCATATCTTGACCCAAATCTGAGCCCCGATCTCTTCTACACATTCAAAAGATCAAAACAGTGTTACCCTTTTGCTTGTCAGTGTCTGTTCTACCTAAATAGCTTGATTATTCTATCATAAAGTGATAAAAAGCCAGATGTAACCATTTTAGTATAGTAAAGTTATCACTTAAACATGCGCCGTGTATGAGGGAGTCGGGAATCGGAGGTTTGGGAAATTGAGGAGTCGAAGTCGGGGCTTTGGCTTGTCGACTCCACAGCCCTGGTATTTTTGGCGCTATTTAGGCCTCGTTCACAACGGCTTATTTTGCCGCGGAGTGGCGCCGTACTGCGCGCCGGATTTGCGCTGCAGTACGGCGCCAATCCGCGGCAGCAATTACGGTAATCCACTGCTCTCATAGAGAACAATGGAATCCGTCGCTCCTCCCCGCTCGGCGAATCCGCCGCGGGGGGAGAAAGTGACATGCACATTATTTATGGCGCGGACGCGCCGTAAACAATGCATTGTCTATGGGGCCGGGAGCGGCGCCCCCGCCGCGCTCCGGCCCCGCCCACGTCCCGACCCCTTATTCACGGCGGATTTGTGAGCTCAATACGGCTCACAAATTCGTCGGGAATAAGCCGTGTGAACACGGCCTTAAAATCCTCAAAGCACCAAAAATACGATCAGAAAGCAGTGCAGTGGAGACAGAGCTTTAGACAACATGTTGATTAATACGCCGGCACTATTAGTTTTCTTGGCGTCTTCCCATACAATACAATTCAATGAGTGACGTAAAAAAAACGAGAAGCGACAGTTTTTTGCGCAAAAGTGACAAAAACCGCGGTCGTGGGTCAGAAAAAAAGGAGCTTTTTGCCCTTTTTTGTCCGATTTTAAGTGTAGCCATAGCCTTATTGTAAAAAAAAAAAACGATGACAAAGACCTGCAGAGTGCGTGAGCTGCATGTGACGTCATATGAAGTTCCTGCTATGGCTGCCGTCTGTACTGTCTTTCAGTCTAATCCAGGTCTTTCCCGCCAGATGGTCCCCTGAGGTTTTTCATTTCCCCTATAACTCCAGGTCCCTCTCATATCAGCATGAGGTGGCGGTGCCCATAGGCCTGATGTCTGCGTCTCCTGCTGATGGAATATGAGTCTTCCTGTCATCTGTAGTAAACATATATACGGTGTAGTAACCCGGCACTGTGCTGCAGCCTGTTCATACAGTATTTATGGGGCCCGGGTCTGTCTCATTAGTCATGCTTTGGGGTTACATGTCTTGTGCGAGGCTTTCCTCCGGTATTTTCCAGTGTTTGCAAAATCCTCTATTCCTAGAGGGACCTTCTGATCCGCGCGGTGAGCGGTCTGCATACAAATGCGACGCTAGGGTTGCCGTCTGAGAGCAGGGGATTCGCCAGTTTTAGTAAAGAGTCCAGTTTTACGTACCGTATATACTCGAGTATAAGCCGACTCGAATATAAGCCAAGGCACCTAATTTTAACCACAGAAAACTGGGAAAACTTATTGACTCCAGTATAAGCCTAGGGTGGGAAATGCAGCAGCTACTGGTGAATTTACGCCACTCGCATGCTCGATCACACTGACATGGAATGTAAATAGGGTAACTGAGAACTCCCCATAGACCGCGTATGGAGACACCCGCTCCCTCTTATGCGGGAACTTCCCATAGAAAACAGAAATGGAGAGAACACCGCGCTCCTCTAGTGGGAACTCCATAGACCAGAATGAGAGAACCACAATGCGGGCCCTGTGTTGGGAAACCCACATAGAACAGAATGGAGAAACACAGCAGCTCCCTGTACTGGCACTCCCATAGACAGATGGAGAACACAGCGCTCCCCTGTACTGGGAACTCCCATAGAACAGAATGGAGAGAACACAGCCTCCCCTGTACTGGGAACTCCCATAGAACAGAATGGAGAGAACACAGCGCTCCCCTGTACTGGGCACTCCCATAGAACAGAATGGAGAGAACACAGCGCTCCCCTGTACTGGGAACTCCCATAGAACAGAATGGAGAGAACACAGCGCTCCCCTGTACTGGGAACTCCCATAGAACAGAATGGAGAGAACACAGCGCTTCCCTGTACTGGGAACTCCCATAGAACAGAATGGAGAGAACACAGCGCTCCCCCGTACTGGAACTCCCATAGAACAGAATGGAGAGACCACAGCGCTCCCCTGTACTGGGAACTCCCATAGAACAGAATGGAGAGAACACAGCACTCCCCTGTACTGGGAAACTCCATAGAACAGAATGGAGAGAACACAGCGCTCCCCTGTGTTGGGAACCCACATAGAACAGAATGGAGAGAACATAGCGTACTGTACTGAACTCCCAAAAGAACTGAATGTGTTAGAGAAGGAAGCACCCTCCCCTTTTAAAACATCCTAAACATAATGAGAGTTAGATGGTAACCCCTGTTAAACCACATATGAACAGAGCCACAAGCCGTTTTTGGATTCACGCTTCCTCACTCTTCCTGGTCTTACTATGGGTGGTTCTATAGCAGTGATTAGTATATCAGCTCTGTATTCCCAGCTCTTCTAAGTGCACTGACATGACAGCAGGAGATCTTCTCTATAGAGCAGAGAGCTTCAGCGCTCAAAGTAAATGAATGAAAGTAATTAATTGTAGGGGTGTGTTGATACGGCATATTGTGGCACCTATTTTATACCGAAATACGCTCAAAACAATGTTCTAAACACGTCTCGTAGAATGTGTAAAATACGTACCGTCATTTACACAACGTGTATTTTACTCTTATAATTTGCAGCGTGCCTGAAAAGAGTTGACATGTTAATTATTTCAGGCGTATAGGAGGCAGAAATCTGCTTTAGACACTACGCGTCATTTTCTCGTTGACGTGTCAACGATGCAACGAAAGCGTAGGTGTACACACGACATATATGTTGTGTGAACATACCCTTACAGATACCCACTCTGTTCTCAAGCTTCCTCTGTGCCAATCTGTGGTGACGTCACTCCCTGCTCTCCGGTAAGACCAAAAGCACAGAGAGCAGGGGAGAGCAGGACAGTAAGCAGAGAAACCTGTGTGCACTCAGAGCAGATACAATCTCCCAAAATAAAGCAATATATTTGTAAAAAGTCTTCAATTACTGTTCTCTACATATTGAATGTTAAAGGAGTTGTCTAACTACATTGATTCCTCTCACCTCAGCCCTGTTTTCTTGGTTTCATTTTGAATTCAGGGGCGTGTTTACTGGCTTCCACTAGGCTGCAGTAGAAGCCAGGTCTGTAGCTATAGCAACCAGTGCTGGCAGCCTATCAGATCGAACAGGTCTGTAGCTATAGAAACCAGCGCTGGCAGCCTATCAGAGATCGAACAGGTCTGTAGCTATAGCAACCAGTGCTGGCAGCCTATCAGAGATCGAACAGGTCTGTAGCTATAGCAACCAGTGCTGGCAGCCTATCAGGATAGATAAAAGGTCTGTAGCTATAGCAACCAGTGCTGCAGCCTATCGGGAAAGATCAACAGGTCTGTAGCTATAAACCAGGCTGGCACCTATCAGAGATCAAACAGGTCTGTAGCTATAGAAACCAGTGCGGGCAGCCTATCAGGATAAACAGGTCTGTAGCTATAGAACCAGTGCTGGCAGCCTATCGGAAGTTTCAAACAGGTCTGTAGCTATAGAAACCAGTGCTGGCAGCCTATCAGGATAAAACAGGCCCTGTAGCTATAGAAACCAGGCTGGCACCTATCAGAAGATCAAACAGGTCTGTGGCTAATGGGAACCAGTGCTGGCAGCCTATCATGAGAGATCGAACAGGTCTGTAGCTATAGAACCAGTGCTGGCAGCCTTATCAGAGACGAACGGGTCTGTAGCTATGGGAAACCATGCTGGCAGCCTATCAATAAAAGGTTTAGATAAACAGTCTGAGCCTATAAGCGCCAGCTCCAGGCTGGCAGCCTATCAGATAGATCAAACAGGTCTTAGCTATAACCCAGTCTGGCAGCCTATCAGGAGAGATCAAACAGGTCTGTAGCTATACGCCATTCTGGCAGCCACCCGGAGAGATCAAACAGGTCTGTAGCTATAGCACCAGTGTGGCAGCCTATCGGAGAGATCAAACGGGTCTGTAGCTATAGCAACCAGTCCCGGCACCTATCGGGAGAAATAACAGTTCTGTAGCTATAGCGACCTGAGGAGCTATGCCGCCCATACAAGAGGGGATATCAGAATAGGTAGGACACTGTTAATGGACACATATTGCAAAGTGACTTGTTTTTGCAAGATTTTTAAGATAAAAAGCAGCAATCCCTGTAGTGAGACAACCCCTTAACTCTCTGTAGTGAGACACTCCAATTAAGGGTGAGTGAACGGGCAGCGGCTCTGTTTTTGATTTTACACAATCGGAGCAACAAATAGCTGCAGCAAAACCGTAACGTGCCACCTCCTTGTCTGACATAAAGCGCTATCCTGTTAAGCATTGTACTACTTATTATCCTATACGTACATGGCCAGCGTTCTGCTGCAGCTATAACTTTCCACTTACGTTGATTGGGACAATATCCTGATTAAAAATAGAATTTGAGCCAATTTTTTTTTGGCTTATTGTTGCAAGCTGGAATTCATGTCCTCCTAAATGGCTTTAATTAACTTAATAGAGAAGCTTTTGTAATTCATTTATTGAGTAATTCACATCAGGATTCCTCAGCGGGGATGAGCTGTCCAGCTCCCGGGTGGTGTAGCTCCCGCATATAATAAATCATAGCACAGAAAGACCGCTTCCTATATAAATTGGGTTCTTGTAGATCTTACAGAAAGCCTGCTTTGAAAGAAATGGAAATGGTCTGGCACGAATTGTATATCTGTGGCAGACGCTATATGGCCGACACCTATTTATAACCTATTATTCCTGCAAGCTCCCTTGTTTCTCTGTGCAGGCTCCATGAAAACTGCTGATGGCTTCAGTCTTAGTGCTGTCAGCTGTATAAATCCACTTAAAGGGATCGTCCACCTTCGTGATATTTGTAAATTAATGGAATCAGCATCCTCAACCTAATCTTGGTCTGGAAGAATTATTTGAATATTTGCCTCTGAACCCCCTTTTCATTGTGTCGAAAAATAGAACCAGGATGCTTTGTAGCTAAAAGAGGCTTGAAGCTATACTTGCTGTGGACGGGTCTTCTGTCCAGATTAGCGAAAGTTTTATACACTTTTAGGTTGTACACATTATTATGGCCAGCAGCTAATATTCAGAGTGACCGCCGTGTGCAGTATGGACAGTCACTGAGGTGTCTCAATATTGTCCTGGTGGGTTGTCACTGGTATCTGGAGCCGACTGCATCTCACAGCTGCTGGAGGGTCCATAGAGCCAACGCCATCCAGGGCCCCACAGCTGCTGGAGGGTCCATAGAGCCAACGCCATCCAGGGGCCCCACAGCTGCTGGAGGGTCCATAGAGCCAACGCCATCCAGGGACTCCCACAGCTACTGGAGGGTCCACAGAGCCAACACCACCATCCCGGGGCTCCACAGCTGCTGGAGGCTCCATAGAGCCAGCACCACCATCCAGGGGCCCCACAGCTGCTGGAGGGTCCATAGAGCCAACACCACCATCCAGGGGCTCCCACAGCTACTGGAGGGTCCATAGAGCCAACACCACCATCCAGGGGCCCCACAGCTGCTGGAGGAGCCATAGAGCCAACACGACCCTCCGGGGGCTCCACAGGGGCTGGAGGGCATAGAAGCCAAACACCATACAGGGGCTCCCACAGCTGCTGGAGGGGCCATAGAGCCAACACCACATACGAGGAGCTCCCACAGCTGCTGGAGGCGGCATAGAGCCATCACCACCATCCAGGGGCCCACGCTGTGGAGGGTCCATAGAGCCAACACACCATCCAGGAGCTCCCAAGCTCTGGAGGAGTCCATAGAGCCAACACCAAATCCAGGGGCTCCCACAGGCTACTGGAGGATCCATAGAGCCAACACACCACATCCAGGGGCTCCCACAGCTACTGGAGGTTCCATAGAGCCAACATCACCATCCAGGGGCTCCCACAGCTGCTGGAGGGTCCATAGAGCCAACACCACCATCCAGGGGCCCCACAGCGGCTGGAGGAGCCATAGAGCCAACACCACCATCCAGGGGCTCCCACAGCTGCTGGAGGGTCCATAGAGCCAACACCACCATCCAGGGGCTCCCACAGCTGCTGGAGGGTCCATAGAGCCAACACCACAATCCAGTGCACCCACGGCTGCTGGAGGGGCCATACTGCCCACACCACCATCCAGGGGCTCCCAAAGCTGCTGGAGGAGCCATAGAGCCAACACCAATATCCAGGGGCTCCCACGGCTGCTGGAGGGTCCATAGAGCCAACACCACCATCCAGGGGCTCCACAGCTGTTGGAGGGGCCATAGAGCCAACACCACCATCCAGGGGCTCCACAGCTGCTGGAGGGTCCATAGAGCCAACACCACCATCCAGGGGCCCCACAGCTGCTGGAGGGTCCATAGAGCCAACACCACCATCCAGGAGCTCCCACAGCTGCTGGAGGGTCCATAGAGCCAACACCTCCATCCAGGGTCACCACAGCTTCTGGAGGGTCCATACCGCCAACACCACCATCCATGGGGGACACAGCTGCTGGAGGGTCCATAGAGCCAGCACCACCATCCAGGGGCTCCACAGCTGCTGGAGGGTCCATAGAGCCAACACCACCATCCAGGGGCCCCCACAGCTGCTGGAGGGTCCATAGAGCCAACACCACCATCCAGGGGCTCCCACAGCTGCTTGAGGGGCCATAGTGCCAACACCACCATCCAGAGGCCCCACAGCTGCTGAAGAGTCCATAGAGGGGCTCTTGCACATAAACGGGTTCAAGTCTAGGATTATGGCACCGGTATCCTTGAAGTTGGTCATGTTCTTCCAACCAATGTTGGACATTTCCAGCCATGTGATGTCCCATCCTCCCTAGGGCAGACAAATGGCTTGTATGGGAGCATGGTCTGTAAGCATAGATTTATACCCATATGAGGTGATAACAGATTCCGCATGGATGAGTGGCCTAGAGAATACCAAGAAAACATTCCCCAGACCATAATGCTGCCAGCACCAGCTTGTGTTCTTCCAGCAATGGTTGCAGGGTGTTTGTTCTCTGATGTTTCTTAGGTGACACGCCAGCATCCATCCATACACATGGCCATTTTGTGAGTCTGTTTTGTACAGAATCATAGTATAGCACCCACAGAAAGTTGGGAGTTCTTATTGTACTTGAAAATTTCATATAGAATCATGGTATCAAATGCTATATTACGCAGGTTTTCTTCTTTAGAAGCATTAACACTGGTAGTACCAAAACACCACAAAGTACTAGAGGCTCCTTAATGGGATCCCACTGCAGGTTTGGACTGGCCCACAGGAGAGCAGGCGAATCCCCAGACTGCACGGGTGGGGTGCCCCCCCAGATGGGCTGGCTCCATGGGTGGGGCGCCCCCCAATATGGGCCGGCTCCACGGGTGGGGCACCCCCCCCCCCCCCCCAGGGGCTGGCTCCACGGGTTTTGACGCCCCCCCCCCAGATGGGCTGGCTGCACGGGTTTGGGCGCCACCCTAGATGGGGCGGCTGCACAGGTATGGGCGCCTCCCCCACCCCCAGATGGGCCGTCTCTACGGGTTTGGGTGCCCCCCCAGATGGGCCAGCTCCACGGGAAGATGCCAGGCATCCAGTCTGACACTGTATAGGCTCTATGCCCAGGTCTTTGCCATATGCATGAGAGCTTGTGATCCCTGAAAGATTCCGGATTATCAGACAGGCCTTTGCCGGACTACAGGTTTTCCATAGAACAGTGTAGGAGTTTCCCTGTGTATTGCGGCTAATGCGGTCCCTGCAGGGTTAAGCGTTGCGTCCCTCGGCATTCCTGTGCACAGCTGCAAGGCGGCTCGATAATTTTTGCATCCTGTCACTCTTCTAATTGGAAGATGTATGGGCAATCTCGCCATTACCCTCTGCCTGTCTCTTTCATGTCTCCGTAAATGATGATAGCTGATTTTGAAGGATCCGCTCAACTTAATTATCCCCGAGCCTGCTCCCCAGATTGGACACATCATCATTTTGATCTGTTGCTGTCACGAAGGGAGAGGTGGGTATTGTAAGTTGCCCCGTTCCAACGCGTTTCGCCTAAACAGGCTTCTTCAGTGGACCACCTCTCCCCTACATATGGGTAATGATTTACATATATTTTGACTGTTTATCGTTGGAGGCCCTTTATATCAATCTTTGATCCCATATAATACTTTTGGGGATATTTAATGAGGGGATTATACTTAGAAATAGCTACATATAAGTGCTTTTGATTGCTTAATGCATCTATGGCCAGTAACTTTATGACTTACTATTATATGGATTAATATATATTCCCATACGAGGTTTTTGTGGTATTTACCATTTCTGGCCACTATTTATGCGTATTGCACTGACATTTTAGAACTGACAGCTGTATATTTTTGTATTGTTGTACAGTAGTCTCTTTATTCATTGGTTTTCCTCTTTGTGTTATTGTTCTTGTTGTAGTTTACTAATAAAATATATATATTTTTGTATTTTTATTGGGATAGGACTCCTTTTTTTGGTTGTTTATCATGATTTTTGGAGTATCTCAAATCAGTTACAAAAGGTTGTTTGGAGCTATTTGTATAGGAATCATGGGTAACCAGGAGAATTTCAGGGCAGATGGAGTACAATTGTAGTCGGGTCAAGGCTGGCAGAATTAAATCATGGTCGAGTCACAGGCATAAGGTCAAAGCAGGCGGATTACAATCCTAGTCGAGTCACAGGCAGTGGGTCAGGGCAGTCGGAATAAAATCACGTGAGTCACTGGCAAAAGGTCAGAGTAGACTGAATACAGTTAGTCACAGGCAAAGGGTCAGGGCAAGCAGAATACAATCGAAGGTGAAGGCAGGTGGAGTACTTTCCTAGTCATGTCACAGGCAGAAGGTCAGGGCAGGCAGCAGACAAATGGAGATGTCCGAAACAAGCTGCGGGTCAGAATCCATAAACGGCACAATGGAAATAGCTTGGAACACTACAGCTGACGCCAACAAACCAGCAGCGAGTTGAGGGGGTTGCTCTTTAGGAAGGATCAGATAGCACTAGGAAAGATGTGTGGTATGCACTGGTCCTTTAAATTACCTGCAGAGTAGCCAGCAGAAAAGGGGACCGAAACGTGGCACAGCAGCAGGGAAAGTGCGTCAGGCCGCGGAGCAACCCCTGATAGTGCTCACTTCCTGAGGGTTCTCATTGGAGAAAAATACACCTTCAGTATGTGACCCTGGGTCCTGGTCAGGTGGGAAAAGTTTAGCATTTTACACCTAGGACACCAAAGTTTCCGTATGCTGTAATCACGTTGAATATAATGTCTTGATTTTACATTTATTTATTTTTTAAAATTTTAATTTTTTTATTTTGTATTTCAAGTACTGTTTTAAAATTAGTTACCGATTTTTGTTGCCGGAGTGATGCTGATATTGCGCTTGCTCTGGGGTTGCCATGTTATCCTCAATGTCTATGTGCAGAAGAGTTGCTGCGGCGACGACCTCAGAGCAAGCACAATACTTAGCTCTTATATCTTCTTATCATCTTAGATTTATATCTTCTTATCTTCTTATAGTTCTGTCTTCTTGTCTTGTGAGTTTCCAGATTATTTTGCAGTTATTTCCTATACTATCAATTTCTGGACTATTGGATTAAGGATTTAAGGAATTTTACAGTGTAGACCTAGAAAATATAAATTACCCTGATTTTAAACCCTCTGTACAAATAGGAGGTTATTGCATAAATGGCAATTCCATAATGTACAATTTACTCCTCCTTTTATAATCTCTGGAATAATTTCTTAATGAAGCAGGGGGGGAACATGGATGGTATCTGGCGCTGGACGGCAATTTATGACTGCTTTGTATTGTGCATGCTGTGTCCAGTTGTATAAACTAGTGCGGACAAAGAGCGGCATCTCCAGCCTCGAAGATTTCTTCTAATAGTTTTCAGCGATTGCGGTAGAAGTAAAATCTTAGCTCGGGGAGCAAACAATCTAGGTTGTTGTAAGTAAATCATTTAAAGTTTTTTTTTTTGTTGTTTTTTTTTGGGGGGGAGGGGAGAACTAAAATGGATTGAGTTTAGAAATCACATTCTGGAGCTAATGGCTGCAAAGTTATGTCCTAAGGATAGAGTAATCCAAACTGGTCAGGTTCCTTCTGAAAAATCTTTTTTTAATCAAAAATAAAAGAAAAATAAAATTAAATAGAAGAAAAATTGTAAAAATAAAATCATAACATATACAGTGCTTCTTCCGGCTTCATGTCTCATGTATGCCAGTTCTCAGTGGTGTTCTGCCATTATGATAATACTACAGGAGGTGCTGGCTATAGCTCTTGCTCTCATAAGAGAGACGTTGAGGTTGCAGTTGGGGGCATGCATAAAGTTTTTAAAGCGTACTTGTACATTCAGGTAATTTTTTGTTTTACTAGTTTTCCCCTTTTCTAACTCTTGGTTGTCCCTGAGATGGTGGGATGGGATTAGCTGCTATGATGTCTCCCATACAATACACACAGAAGAGGAGATCCTGCCCCCTATATCTCTATAGGAGACTAGCTGCTATGATGTCTCATATACACTGCACACACAAGCGGAGATCCTGCCCCCTATATCACTATAGGAGACTAGCTGCTATGATGTCTCCCATACACTATACACACAGGAGAAGGGATCCTGCCCCCTTTATCTCTATAGGAGACCAGCTGTTATGATGTCTCCCATACACTATACACAGGAGAGGGGATCCTGCCCCCTATATCTTAATGGGAGACTAGCTGCTATGATGTCTCCCATACACTGCACACACAGGAGACAGGATCCTGCCCCCTTTATCTCTATGGGAGCCCAGCTGTATGATGTCTCCCTACACTAACACAGGAAAAGGATCCTGCCCCCTATATCTCTATGGAGCCCAGCTGTATGATGTCCTCCCATACACTATACACAGGAGAGGGGATCCTGCCCCCTATATCTCTATGGGAGACTAGCTGCTATGATGTCTCCCATACACTGCACACATAGAAGAGCAGATCCTGCCCCCTATATTTCTATGGGAGACTAGCTGCTATGATGTCTCCCATACACTGCACACACAGAAGAGCAGATCCAGCTCCCAGCAGCTCTCTCTGATGTTATATGGAACGACTCGTATGATCTGCTCCATTTTCTTTCATCTCCATGTTCTACTATGTTGGTGACATTTTGGGGCCTTGGAACCAATCTCCAGGTTTCCATACTGTTATGGTATCGGGCCAGCCATTGTATGTTAAAACCAATTACTGTGCTGTATATCAGTGAGCTTACCCATCTTGAGATGGATTTGATCAGTTTCTGAGAGTGAATGATGTCAAATAATCGCTACACAGGGCCTTATGTATGAAAACTATCTAGAAGTAAGACTGTCCTTGTTGCCCATAGCAACCAATCAGAGCCTATAGCAACCAATCAGAGCTCAGCTTTTATTTCATATAGTGGTCTGGAACAATGAAAGCTGAGCTCTGATTGGTCGCTATAGGCTCTGATTGGTTGCTATGGGCTCTGGTTTCTTTGAGCTCTGATCTGTTGCTATGGGCAACAGACATTCTTACTGTTTTCATACATAAGGCCTATAGATTTCAAGTGTTGGGATTTGTTTGCATTCTGTTGGGCATGGAGACCTAGAATTCTGCATGGGGCTGTGGGCACAGTACGGACGGCTATTAGTGATCCAGATGCTTCATTCTTTGGTTTAATTTTTTTCAATTCATCTTAAACAATCTGGCCAGATTCCTTTTTATTAAATTTAGGAATAACAGTGCATAACATCACGCATGTCATATCCTCCATTTATTATAATAGACCGTAATTGTGTAGCTGTGAGGAAGAGGACTGTTGACCAGAGGACACAATAACCAATATTATCTCGTATCTATTAGGCCTCATAAACGCAAAAACTGCCCAAAACATTGAGCCCTATTATAATGTGTCTTTTTTTATCCAGTGATGGTAGGAAGTACAGCTCTGGAGCACAAAGTGCTGTGGGGAAAAAAAAAAAAAAAGATATAAAGTTTCTTCTTAATAAAGTTGCTGTGTACATTTGTGTGTGTGTCTCTCTCTCTCTCTCTCTCTCTCTCTCTCTGCCTCCTCCACCCTCTCCTCTCCATAGACTTTTGTGGGCAGCTTTAAACTGATACATCGCTCTATTGTAGCCTATAAGGTTACAATATTTTTAACATACAATGGTCTCTGCTCAGACAATATATGTTGAATATGGTTTCAAGACACAATGTCCTAGACACTAACCCAGCTAATTATCATTTATTATAATAGACCGTAATTGTGTAGCTATGAGGAAGAGGACTGTTGACCAGAGGAGTCTATAACCAATATTATCTCCAATCTATAAGGCCTCATATATCAAAAACTGTCCAAAACAGTGAGTCCTATAATAATGTGTGCCATTTTGTTTTCCAGTGATAGTAGGATGTACAGCTCTGGAGTACAAACTGCTTTGAAAAAAAGCGATAGAAAGTTTCTTCTTAAAAGGGTTCTCTCACTACTAGGATTGCTGCTTTTTATGTTAAAGATCTTGCAAAAACAAGTCACTTTGCAATATGTGTCCATTAGCAGTATCCTACCTATTCCTAGATATCCCCTCTTGTATGGGCTGCATCAGCTCCTCAGGTCGCTATAGCTACAGACCTGTTCATTCTCTCCTTAGGCTGCCAGCACTGGTTGCTATAGCTACAGACCTGGCTTCTACTGCAGCCTAGTAGAAGCCAGTAAACACACCCCTGAATTCAAAGTGAAACCAAGAAAACAGGACTGAGGTACTATGAATCGATGTAGTGAGACAACCCCTTTAATAAAGTTACTGTCTACAGTTGTGTGTCTCTCTCTGCCTCCTCTACCCTCTCATAATTCTATGGGGACTTTTAAAATTTATATTCCCCTCTAAGTTGCAATAGCCTAAGGATACATTATTTTTAAAACATTGCTGACAAAGACCATTTTGTGTGAGTATGGGTTTTTAAAACCAATGTCCTAGCCCTGACCAGTAATTATCATTTATTATAATGACCATAAATTTTGTAGCAAAGGGAAGAGGGCTGTCTACCAGAGGGCTCTTTAAAACCCAATTTTATCCATATCATTGGGGCCTCATTTATCAAAGATTGCCCAAAACAGTGAGTCCTATAATAATGTGTGCCATTTTTTTCCAGTTATAGTAGGAAGTACAGCTCTGGAGCACAAACTGCTGTGAAAAAAGCTATAAAGTTTCTTCTTAGTAAAGTTGCTGTCTACAGTTCTTTCTGGTTGTGATAAGGTTAAAGGGGTTGTCTCACTACATCAATTCATCTTACCTCAGTTCTGTTTTCTTGGTTTCATTTTGAATTCGGGGGCGTGTTTACTGGCTTCTAGTAGTCTGCAGTAGAAACCAGATCTGAAGCTATAGCAACCAGTGCTGGCAGCCTATCAGGAGTGATCAAACAGGTCTGTAGCTATAGCAGCCAGTGCTGGCAGCCTATCAGGAGAGATCAAACAGGTCTGTAGCTATAGCAACCAGTGCTGGCAGCCTATCAGGAGAGATCAAACAGGTCTGTAGCTATAGCAACCAGTGCTGGCAGCCTATCAGGAGTGATCAAACAGGTCTGTAGCTATAGCAACCAGTGCTGGCAGCCTATCAGGAGAGATTGAACAGGTCTGTTGCTATAGTAACCAGTGCTGGCAGCCTATCTGGAGAGATCAAACAGGTCTGTAGCTATAGCGACCCGAGGAGCTGATGCAGCCCATACACGAGGGGATATCTAGGAATAAGTAGGACACTGCAATATGTGTCCATTACGAAAGTGACTTGTTTTTACAAGATCTGTAACATAAAAAACAGCAATCCCTGTAGTGAGATAGCCCCTTTAAGAATAATCTAATTTGTATTTGAAGACCCATGTAATAGAATTTTTTTCAGTGTGTGTTTTTTGTTGTTGTCATTTTACTGTGTTAAATAGCAGATACTTTTCCATTTAATTTGCTGCGGATGATCCCTTGACACATTAATTATTTAATTGCCTCAGTTTGGTATAGGGGTGGGCGTCCATGGCGGCGCGGTGAACAATGCTGTCATTTACCGTCGCTATCCTCATCTGTGTCAAGGACTTTGACTTTCTTCTGGTTTTTTTTGGGGTGGGGAGGGTGATGCAGATTCTGGGTAATGGAATGAGATCATTATATATAATTGGTTTATTATCTGGTTATTTTGTGTTCCTGATGAAATAAAATGGGACAGCGAATGTCTGGAGGTTTGTTCCTACCTTGCGCTGCTATTTTCATGGAGGTCAGATGTATTTTTATAGGATAACCTGATTTACACTGGGCAGGACTTACAGAGAAGAAAGCTTTTCGCTAATGAAAGGCGTCCTAGAGCGCTGCCACGTCCGGGACAGGAGTGCTGAGCCGGGGAATTAAATAAATGGGCCATTTTAATGAAGAAGAAGGCCGGTGTCTAATATACTTTATTTATCCTTTCTACGGAAACTGTCAGCAGCAAATAAAACAATATCGCCTCTTCTAATGGACGATCTTCTGAAATATTGATTGTATTAGAGGCTGAGAATGTAGGGAATTACAGCTGAGTGGTGAGGGATTTCCTGGCAATGGCACGAAAAAATTTACCGCTCGCATGCATCAATCGGGGCAGCGTTGCTTATATTGGCTTCATATAGGTTTAGATTTAGGGGCAGGCTGTTGGAGTCAGCAAGCCAAACCTCCGAATCGACTCCTCATTTCCCAAACCTCCGATCCTTACTCCTCATACATGGCGATAGTTAAGTGGTACTTGTACGTAGAAATGTATACATAGGCATGTTCACCTTATGATACAATAATCAGCTATATAGGTAGAACAGACACTGACAAGCAAAGGGTAACAGTGTTTTGTTCTTTTGAAACTTGTGGGTAGAGTTGAAGAAAAGCTGTATTTGTATCCACACAAAAAATTGTACATATGCAAAACACTGCAGGAACATTTGTGGAGTCTCTGAATTTGTTCTGAGAAATAGTATCGCCTCCATCAGATCCTGCATACATGACCTGATATCTGATCTCATTATTTCCAGGCTAGAGAACAGCCTCTCTACACTAACTTGGTTTCGGGACAAGCGGTGACCACAGGGGCAACATCTCTAACAATGTCAGGGTATAAAGGAATTGCCTCAGCCACAGTCAGTTTGGATGAATAGTTGAACTCTTCTACTTCTTTGAAAGCAGGTGAAACATTTTGCTGAAATCTGTTTGCCATGGGAGCGGAATCTTTTCCCCTGGGGCAGCACTTTGCCTGCTCCATGTCATCAATTACACTCCTCATGTGATGAGGCTGAAGATGTGGAGCAGCAGCACTGGCCGGACCCAATCCCTCTTGCTCTTTGCAATGCATCGAACTATCTGGACCAACTTATTATATATTTTGGGAGTCGGTCCATTTTATGACGACTCCGACTCTTGCAAAATAGGCTCCGACTCCACAGCCCTGGATCAGGGGTCTCGAGCTGGGCCGGGTAAAGAGCTGTGCATAGAAAAAATGTAAAAGTAGAAAAAGTTTTCACGGCTCAGTAGTAGTTAGAGGACGATTGAATGTCGACAAAAAATGTATCTTGTAAACCTGATTATTTCAACGCCGCGAGTGGTCGTGACCGATGAGGTTACCATTCATTCTTCAGCTATGAAGGTTACAGGTTGCAGCGGTCACGTGCGTTACATCCAGCCAGAGGCTGCTGAGGGCTGTATGTATCTGCAGGGTCACAGAACGAGTGCACCGTGACGTCATTGACCGGGATCATTTGGACGGCGCTGGAACAAGCGTTTTATTTTATTTCTTCTGCTTTCAATTATTATTTCCTAATGAGCAGTTAAAAGTTAAGGCACAGCCATTTGCAGTTGGCAGGCTGCACTCCTTTTAAATTCGATAAAATACAAAATGATAGACCAGGTCTCTCCGCATTTTGCAATGTCAAATAGCTGCAGTTTTAGATATTTTCATAAAAAAAAAAAAAAAAAACATATATATATATTATATATAATATAATACATACATATATACATACATATACATATATACATACATATACATATATACATACATACATAAACATATATATATATATTATAGTATTATATATATTAATATATAATATATATATAATATTTATATTAGATATATTTATATTACATATATACATACCTTCCCCGTTTTAGGTCAATTAGGAACCAAAATTATTTCTATTTGCCAAATGCAGAATGAGAGAATTTTTCAGGCATTTTTATTACTTTCTGTAAAGTCAGAAGTTTCCATCCATTTCATTAGTATTTGGCAGCTTTGCCCTTTAACTGTAGGACTTGGGTCAAACGTTCTGGATCCTTCCACAAGCTTCTCACAATAGTTGGTAGGAATTTTGGCCCCTTCCTCCTGACAGAACTGGTGTAACTGAGCCATGTTTGGAGGTCAGCACAACACAGGAGTAGCGGGTGATATATTAAACAAAGTATCAAAATGTATTAAAAAGTCTCCAACACATGAAACTTCAAGTAATAACAACTTTGTACTTGCGGTTCAATTGGTTCAAGTCCATAAAGTTATTACTTCAAGTTTCATGTGTTGGAGACTTTTTAATAAATTTTGATACTTTGTTTAATATATCACCTGCTACTCCTGTGTTGTGCTTAGTCAAGGGAGATTGAGGAGTCTCTGTGTAACAGTCATTTATATATGCAGCTACAACTATTATACACTACCAAGTCAACTATATAGACCATGTTTGGAGGTCGTCTTGCTCGCTCCGGCCTTTTCAGCTTTGCTAATAAATTTTCAATAGGGTTGAGATCAGGGCTTTGTGGTGGCCGCTCCAAAACATGCTCCTTAAGCCACTTTGTAACCAGTTTTGCAGTAGCTTCGGGTCATTGTCCATTTGGAAGACCCATTTCCACCAAAGCTTTAACTTCCTGGCTGATGTCTTGAGATGTTAATTCTGCACCTCCCTTTTTTTTTTTTTTTTTTTTACTTTCCTCCTGCCCATTTGCCTTATGCTGGGACCCTCCGTCTTCCTCTTCTTTTCAGGCCGGCTCAACGGCTCTTCTTCACGCTGCTCCTGTCTTGTGGTGTTGGCCCTGACACAGCAGGTCTGTTCTCACTATTCCCGTTCCCCTCCTCAATTTCCCTTCTGGCCGCCTTCAATGCAAAATACGGTACTGTGTCAGCTTGCCATACCACACATGTACTAATTGCTGCTGCTGTGGAACATGGAACTGCAAGTGCCAGCATTCCACAGTAGCACATGTTAAACACATGTACTAATCAGCAACCATACATGTGTGGTGTGGCATGCTGGCACTTGTAGTTCCAACAAATGAAAAAGGAGTAGTAACCCTTCTCTGCACTATTCAAAACCCCCCAAATTTTCTTGGCTTGAGTCACACTTAATAAATGTACCTGTTCCGATTTACGTACCAGCTGAACTTAAACGGGGGCAGTCCCCATTCGTAACCCAGGGATTGCGCGGGTGTGTGTGTGTGTGTGTGTGTGTGTGTGTGTATATGTATGTATGTATGTATATATATATATATATATAAAACCTATATGGGAGTGTAATCAGAAATGCACATTGGGGTGATGATTGTGGACGGAGCGATCCCTCACATGCTGCGCTTCCTATTAACAGTGTCCTCTACAGGGTTAAGAGACTTCTCTTCTTTCTGGAGGATGTTTTGGGAGCTCTGGTGCCACACTGGCTGCAGATGTAAACCTCAGGGGCCACATGCAGCCCCTCATTCAGATTGTCGCCACATCTAATGTAGTGGACGTTCTGTTGTTGTTGACCGGCTGACTGTAGGGTTAGGTAGGGTTTAAGGACTGGGAAAATCTTTGCCCATTTGATCACTTTGATGATGTCAGACACATTAGATTTAGTAGCCCTTTAAGAAGTGATCAATATATCTCCCAATAACCATGGGTTTGTATCATGCACCGAGTTTACTTCAGATGTGACTAGAATGATGTAATATCAAAACTCCTGCTGCTTCCTGTTTCATTTAAATTACACTGATCAGGAATTGGGTAAAAAAAAATGGCTGCACCCTATTGTGCTTGTGTAAGACGTATGCTTAAACTACAATTCCATATTTCAGTTGTTTTATTTTACAGGTTTGAATTATGACCACCCGGTGGCTTAGCCCTGTTGGGAAAAACATTAAGAGGAGTTCCCCTTTAAGGAGCACGTCCAGTTGTTCCACTTGTTACAAACCCTATTGTGTTCCTGTGTACCACCCGTGTATTGTTTTCTCCATGGCGACGCTGCGTTCTGCACAGAGTATACCTGGAACGCTCGATACGTTTGCCTCCGAGTTGCCATGTTTGTGCAGCAGACCAGTAACTATGCCCACAGAGGATTATGGCACGTGTGCACAAAGGCTGGCAGAGAAGACAATTGAAATAATGTACTTCCAGTGCCCGCTGGCTGTTTGTAAAGGCAGAGGCTTCTGGAGTCCTGCCCACACATTGTACCCGCAGACATGAGGCTGCGTGCTGTCAATTTTCTTTTAATGCCAGGCGTATTCCCATTTGCCTTTTTTGCTGGCTGCCCATTGTACCCACACAGCATAGGAAACCTTTACACTCTTTTCGCCCTGGGATCGTAGCTGTAGATTTCTCTTGAAGGTTACTAACGATTGGGTTTCCTCACTGATAAGAATTTGGACTTTTTTCCAGACCGTATGATCATCTAGTGTGTATGGGGGTGTATGACCATCTAGTGTGTATGGAGTGTATGACCATCTAGTGTGTATGGAGTGTATGACCATCTAGTGTGTATGGAGTGTATGACCATCTAGTGTGTATGGAGTGTATGACCATCTAGTGTGTATGGAGTGTATGACCATCTAGTGTGTATGGGGGTGTATGACCATCTAGTGTGTATGGAGTGTATGACCATCTAGTGTGTATGGAGTGTATGACCATCTAGTGTGTATGGAGTGTATGACCATCTAGTGTGTATGGGGGTGTATGACCATCTAGTGTGTATGGGGGTGTATGACCATCTAGTGTGTATGGGGGTGTATGACCATCTAGTGTGTATGGGGGTGTATGACCATCTAGTGTGTATGGAGTGTATGACCATCTAGTGTGTATGGAGTGTATGACCATCTAGTGTGTATGGGGGTGTATGACCATCTAGTGTGTGTATGGGGGTGTATGACCATCTAGTGTGTGTATGGGGGTGTATGACCATCTAGTGTGTGTATGGGGGTGTATGACCATCTAGTGTGTATGGGGGTGTATGACCATCTAGTGTGTATGGGGGTGTATGACCATCTAGTGTGTATGGAGTGTATGACCATCTAGTGTGTATGGAGTGTATGACCATCTAGTGTGTATGGAGTGTATGACCATCTAGTGTGTATGGAGTGTATGACCATCTAGTGTGTATGGAGTGTATGACCATCTAGTGTGTATGGGAGTGTATGACCATCTAGTGTATATGGAGTGTATGACCATCTAGTGTATATGGAGTGTATGACCATCTAGTGTGTATGGGAGTGTATGACCATCTAGTGTGTATGGGAGTGTATGACCATCTAGTGTGTATGGGGGTGTATGACCATTTAGTGTGTGTATGGGGGTGTATGACCATCCAGTGTGCATGACCATCTAGTGTGTATGGGGGTGTATGACCATCCAGTGTGCATGGGGGGTCCCACCCAGATGTTAGTGGAGAGACGAATCGGCCAATTGGATTTCACTTTGTACGAAGTGGCACAACTGGATGTGCTTTTCCCAGTATGGCCATTATGGCCCCATTAGGAGACAGGAGCGTCATCAGGGCAGTACTTGCAATACTCCAGTCTGGGGTCCACTGATAAAGTGTAAGTAAGGAATTGATAACAAAAGAGGGCCGGTAGATGTTTTGACTGTATGGCCCCAAAATTAGTTATGGCAGCTCTGTTGGTAGAGATGTCCAATGATCGTTCAGCTGATGGCTGTCTAAAATATATAGACCACTTAATTTTGTCTTCATACATGTCATACACAAGGCCTGCGGACCAATTCTAACCCACCACTTCATCTTATGTGGCCCACAAGAGCTTGGGCTCGACAAGAAGATCTGGGCAAGGTCCAGAGGCAGAAGGACCTTCTCTCCACTTTCCGCAGAGGCGTTGAGGTCAGCACAGGGAGAGGGCACCATTTTGGATTCCAGGCTCCGGCCTCCATCTCCGCACCACTTTGTTCAGCAACTCACTGGCGGTGGCACGGCTATGGCAGCTCTACAGACACCCTCAAGCCACCTTCCAATGCCCATAGAAGGGCAACTATAATACCAATATGGCACTCGGTGAAAATGAGTTTGACACCCCTGGTGTAAATCATTCCAGCCAGTTCGTAGTACATTCTGTTCATGTACCAGAAGGATCAGGATGAGCTGTCATTTAAAGGGCTTGTTTATTAGAGGCCAGGCCTTTTAAAAATGAAGACACCATTGTCAACATCTGATCGTCTAATAAATAAAAAAAAAAAAAAAAACACAAAAAATAGGACATTACTTACTTAAAAAACACCACCATTTTGGTCCTTGTTCACAGCTCAATGGCTGGATTAAACTGGGCCCAGGAGCAGGCATCTCTAGCCTTAGGCCCGGTTCACACGGCTTATTCAAGCCGAAATTGCGAGCCGGATTGCACTCGCAATTCCGGCTTGAATAAGGGGCGGGGGCAAGGCCCGCCGGCCCCATAGACTTCCATTATCCACGGCGCGTATTGCACCTGGATAATGTGCATGTCACTTTCTCCCCGCTCGGCGGATTCGCCGAGCGGGTAGGAGCGACGGAATCCACTGTTCTCTATGAGAACTGTGGATTACCGTAATTACTGTGACGGATTGGCGCCGTACTGCAGCGCAAATCTGGCGCCGAAATAAGCCATGTGAACACGGCCTTAAATGCTCCTGGGAAAAAAAGCTGACAGGTGCAGCTGATTGCTGAATAACAACTCAAAGACCCCACAGCTAAGGTAACACTTAAATGATACAGACTGCACATTAGCTTGGTACCTGTTCACACCAGCATGCAGAAAAACCACAGTATAATGCATGGAGAGACTGCAGAAATGATCATCTAACCCAGGTTTTGCTGTGGGAAATAAATTACCCCTGGTGTGGGAAGTCACGGCTAGCCTGGCGTTACATCTGGTGTGGGAAATCATGGCTAGCCTGGTGTTAGCCCCTAGTGTGGAAAATCACGCCTAGCCTGGTGTTACCCCTAGTGTGGAAAATCGCGACTAGCCTGGTGTTACCCCTGGTGTGTGACATCGTGGCCAACCTGGTGTGGGAAATTGCGGCTAGCCTGGTGTTACCCCTGATGTGTTTTCAGACAACCAGAATGAGAGCTGCTATTATACGTTCCGACTCATAGTTGTGGTTCCAAGCGGTTGGTGGGGTCTCAAGGGCGTCCATATACCCTACTGGGTAGCTGTCTTCATGGTCTTCAAGGACTATTCAAGTGTCAGAAATTATGGCTTAGTAACTGAAAGATGTTGCTAACTATAGAAAACCCATTTTTAGGGAATTCTGGATGAATATTAGGAGGCCCGTGTTAAAGGGGTTGTCTCACTACATTGATTCATCTTGCCTCCGTCATGTTTTCTTGGTGTCACTTTGGTTTCAGGGGCGTTTTTACTGGCTTCCACTAGGCTGCAGTAGAAGCCAGGTCTGTAGCTATAGCAACCAGTGCTGGCAGCCTATCAGGATAGATCAAACAGGTCTGTAGCTATAGCGACCTGAGGAGCTGATGCAGCCCATACAAGAGGGGATATCTAGGAATAGGTAGGACACTGTTAATGGACATATATTGCAAAGTGACTTGTTTTTGCAATATCTTTAACATAAAATGCAGCAATCCTTGTAGTGAGACATCCCCTTTAAGTATCATCTGTTGGCCAAAGTGACCATAAAGAGCGTCTCTTGCTCTTGACCTGTTCTGTTCTGAATTGCACAGGATGTGAATGGACATTGTGTAATGCCTCCCTTCCACTGTGGTGGCGCCACTGGGGGGTCACACTTATTGTCCGGTTTCCCAACAGATTAAAGCTGATTGGAAATTACTTTGGGATCATCAAATGATTTTGATAAGAAGTAGGGATTGTCCAAAGGGGAGAACGTCTTGAAGGTTTTACATATATTCAACATATATCATATACCCATACACTCATAGGGTTCAGAAACACTGCTTTTCAGTGAATATGAACCTTTATTTTACTTCTGGAGGCTTTGTCTGCCCTGGTCGTGTGATGCTTACAGAGGAACTTGGGTTTTGAATGTAAACTTCCATTCACTGACAGCAATCTGAGATCTTGAAAACTGCTAAGTGATGATCACAAGATTTTATTATTGTACCCATCTGTGCCATACACAGTAACTCATGTATGGAGTCGTTTATCATTATGGCCGTACTGCGGTGTATAATTTCCTCTCGCTGCTCTGTTCATCCTTATCAAGGTCACTTGTTCCAGTGCGATTGAATTGTAGAGGTCTGGGTTTCCCTTACAGCGGTGTGCCCCTGCCTGGCATGTGCCCAGGACACTAATTTTATAATCTGCCGCTCTGCGTGACTAACAAGCAGATTACTTGATGTAGTGACTCCATGCCAGCTTGATGACTTGAATTTAAAGGGGAACTTTTCATATTTTAAATCGTTTCTTGCCCCATCAAATCTGGGTTGGGGGGCCTCATCCTCCAATTTCAAGTTGCCAGTCAGAAAGTGCTCCCTTCCTTAAAGGGGTTGGCTCGCTACAATGATTGGGTTTTAATTAAAAGATCTTTAAAAAACAAGCAGCTTTGCAATATATGTTCATTACAAATGTCCTACTGATTTTGAGTTATCCCTGGTAGTAGTAGTGCATCAGCTTCTCAAATCACTATAGCAGCCGACCTGTTGATTTTTATCTCACTGGCTGCCAGTCCTGGTGACTCATCTGCTTCTCAATACAGGTCCGAGCACAGAGCCCCTCCCGCACAGTATGTGATGCTTCTGGAGGGGAGGGCTCTGGCTTCTGTGTCTGTGTAGCTGTGCTGCCTGGATTAACCCTGTGTGTGCCTGCTCCCTCCTGCTCTCTACACAGATTGAGGAGACCAGAGGTGAGGCTGATCTGTGGTCAGTACGATGTGACAGCAGTGAAGTGTGTTACTATAATCATGATGTGTCTGTGGAGCTCTTACTATACTAATGGAACAGATCAGGGGGGCATGTGAACGCTTCATGCTCTGCTGTATTAGTGACACATTGTGATTATAGTAACACACTTCACAGCTGCCCTGTGTCTGTTCTGACAGGGTTTGTTTGTTGTTGCTTGAGATGTCCGTGGAGATTTGTATGCTAAGCAGGGGGTATAGGAACCTTTACATCCCCCCCCTGCTCTGCTATTAGCATACACAGCTTCACAGACCTCTCCACACTCATAGATCAGCCCTCTCCCTGCTGTCTCCTGACTCTGTGCAGCTGATTCAGCAGTGAGCAGCAGATCTAGGCAGGCACACACAGGGTTAACCCTGGCAGCAAACCCCCTCGCCCTCCCCCTGCGGTATAGAAGTTACTGCAGTCAGAGGAGGAGAGCTGTCTGTGTGCTGACGGGAGGGGTAAGGGGGAGGAGAAGAGGCAGACAAGAAGTACGCTCCTGAATTCAAAAATCCTATGCTGCCAGAAACACTGAGGTAGGCTGAAAGCCTGTAGTGAGACAACTCCTTTAAGCACAGGTGTAGTCTTCTTTACATTTCTTAAGTGGCCACTGCTGCAGGGAAATAACATGTGACTGCTATTGGTTTACCTGATTGGCTAAAAGAACTTAAAGGGATTTTACCACAAAGGCCTTTCATGCCTGGCTTGTCCAGCTTCAGCTTTCAGTGTGTTTGATTTGTTTGAACTGCATATCATGTGACTCAGAAGACTTGACATCAACATGTCTTTCCTCAGTGTGCTCAATCTAGTCAAAAAAGTAACTGCAGAAAACTCTAAAGAGCATTGGGTTGTACAACACATATCCCGGCAACAGAAAAACCCAATTAAAATATAACTTTTAATAAATATGCATTAAAATAGAATGCAAAAATTATCCCACCAATCAAAAAGTGATCAATTAAAATGGTTACTCAAATGGGCTAGAACAAGACTTACGGTTAGATGATTTTCCGAGAAGACAAAAATACAGTAAGTCCTGAGATTTAGTGCCAATCACAACATAGTGGGAAAACCTACATTAACCCTATTGTCTCCCTATCTAAAGGTGGGTACATCGCCCCAAAAAGGGCGGCTCCTCAGGAAAATAGTCCCCAAGGTATAACCTAGTCCTAAGCAATAAGCCACAAGGAAAAAAGAGAAAAATAGGACATAGTAATGTCCACCATACCTGACGCGTTTCCCCCTTCTGAATAGTAAGGGTTCCTCAGGGGACACAAAAAAGTGTCGCCTTTCCGCCGAAAATAGTATCTGCACGTGGTGGATCATGGCTGCGCCCACCGGAAGAAGTCTTGGCGTGGCTGCCATGCTTGTATATAGCGGCAGATTTGTTATGAGGTTAGTAAAGTGCATGGGGAGTTTTCATTGACTACTGTTTTATTGGGAGGAGTCCTATTTGCACATTTAGGGGCCGTTCACACGGCTTATTTCGCCGCGGATTGGAGTCGTACTGCGCGCCGGATTTGTGCTGCAGTACGGCTCCAATCCGTCGCAGTAATTACGGTAATCCACAGTTCTCATAGAGAACAGTGGATTCCGTCGCTCCTCCCCGCTCGGCGAATCCACCGGGCGGGGAGAAAGTGACATGCACATTAGCCCCGGTTCACACGGCTTATTCAAGCCGTAATTGCGAGCCGGATTTCACTCGCAATTCCATCTTGAATAAGGTGCGGGGGCGCGGCCCGCCGGCCCCATAGACTTGCATTATCCACGGCGCGTATTGCGCCTGGATAATGTGCAGGTGACTTTAGAAGAGACGGAATACATAGTTTTCTATGAGAACTGTGGATTACCGTAATTACTGCGACGGATTGGAGCCGTACTCAGTGCAAATCCGGCGCGCAGTACGGCTCCAATCCACGGCGAAATAAGCCGTGTGAACGGCCCCTTATCCAGGCGCAATACGCGCCGTGGATAATGCAAGTCTATGGGGCCGGCGGGCCGCGCCCCCGCCCCTTATTCAAGCCGGAATTGCAAGCGAAATCCGGCTCGCAATTATGGCTTGAATAAGCCGTGTGAACCTCACCTTAGAGTGCAGCTCAATACCTTTAGCGGCCTCCGTTTGATTTGCAGTGCCAGATCTGTTGTTGGGTATACCGTTTTACTATCACGGTTTATCTGGATACCTTTATCACTATTAAGCCATGTTCACACAGCTTATTCCCGACGGATTTGTGAGCCGTATTGAGCTCACAAATCCGCCGTGAATAAGGGGTGGGACGAGGGCGGGGCCGGAGCACGGCGGGGGCGCCGCTCCCGGCCCCATAGACAATGCATTGTTTACGGCGCGTCCGCGCCGTAAATAATGTGCAGGTCACTTTCTCCCCCTGCGGTGGATTCGCCGAGCGGGGAGGAGCGACGGAATCCACTGGTCTCTATGAGAGCAGTGGATTACCGTAATGACTCCGACGGATTGGCGCCGTACTGAAGCACAAATCCGGCGCGCAGTTCGGCGCCAATCCGCGGCAAAATAAGCCGTGTGAACGAGGCCTTAACATCAGAATAGTTGATCTTCTTTTTTTTTTTTTTTTTAATCAACACTTTTGTGACCCCTGAGGTACCCTTACTATTCAGAAGGGGAAAAGCGTTTTTTTCTCTTTTTTTCCTTGTGACTTATTGCCTAGGAATAGGATATACCTTAGGGACAATTTTTCCATGGAGCCGCCCTTTTTTGGGGTGATGTCCCCGCTTTTAGGTAGGGAGACAATAGGGTTAATGTAGGTTTTCCCACTGTGTTGTGTTTGGCACTAAATTTCAGGACTTTTTTGTATTTCTGTTTTCTCGGAAGATCATTTAACTGTAAGTCCGGCTCTAGCCCCTTTGTGTAACCATTTTAATTGATCACTATTTTGATTGGTGTATATTTATTAAAAGTTATATTTTAATTGGGTTTTTCTGTTGCCGTCATTCTAGTCAGTTGTGAGTAACTACAATGTAGCTGAGTGGTTAGCACTTCTGCCTTTCAGCATAGGTGGCTAGGTTCAAATGCCTGCAGGAATCAAGCATGGATTTTTTTTTTCTCAATGCACATACCTGATTTGAGGCTTATTTTTTATTTGTTTATTTATTTGTACTCTTTGACTAATTTCTAAGGAGTACAGAGGACAGGAGAAGAATGACAGCATCTGGGGTTCAACACTGGCTCAGCAGTGAGTGAGTGTGATTACTAGGCAGGGAATAGACTGTCTGAGAGGAGAGGTGATTTCTGAGCATGTGCGGCCAGGACTGAGGAGCTCTCGTCACTGGTCGTATCCCTTAGAGACTAACTGTGCACTATGGATCACTAAGGGAGCAGATAAAACAAAAATGCTTCAGAATTTTTAATAATGTTGAATGATGAAAATGTTTATTATTTAATTTATAAGCTTCTCGCATCAATTTTACTTCGTAGTAAAACACCTTTAAACAAGGGAGGGTATATGTGGCTAATTTCCAATCCTCTGAGGAGTTAAGTGGGTTCAATCGAACCCTTCAATGTAGTATTTATAGCCTGAATCTGGTAGGGTACGAATTATTCCCTAAACCTGTAAAATCTTATAAGATCCATGGTTTGAAGGGAATCATTTTTACTCTACCTGGTTCATACTACAAACACTAAACTAGAGGGAACTTAAATTATATCTACTAAACAGATCCTCAGGGGTCTGAAAATCAGCTTAGTAATTAGTATTCCTTCCCTTGCTTAAGCTCCCCATAGACATGTCATGTGACTTTTGTCAGTTCACCTAAGTGGCTAAGGGGAACTTAAGCAGGGGAAGGCATATGTGGCAAGCTAATTTCCAGTCCCCCAAGGATCTGCTTAGTGAGTACAATTGAACCCTCTAGTTTACTATATGTAGTAGAATTCGGGTAATGTATTCTCTTTGAGCCATAGATCTTCCAAGATCCTACAGGTGTCATTGCTGCAGAGAAGTGTGTTATGACTGTCGGTTTACCGGATTGGGTAACAGAATTTAAGCAGGTGAGGGCATAAGTAGCAAGCTACTTTCCAGTCCCCCCGAGGATCTGTTTAGTGGGTACAATTGAACTCCCCAATTTAAGTATTTGTTGTAGGAGTCGGGGAGGGTAAAATCTATTCCCTTTGGGCCATGGATCTTCTATACAGCAGTAAAATCTTAAGATTCATGGTTCTATGGGAACAGTTCTTACCTTATCCGATTCATAATACAACTACTCAATTAGATTATTCAATTGTATCCACTAAACAGATCCTCGGGGGACTTGAAATTAGTTTGCCACGTATGCCTTCCAGTTCTAAAGATCCTCTTAGCCAGTCGGAGGAACCGACTGTAGTCGCATGACACTTCTCTATAGCAGTGACACTTCTAAAATCTTAGGTGTCATGTGACTGCTGTTGGTTCGCCTTATTGGCTAAGAGGAATTGAAGCAGGGGAGTGAATACATGACAATTTCCAGTCCCTTGAGGATTTGTTGAATGAGTACGGTTGAACTTTTTGGTTTCGTGTTTGTAGTATCAATTTGGGAAGCTAAGAGCTAATCCCTTTAAACCATAGATCTTCAAAGATTTTACAGGTGTCATTGCTGCAAGGACGTGTCCACTGACTGCTGTTGGTTCATCTGATTGGCTAACAGAATTTAAGCAGGGGAGGGCATATGTGGAAAGCTAATTTCCAGTTCCTTGAGGATTTCTTTAGTGTGTACAATTGAATCGTCTGGGAAAGTGTTGGTAGTATGAATCAGGATTAAAACTATTCTCTTTGAACCATGAATCTTCTAAGATTTTTCAGGTGTCACTGCGACATTGAAATGTCATGTGACTGCTGGCAGTTCATCTGATTGGCTAGTGAGAACTTAAAGGGGTTGTCTCATCTCAAAGTTTCATAGGATGCATGAAAGAAATAATGCTGCTTTGCTCTGTCACTTCCTGGTCAAGCTGTCTGTAATTAGCATATGAGCTCCATGCATTCAGACTCCTGCTAATTAGATAAATCTCATGCTGTCAGGGCCAGGGAAGCTTCTGAGTTAAAGTAAACAGTAGTAATTACTGTTTTAACTGAAAGATCAGATAACAAACAAGCTCTCACTGTCCATAGTTCTGTGTGATGACATCACTTCCTGCTATCAGATAGAACAAACACCAGGGGAGAAGAAGTACACAGGTCGGTCACTTGGGAAACCAGAGAGAGCACAGAAGGTGATAAAATCACTTGTAGCTCCTCAACAAACAAAAAAAGAACAACGCAATATATTTGGAAAACGTCTTCATTTAGTGTTCCCTACATGTTGAAAGCTAATCTTTGTAGCAAGACAACAACTTTCAGCAAGGGAGGGCATATATGGCAAGCTAAATTCAGTCCCCTGTGGAGAACTGTTGATAGTAAGAATCCGGTAGGGTAAAAACTATTCCCTTCTAAGACTTTTTAGGTGTCACTGCTCCAGGGAAATGTCATGTGACTGCTGTCAGTTCATCTGATTGGCTAATGGGAACTTAAGCAGGGGAGGGCATACGTGACGAGCTAAATCCAGTCCCCTGAGGATCTCCCTATCGGATAAGTGTTGATATTAAGGATCAGGTAGGGTAAAAACTATTTCCTTCTAAGACTTTTTAGGTATCACTGCTCCAGGGAAATGTCATGTGACTGCTGTCAGTTTATCTGATTGGCTAATGGGAACTTAAGCAGGGGAGGGCATACATGACCAGCTTAATCCAGTCCCCTGAGGATCTGCCTATCGGATAAGTGTTGATAGTAATAACCAGGTAGGGTAAAAACTAATCCCATATAAGACGTTAGGGGCCACATGTATGAAACGGTTTTGGTCTAAAACTCACATTTCCCCCATAGGTTTCTATGGGGAAAAAAGTGAGTTTTAGACCAAAACCGTTTCATACATGTGGCCCTAGGTGTCACTGCTCCAGGGAAATGTCATGTGACTGCTGTCAGTTCATCTGATTGGCTAATGGGAACTTAAGCAGGGGAGGGCATACGTGACGAGCTAAATCCAGTCCCCTGAGGATCTCCCAGTCGGATAAGTGTTGATATTAAGGATCAGGTGGGGTAAAAACAATTTACTTCTAAGACTTTTTAGGTATAACTGCTCCAGGGAAATGTCATGTGACTGCTGTCAGTTCATCTGATTGGCTAATGGGAACTTAAGCAGGGGAGGGCATACATGACAGGCTAAATCCAGTCCCCTGAGGAGCTGCCTATTGAGTTTAATTGAACCCTCTGGTTTAGTGTTGTGAATCGGGTAGGGTAAGAACTATTCCCTCTGAATCTCGGATCTTCCAAAATTTCACATGTTTTTGGATAGGACACGACTCGCCCGTTCCTCTCTGTTACAGTAACATAGCTATATCTATATTCATTTTGCCTTGACGTAATGGGAATAAACACCAGATCCATATTTCCAGTGCCCGTGCCCGGCTTCTGTGTATGATTCTCTCCCTTGTTTGTTAATTCACCAGTCCACGAGCTGTGCTTAATGTCTTTTGACAGCCGGAGCATTGCATTGCCTGTCATGCCAAACCTTTAGCAGGTCCCTTAATCACGGCTCAGTGGGCACACCAGCCTCTGCCGTCATCTCGCTGGAGAATAAATCCTTTCCTACATTAAGGAGGTCACTCGAACGCCGACTCTGTGTGGGGTTGTGTGAGCCTTGTCAAATAGAAGGGGATGGTTTATGGTGTCATGGGAACCCCAGTCCTATCCTCCACCCCCGGCCTGGGGTTCTCTGCAATGATGAATATTTAATTTTACAATGCTATATTGTTTCTGCTTTCTCGCTGTATTGTTTGTTCCATAGACAGAATGTGTTTTATTAGGCTGCAAGGTCAAGTGCAGACAATGGAAAGGGTGAATGTGCCATATTTGCTGCCAGGGCAACTCGGTAAAGGAGAGTATTGCTCAGATTAGAATCCTTAACCCCACTTGGACATGTTTAAGGGAACCTGTCAGGTGGTATATGCTGCCTTATCTGATAGCAGGATGTGATAGAGGAGAGGAGCTGAGCTCTGTGATATATAGGGTTATATGATAGAGGAGAGGAGCTGAGCTATGTGATATATAGGGCTATATGATAGAGGAAGAGAAGCTGAGCTTTGTGATATGTTGGGTTGTAGGATACAGAAGAAGCTGAGCTCTGTGATATATAGGGTTATATGATAGAGGGAGAGAAGCTGAGCTCTGTGATATATAGGGTTATATTGTAGAGAGGAGCTGAGCTCTGTGATATATAAGGTTATATGATAGAGGAGAGAAGCTGAGCTCTGTGATATATAGGGTTATATGATAGAGGGAGAGGAGCTGAGCTCTGTGATATATAAGGTTATATGGTAGAGGGAGAAAAGTTGAGCTCTGTGATATATAGGGTTATATGATAGAGGAGAGGAGCTGGTTGTGATATATAAGGTTATATGATAGAGGAGAGGAGCTGAGCTCTGTGATATATAGGGTTATATGATAGAGGGAGAGGAGCTGAGCTCTGTGATATATAGGGTTATATTGTAGAGAGGAACTGAGCTCTGTGATATATAGCGTTATATGATAGAGGAGCTGAGCTCTGTGATATATAGGGTTATATGATAGAGGAGAGAAGCTGAGCTCTGTGATATATAGGGTTATATGATAGAGGGAGAGGAGCTGAGCTCTGGGATATATAGGGTTATATGATAGAGGGAGAGGAGCTGAGCTCTGTGATATATAAGGTTATATGATAGAGGAGAGAAGCTGAGCTCTGTGATATATAGGGTTATATGATAGAGGGAGAGGAGCTGAGCTCTGTGATATATAGGGTTATATGATAGAGGGAGAGGAGCTGAGCTCTGTGATATATAAGGTTATATGATAGAGGAGAGAAGCTGAGCTCTGTGATATATAGGGTTATATGATAGAGGGAGAGGAGCTGAGCTCTATGATATATAGGGTTATATATAGAGGGAGAGGAGCTGAGCTCTGTGATATATATAGGACATGTCCCCACCGCAGAGGACAAATACCTGATTGGTTTATCTGACTGGTTTTTGTTCCGTGCCCAGGGGGTGGGGATGGGGGTGGGGGGAACCTGGGACAGCTTTTCTCACATTGACATGCACATATTCCGTCCAAAGACCGGACGGAAGAATGTGCATGTTGAATGTTTTCCTGGGTGGAACACCCGTGCAGTGGGGACTGCTGCATAGGTTATCCATAGAGCCCCGTTGTGCAAAACCGCAAACCATCTGAAAAACCGTCCCGAATCCTGTGCCGTGGGGACAAGCCGATAGGGTTATATGATAGAGGGAGAGAAGCTGAGCTCTGATATATAGGGTTATATGATAGAGAAACTGAGCACTGATATATAGGGTTATATGATAGAGGGAGAGAAGCTGAGCTCTGTGATATATAGGATTATATGATAGAGGGAGAGGAGCTGAGCTTTGCGCAGTGTGTGCAGGGAGACAGACTCTCCTCTGAAAACTGGAATGGCAACACCCAGCTGACTGATTCAGCAATAGATTTATAGGAGGAATAACAGAGGAACAGTACAACACAGAGATATAAGAGAAGATGCAGCAGAATCTTTATTTCACAGGATTCACAAGGATTTACTAAAATAGACCCGTCAGGAGATGTCACGGGTTACATCACGATGGGAAGACCAAGGGGTTGGGGCAGGTCCTGTAGGGAGTTTCTGGGATGCATTGGTTACAAACTACTAAAAGTTCTCAATGGAAGGATAACTGGTGATAAGACTCATTGATCTGAGTTGGGATGTAAGTTTGTACTGTATGTAAGTCAGTACAGGTATTTTTATTAAATGTAACTCCAGCACAAAAGGTTTCTTTTTTTAGTTTTGGGTAGTGTTGTTTTAGATTTGTTTTGCTGTCTGTGCCCCTGTTTAGAAGATTTCACCTCATTTTCACCCCACGTGCTGCTGTGGCATGCTGGCACTTGTCGTTCCACAGCTACTATCTGCTGTGGAGCATGGAACTACAAGCAGCAGTTTGCCCAATAAGCCTCCGTTTGTAACTAGGGGATAGATGTAAGTCGGAACTGTGTGTGTGTGTGTGTGTGTGGTGTGTGTGTGTTGTGTGTGTGTGTGTATGTGTGTGTGTGTGTGTGTGTATGTGTGTGTGTGCATGTATGTGTGTGTGTGCATGTATGTATGTATATATATATAATCACACACCCAAATATTTGGGCTACAGAAGCTTTTCTTTGTGGTCAGATGTATGTATGGGTTTCACCCAGCTTTCCCACATACTTATGTAAAGACAGAATATAGTGGACGACCTGATAACCTAAATCTGCTGGTGCATTTGTTTTCCATATTATTTTTGGGGGGCATTTTAATTCCATGAGCCCTGAAACACGGTCGTCCCCCACCTCCCTGCAATTAAGAAAAACTCCCACACCCTTGAATAAATTGCGCGACTTTCGGAAGTCTTTTCACACACAATGGCTCCAGAACACATTTGCACTTGTTGTAAATGGAGTTTCTCTGAATAAGTGTCTTGATAATGGAGGGTCGGGTGAAACCGAGGGTAAAATATTCCTTTTATTTTTTATTTTTTTTTATAACCAAGCGGATATGTGGTTGAAAGAAAAGTCCATTAAAGTAAGCGAGATACGGGTGCGGGATAAATAATGCATTCAAATAGCAGAGCGCCCTCCCACCCCCAGTGAGCAAATATTTATGGTGCCCCTGACGAGAGGGTATCTGATCTGGAAATTATAACCTCACGAGGCTTTCTTGCGGACTCCCTGTTGCGAGATGGGTTAATTATTGTGGAGTGTTTACCAGGGAGTCTGACATTGTGAATAATGGGCATGTCTGGAAGCAGCCGAGCTGTCAGCAAGGTGGCACTTTATGGTTGGAAAGCTGCTTGCAGAGAATTGGGCTGTCATCTGATGCAACCTGCTTAAGTATGGAACGTGGGCCTGAGATATTTTGCCTCGTTTGCTCGATTTAGAAGCCCATTTTTTTCCCTTCCTGGTGGGAGGCACCATTTTCTTTTTTCGTACCCCCTTTTTTTTGGCCTACATACAAGTAAACTTGGCTTATTATCCGTTGCTCGGAACCCTTTTCGTTTCCTCTTATGGATTTTCTTGTGGGGCCCCCTGCTTGGGGCAGGATCCGGAGCGACAACACCCACAGAAAACGCATGTATCTGATCGTCTTACATATTTATTTGGGGTTTATAAAACCGGACTTTGCATCGTTAAAGAGGAATCTCACCCAAATTATGAGCTTTACATTAGGTGAGATAAATAGACTATTACCAAATACATTGCTCTTCTGATTTTGCTTTATTTCAGAGTTAAAGCAGTTCTTATCTTTTTTTTTGGGGGGTTACTGACCATCTGTTTTGATGACGTCAGTCTCTATTGCATGGTGTCAGCAGCACAGGAGCTTAATAGTTTCTTACTGACAAACTTTAGACCTCTGTAGCCATGTGCCCTGTTGTTTAAACCCCTCCATCACCAATGTTCCTCTAACAGGCTCAGCTAGGAATTGCAGAGCTGATGTGTCAGTCACTGCTGTAGAACCGCCCCAGGGCATAAATGGGTAGTGGGAGCCTGAAGCTGTAGAACCGCCCACAGCCTGAACAGGAAAGGGAGCCTGAAGCTGTAGAACTGCCCACAGCCTGAACATGAAGTGAAGCGTAGCTGAACCCTGAAGAAACACTGTAACTGCACAGCCTGAACAGGAAGGGGAAGCCTGAAGCTGTAGAACCGCCCACAGCCTGAAGGGGAAGGCTTAAGCTGTAGAGCCGCCCCCGGCCTGAGCAGGAAGTGGGAGCCTGAAGCTGTAGAACCACCCCCTGCCCTAGCAGGAAGTGGGAGCCTGAAGCTGTAGAACCACCCCCAGCCTGAGCAGGAAATGGGAGCCTGAAGCTGTAGAACACCCCGCCCACAGAATGGAGCCTGAACGAGAAAAAAGTGGGAGCCTGAAGCTGTAGAACCGCCCACAGCCTGAACAGGAGTGGGAGCCTGAAGCTGTAGAACTGCCCACAGCCTGAACATGAAGTGGGAGCCTGAAGCTGTAGAACTGCCCACAGCCTGAACAGGAAGGGGAAGCCTGAAGCTGTAGAACCGCCCACAGCCTGAAGGGGAAGCCTGAAGCTGTAGAGCCGCCCCCGGCCTGAGCAGGAAGTGGGAGCCTGAAGCTGTAGAACAACCCCCTTCCTGAGCAGGAAGTGGGAGCCTGAAGCTGTAGAACCACCCCCAGCCTGAGCAGGACATGGGAGCCTGAAGCTGTAGAACCACCCCCAGCCTGAGCAGGACGTGGGAGCCTGAAGCTGTAGAACCACCCCCAGCCTGAGCAGGAGGTGGGAGCCTGAAGCTGTAGAACCACCCCCAGCCTGAGCAGGAAGTGGGAGCCTGAAGCTGTAGAACCGTCCATTGCACAAAGCTTATACGTTTGGTATGTAGGGCCAATATAGTCCCAAATGAACTAGGTCTGCCCCATAGATTTCTTTGGCCCCTGCCTGTGAATGGTGACGAATACCACAAATGGGGGCATGAAATGTGATGTGAATAGGGCTTTAGAGACCAGGGTAGGGCTATAAGCAAGGCTAGTACCAGATGCCACTGTGGGATAATGGTTGTCATTTAGCAGCATCGTATCCCAGCCTGTCCAGTGTGTTTCATTGGATTGAACGTTTTGCAGCACATCTGTAGGGGTTACAATAAAAAAATTAAGGTAGAAAAATCCACAGCAGAATTCTATAGCAGACAAGTTGATGAGGTTTTCCAAGACTTAAAAAAAACAAAAAAAAACTCCTTCCCATTTTGCTGAAATAGAAAATTTCCCCATGCTGACCTCTCATATTACCACTGATCCAGTTCTTGTGCCCCACCCCCTCTCCTGGCTCCTCACTGATGAGGTCATGTTCATGGATCACATGATGCTGCAGCCAATCACTGAGCTCTGTAGACACATGATATACATGCATGCAGTCAGTGATTGGCTGTAGCATCGTGTGATCCATGAACATGACCTCATCAGTGAGGAGCCGGGGGAAACACTGGAGCAGGAAATTGGTGAATCTACACCAGAATCCGCACAATTTTTAATGCATGTGTCGTTGATTTTGTAATTTTTGCCATAATTTTTTTTTTAGCAGAATATTCAACCTTTGTGGAGCTAAGAAAAAGGATCTTTCCTCTTGACTGACTAGTGTTTTTTTTCACTGAATAATTGTAGTCTTTGTGGAATAGAAAAACTCGAGCAGCTTTTTGTAGAAGTCTGAATTTTGTCGTTCCCCAATTATTCGTATTGGAAATTTATAAATAAATTTTTTGGTGTCTCATTGATGTCGGAAATGGTACCACCCACTTGTCATTTTATGTATACATTTCCAGGAAGAATAACGGAAGAACAGAACAGCACAGTGTTCTAAAATAAAAAAACATTTATGCTATTTATCATACATGAAAAAACTTTGAGATTCTTGGTTCACATATTTTTGATCAAAAAATGCTTAAGCTGCCCACGAACTTACAACGTGATCTCAGGTCGGGCAGTCCTATGCTATCTTTACCTCTCAATAGAGCCAAATCCAGGCCTCTCACTGGGTCAACCGACCTCCATTATCCAGAGAGAAAGAAAATAAAAAAATATGTGAACCAAGAATCTCAAAGTTTTTTCATGTATGATAAATAGCATAAATGCTTCTTTAGAGGTGCCTCCATTTTGGTTTTCTGCACCACGCCCACTTTCACAGACTGTTATAAGAGTGCAGCTTGCAGGTTTGGTGTTTTTTTATTTTCTTTCTCTCTGGATAATGGAGGTCGGTTGACCCAGTGAGAGGCCTGGATTTGGCTCTATTGAGAGGTAAAGATAGCGTAGGACCACCCGACCTGAGATCACGTTGTAAGTTCGTGGGCAGCTAAAACAAAAAAAGGCACATATTTACTAAAATCTGTCTGGACAGCCATACAGTGTCGGCGGCACGCAGAGGAGAGTTGCTATTGTAATGCTGGTGTCTGCTGCAGTCAAACATGTCTCAGATTTGTCGCCTCTTTATCTTTAAAGGGGTTCTCCAAAACTTTTATCAACCTCCCTCCTACTGTGCTAAACTACAAAATTAAACCATATGCACCTCTCCCATCCCCTCCGTTCCAGTATCGTCGTCCCCCCACCTCTGTTCATCACTGATGACATCCCGTTCATGGATCACATGATGCTGCAGCCAATCACTGACCTCTGTGGTCACATACTGTACATGCAGATTGGCCGCAGCATCATGTTATCCATGAACGTGATGTCATCAGTGAGGGAGCACAAGCTGTGGCAGTGCTGGAACGGTGGTGATGGGAGAGGTAAGTATGGGATAATTTTCTGTTTGGTGGTAGGGAGTTTTTTTTTCAAGTCTTGGAATACCCCTTTTAGAGCAGTACATGAAAGTCATGTCGCCGTGGCCCTTTGGGTAGGCACCATAAGATCTGCATCTTGACGTGTGCTGTTGGGGTGTACTTTTTTTAGGTGCGGTCTTTGGGGGGCATCATCCACAGAAGAACATCTCAGAACGTATTTCACCTTCTGGGCTGGCATGCAAAAATTAGATTTCTTTTTAATCTGGATTTCTCTATGTTGCGGTGCTCGGCTGGCATCCCTGTGGAGTTCCTGAGCTCAACCTTCGCCGTCAAGCACTGTCAAAGTGCTTCAGCTTTTCTTCTTCTTCTTTCAGTTTTAAGGGGTCCTTTTTGTCTGAGAACAGAAAAATACCAAACGCCTCTCACGGGGGCAAAGTCTGCACCTGTTCGTTCTTCCTGTTTTCAAGGGTGAAGCTTGAAACTTACTTTAAATTGGGGGAGAGCATGATCTTAAAGGGAAACTTTAAGATCTCTGCACACTGTGACAGTAATGCTCAAAGCTTGCATTTCTGTAACACATTTTTTTTTTTTCCCACGCCGGGAATTGGGTCAGCCGTATGCTAATTTTGCATTTGCCTACAGCTGTCGGATGGCGGTTGTGTGACAAGTGGGCGTCGCCCTGTGAGGGTATTTACACGTTGCGGTCATAGCAGCGGTGACATGATGAGAACTGGCATTCGTATTGGGGGTCTTGCATACCTCCAAACCTTTTATGATGGGCAGAGAAGGGCACCTAGAGTTTACGGTGTCAAGGATTCAATTTTGAATGCCTAGTGATTCTCTTAAATAGGTTTTTCTGGAAATTTTTGTGATTCTCTTCAATAAGTTTTTCTGGAAATTTTAATATAAATATTCTTGAAATATAGACTTTTTTTAAAGTCTTCATTTCACAAAGTCTAACATAAAGTTAAGACCCAGACAAGTATTTTTTGAAGCAATATTATAAGATTATTTATTAAAGAGGCTGTCTCACTACAAGGATTGCTGCTTTTTATGTTAAAGATCTTGCAAAAACAAGTCACTTTGAATATATGTCTATTAAGTGTCCTACCTCTTCCTAGATATCCCCTCTTGTATGGGCTGCATCAGCTCCTCAGGTCGCTATAGTTACAGATCTGTTTGATCTAACCCGATAGGCTGCCAGCACTGGTTGCTATAGCTACAGACCTGTTCACTTCTAACTGCCAACCTATTTAGGAGATGCCCAGTAACCATAACGCCCTGAATTCAAAGTGAAACCAAGAAAACAGGACTGAGGTAAGATGAATCAATGTAGTGAGATAACCCCTTTAATGCAAATCTATATCCCATGTGAAAGAGAGACATTCACAGAGCAAAGAGGGACATGGGTTAAACATGGGGGATGTCCCTCCAAAAGAGGGACACGTGGGTGGTATGGGCTTGCAGGGCCGGGACAATGAGTAAGCAAGGGTAGGCGATCACCTAGGGTTCCACTTCATCCCAGGCAGAAAAGGGGACGCAAGGAGGCATGGAGTGGGCTGGATTTTCCATTTTTGGGGCGCTTTGTGCCTTATTTGCCTAGAACACCAGAATACCTTGTCCCAGTCCTGTGGGCTTGCACCATTTTTTTGAGGTATGTGGGCAGGATGGTAGGCACTTTGGCTGGCAAATTAATGTTCCAGAAAAGTTTTGGGCGGCAAAACTCTTTTAGGGTATGTTCACACGGGGTAATTTCGTTGCGCATTTCCCCACGTATTTGTGCTCTAATACGGGCAAGATGTGCGCTGAAATTACGGTAATCCATAGTTCTCGTAGAGAACTATGGATTACGCCTCCTCTCTCCGCTCGTACAATACAATCGTATGGTACACGCAGGGAGATAAATGACATGTCAATTACTTGCGGAGAATACGCACCACGAGTAATGAATGTCAATGGGGCCGACCCCCCCCCCCCCCCTCCGCCCCGCTGGAGTACGCGCGTATCAGCGCGAGTGCCCGAAACACATAATGTTACTGTACATGCCACAGTACATTGTGTGAACATACCCTAAGGCCTCGTTCACACGGCTTATTTTGCCACGGATTGGCGCCGTACTGCGCGCCGGATTTACGCTTCAGTACGGCGCCAATCCGTCCCTGTCATTACGGTAATCCACTGCTCTCATAGAGAACAGTGGATTCCGTCGCTCCTCCCCGCTCGGCAAATGCTATGGGGCCGGGGAGCCCCAGTCCCGCCCCTTATTCACGGCGGATTTGTGAGCCGGATTGCGCTCACAAATCCGTCGGGAATAAGCCGTGTGAACACGGCCTAAGGGGAATTCCCACTATACGCCCGCTTTGGGAAGTATGCGCTCACCAGTGCGTACGTCTCACAGCGCTCCGACCCGGCTCCATTCACCCTCCCTTTCCCTGGCGTGTAATGAGAGCTATGATTTTACCGTATTTGCGGGGTGTAATTACGCCCTGAAGTACGCCCTGCAAATATTGTCTTGTAAAGTAAAATTGGATTTTATATTGGGGCACAATGCATATAATATCATAGGTTGCCGCCCCTCTCCAGCATTAAAAGCGGCTGCTTTTTTCATTTTGAGTGGCCGGCGTACTCTATTCTTCCTGCAGTCACTGAATGGAAGGAAAACATTGGGCCTCATTTCTCGAAACGGTCTAATACAAAGACAGTCTTTGTTGCCCCTAGCAACCTATTACAACTCATTGCAACCAATGGGAGCTCAGCTTTCATTTTGCCACAGCAGTAGAAGAAATGAAAGCTGAGCTCTGATAGGTTGCTATGAGCTCTGATTAGGGAAACAGTCTTCCTGCTAGACAGTTTGATAAATGAGGCCTAAAGTTGACATTCAGATTTTAAAAACCTCTCCTAAACATGTGCCGCTGTCACAGGAAAATCAGAATTTTTTAAAATGTTTTCAACATCTTAATTTCCATTTTGCCTTAATTGCCTGCCTTTTAGGGAAAAAATCCTTCCTGACTCCAATCTGGCATCAGAATAAATCCCTGGATCAGCGACGACTTGTTCTACTATTACATCTAGAAATGTATCCAGGGGGTTTTTTGGGGTTTTGGGGGGGACCCTTCTCTAGAATCCCCGGGTCACTATAACTTGTTATATTATTACATCTAGAAATGTATCCAGCCCCTTCTCCAGAATCCTGGTCACTATAACCTGTTATATTATTACATATAGAAATGTATCCAGACCCTTCTCCAGAATCCTGGTCACTATAACTTGTTCTATTATTACATCTAGAAATGTATCTAGACCCTTCTCCAGATCCCGTGTCACTATAACTGTTATATTATTACATCTAGAAATGTATCCAGACCCTTCTCCAGAATCCTGCTCACTAGAACTTGTTATATTATTACATCTAGAAATGTATCCAGACCCTTCTCCAGAATCCCGGTCACTATAACCTGAATCCTTTTCTATGTTTATGTAGAACCTTTCTTTTCGCTAGACATAGAGGACTCTCCCTTGTTCTAGATACAATCCTCAGTGCTTTCTCGGATTCCAGAAAAGTTGGGTGACAGACTATTATCGCTTCCCACTCATCTTTCCTGGAAATGGAGGAACATGATTAATCAAGCCATAGAGTGGATGTCCTGCCATGATCATACAATCTTAGGGTGTATACACCTTGGGCCTCATGTATCAAAACTGTCTACAAGTAATACTGTCGTTGTAGCCCATAGCAACCAACCAGAGCCCATAGTAACCATTCAGACTCCAGCTTTTGTTTTTCCAGAGCAGTATAATACTACGTTCACGCGACCGATTACGACGCTGATTCGTCGCTGACAGTTTTATCATTGACCCCATTTATTCTCGGGAATAGAAAAAAAAGCTCATTTCTATATGCTTGGAACTTTAATTTGCCTTGACACATACATTTTCGGCTCCCCTCCCCTGACATTGATCTTTAGGTTGTTTGGGTTCACGCTATCTCCATTATGAATCGTACTCAGGGGATGGAGCTGTGTATATCTGTATATCATGCCGGGCTAAGAATAACTCGAGCTGTAGCTGCACCTCCGTCAAGCCTTATCTTAGCACCCATCAGGTGGCGTATGTCCTCGCCCCCTCCCCAGTGCACTGTCACCGCTTCCTCTTATATGGTAGGTGCATTGAATGCAGCAGGAACTGAAACACAGCTCCAAATAGCAAAGGTCCTACCTGTATGTACTCAACGGGAAGGTTTCAGCGCCGCGGCCGTCCTGCCGCCACCTTCCTGTGTATTGTCATACACCTGAATGATGAATGGAGCCTTTGTTCTGGGTTTGCATACTCCATCTCTGTGCATCTGTTTTCATCCTTCCTAAGCTGCCTCTATGCTCCTGCATGGCAAATCTGCCCACTTCATTAATAGCTATGCATAACTAGGCAAATTTGTAATGTAGGAGTTCAGGAAAGCTAGTAGGGACCTGTACGGGTGCAACTGAAATCAAATTTCACCCGTGACATCTCCTGACAGGTCTGTGTTAGTAACTCCCTGTGTTCCCTGTGAAATAACAATCCTGCAGCCTCTTCTCTTATAACTTTGTGTTGTACTGTTCCTCTATTATTCCTCCTGGAAATGTGTTCCTGAATCTGTCAGCTGGGTGTGACCATTCCAGTTCAGAGGGGCGTGTCCCTGCCCACACTGACTGTCAGCTCGGATTGGCCAACGTCAGACTGTGCAGGGACACATCCTCAACTGGTAACACCCAGCTGACCGATTGGTAATTAATTTCTGGGAGGAATAACGGAGGAACGGCAGAGCATAGAGATTAGTGGAAATATGCTCCAGATTTTTTTTTTTTTTTCATGGGTGACCCAATTATTTACTAAAACAGACCTGTCGGGAAATCACAGGTCCTCTTTGAACAGAACAAGTCACATTTAACATCTGATCAGTTGACTGCGTGTTATAGAGTAGGAAATGATATAGTGGAGCAAATTTATCAATACTGTCTAACTCTTAGGGCTAGTTCACATGGCTTATTGCTGACGTAATTGCGGGACGGATTTCGCCCCGCAATTACGCTGGCTGCCGTGCAGCGGGGGCGGGGGGCCAGCAGCTCGCCGGCCCATAGACTTTATTCACAGGCGGGTATACGCCGAAAGTAATTGACATGTCACTTATCTCCCCCTCGTCGGTATTCGCCCAGCAGGGAGAGGAGACGGAATCCACAGTTCTCTTTGAGACTGTGGATTACCGTAATGACAGAGACGGATTTCAGCCGTACTGCAGCGCAAATACGGCACACAGTACGGCTGAAATCCGTGCCTAAATCAGCCGTGTTAACGAGCCCTTAGGGTATGTTCACACTGCGTGTTGCGGCGCCCATTGTGCGCGCCACAATACGCCGGGTGTTTTTAGAAGTACGCGCTGATCAGTGCGTACTTCTAAAGCACGGGGGAGAAGGGGAGGGGGCACCTTAGACTTCTATTATTCCATGGCGCGTAAACTCCGGGAAGAGGTAAACATGTCACTTTTCAATACGCGTTGGGCAATTACGCCGTGTGAACATACCCTTACACAGTGTGAAGATAGACTAGAGTCATACAATGCGCCGCATGCATCATAGTGTTGATAAATCTGGTGCAGGTTTACACGGTCTACTCTAACTTTACACCTTTAATAAGTTGGCTTACTCTATGCCTGTTTTACTGCATCACCTGTAGGTACAGAATTTTCCAATAAAGAAAACGTCCTTTGGTATACGCTGGTCCATATTGTTCATATATCTTGGAGTTTATAGAGGCTTGGAAGCTGTGGGCCTGGGACCTGTGCAACTGACTACTAAGGACATGTACATGGGACTGCAAGAACTATCCATCTGAGAAGTGGGGTCAGCTTATTTAGTCATGTATTTGTTTTTGTATGAGTTGAGTCTGCCCTGTCATTCAGAAGTTTTATCCCACAGCTAGAGAAGGACGATATTTTATTTGTAATTTTTAACTGTTGAAAAAAAAAAAAATGCTGCCAAAAATGCTAAAAATATAATAGCTTTGCAGGGTTGTTGGGTTTAACAAAAATATTCATTTTTGATGGAAGAGTCCCTTTAAAGGGGTTTTACCATGAAGGATTTTCATGCCTGTTTCTGTCCTGCTTCAGCCTTCAGTGTGTTCAAATGGAGGTGTGTATGATTTGTTTGAACTGCATATCATATGACCCCGTAGGCTTGACATCACCATGCCTTTCCCCACAGTGTATTTGTAGTCAAACAAAAGTCTGTTTATGTAAAGAGCTCTGAGTACTACAATGTAGCTGAATGGTTAGCACTTCTGCCTTTCAGCACAAGGGGCCAAGGTTCAAATCACTGCAGGAAGCAAACCTGGATTTTTTTTTCCTCAATGCACATACCTGATTGAGTTGTTTTTTTTCTATTTATTTATTTGCACTAATTGCTTAGAAATTCAGAGAACAGGTGTAGAATGACAGCACCTGGGGTTGAACACTCGCTCAATAGTGAGTGTGTGTTTGGTAAGGAGTACAGATGACAGTAGTAGAATGAAAGCACCTGGGGTTGAACACTCGCTCAGCAGGGAGTGTGTGTGATTACTAAGCAGGGAATAGACTGACAGTATCTGCCTGAGAGAAGAGGTGAAGTCTGAGCATGTGCGACCAGGTCTGAGGAGCTCTCATCACTGGTCGTATCCCTTAGAGACAAGCTCTACACTATGGATCACTAAGGAAACCTCTAAAACAAAAGTGCTACAGAATTTGTTGAATGGTGGAAATGTTTGTTTAGTTTGCAAACTTCACACGTCAATTTTATTTTGTGGTAAAACCCCCTTTAAGTTTGAGGAACTAAAAACACATCCTAAACAAGTACATCACTTATTCGTTTGCCGTTTTTTTGCAATTTTTTTCTGTGCTTTTAGAAATGTGGCAAAACCACAGTAAAATTTATTGTTGCATGGTTTTGCTGCAATTATGAGAATTGCAAAAAAGGGAAAAATTCCCAACATATATCACGATGAAGATGCTTTACTTTTAAAAAGTGTAATTAAAGTGTCATGTCCCTTCTCAGGCAGATGGCCATAAAGCCCAAGGACACCCCCCTGTATTTCAAGGTTGTTTCTATAACAGGTGGTGATAAATTAGTGGATGCCATTAAAGTGCACAGCCTTTATTAGCTCGGCCCTCTACGGGTAGAGGGAGGTCTTCATTGATCTGCATTTGGCTGACACGCTGATCCTAACAGCTTGCAAAATGGAAGCAATTAGTTTCCGAGACGTAATGATAGATGCTTACAAGGTAAATTGAGTATGTCCGTCTCATCCCTGGCCTGGAGCATCTAATCTGGTGCAGAGATAGGATCAGATAGGAGGCTCAGGTTGTGCTTGTGTGTCATTCGTGAAAAATCGTACACTATCCAGAACACTATGTTAGGAGACGCCATTTGCCAAATTAAATTCTAGCCTGGCCATGATGTGAAAAGTAAAATCTGCAACACGTCCTATGCGTCACTGGTTTATGGCGGTAAGAAAGCGGTTTTAACTGTGAACTTGAATGCGGGGAAACTGCGACTTCATTGGAAACCGCAGGCAATAGGTCTGCATTGTGTGCTGTGTATACACAGCAGTGGCCATCTGAGTGGGGCTCCCCGAATGAATAGCCTGAATATCACAGAGTCTGCTGCACTCTTGTCACTCCTATTGGACAACAGATGCGCTTGTACATGTTCACTAGCTGTTTGACAAATCAGTAGTACAAATCACTATAAGAAACGGGAAAAAATGCTTTTTTTTCTCTGCCTCGCCCATAAACTCATCATTTAAGATGGAAAACTGCTTAAATCATTCTTGAAAAGTATCTGATAACTGAATGTTTAGGTTATAGCTTCCTATAGAAGTCTATGGATAGGGAAGGGGGGGGGGGGGGAAGAGCTGCAGAATGAGACCAAGACTGAAGGAGACAGACGGATGCTCCTAAAAGATGTAGGAAGTGTTGTATCTTGTTCAAATGCTTGATTCGCACCTTAGGCTGTGTTCACACCACATTTGGCGGCTCCGTTATGGTTATATATTTTGGATTCTTAAACTTTTCTGATGGATACCGTGGAGGTTCCATAGGGAACAATAGTGTCTTTTACCAACATTTGCTCCATTTCACAATCATTTCAGAGAGGAAGTCGGAGCCTGAAGCTGTAGAACCGCCCACAGCCTGAACATGAATGGAGCCCAAATCTGTAGAGCCGCCCACAGCCTGAAAAGGAAGTGGGAGCTTGAAGCTGTAGAACCGCCCACAGCCTGAACAGAAAGCGGGAGCCTGAAGCTGTAGAATCGTCCACAGCCTGAACAGGAAGTGGCAGCCTGGAGCTGTAGAACCGCCCACAGCCTGAACAGGATGTGGGAACCCAAATCTGTAGAACCGCCCACAGCCTGAAAAGGAAGTGGGAGCTTGAAGCTGTAGAACCGCCCACAGCCTGAACAGGAAGCGAGAGCCTAAAAGCTGTGAATCTTCCACACCCGGGAAAGGAAAGTGGAGCCTGGGGGTTGTGGGAACCGTCCACACCCTTGAAACAGGAATTTGGGAGTCTGAAGCTGTAAAAAACCAAACCCGCAGCTTGAAAAGGAAGTGGGACCCCTTGAAGCTGTGAAACCCCCCACGGGCCTGAACAGGAAGTGGGGGGCTTAAAAGCTGTAAAACCCTAGGAAAAACCCCCAAAATTCTTTTTTGGGAAATTTCCCAAATTTTAACAAAAACCCTCCCTTCTCTGTGATTTACCTCTGGGGGGCAATTAAATATAGGATGTGACTATGGTGTTTTCCCGGGGGAAAACACTTAATGGCTTTTGGATGCGGATGTTATCGTCAAGTGACAAATCTTTTGTTGCCCGGGGAAAAGGCCTTCGTCTTGTCCGTGGGGGGAGGCGTTTCCCCTTTCCTTGCCTTGTGCCATGTCGGACATATTTCTTCTTGTCGTATTCTGTAATCCATAGCTTTGCTTTGGCAGATTTAATTTACGGAGAAATAACCTGGTGGAAGTAAATGAATTAATTCCTGAGGGATCTGCAGGATATAAATCAGGATGCACTGTATGAAGGCAGCAAATTTAAAGGGGGTGCTCCCACGAAACAGAGTGTACTGCACAGGTTGGCTCCCAGCTAGCTGCAAGCTGACCATGCCTGAGAACGAGGAAGGTGGTGCTCGCGGCTCCCCATTCATCTCTATGGAAGCTCCCGAATATAGCTGAACGCACACACTGGTCTATATGCTGAACTCCCATAGAAGTAAAAAGAGAGGATGTCCACAAGCACTGCTCTCCTCATGTTCAGAGCCAGTGTGTGCAGTGCACTTTGCTTTAAAATGTATTTTGCAAGATTCTGTAGAAATGTTCATCCTGCTCTTCCTGTTTCAGTAACAGAATGCCAAGACTTCAGTGAAGATATGGATGTGGCAGGCTAAATGCACTCAGCTCTTTCTAAATATCTTATAGACTATGAGGAGCGGTGACTACACATGCCTGGTCACTTCTCTGAGGGAAGTGGAGACCAGCCGCAACTTTATTTTTATTTTTTGTATTGTTAGTCACCCCTTTCTAAAGGAGGAGGTGGGGGGGGGGGGTGAACAGGATTAGACAACACAACAGCTTTCTTTCAAATACAGTGCCATTCCTGGTCACAGGTTTTCTCTGGTTTCAGAGCTCAAATCCTTTTGAAGTAAATTGGATTCACTGCAGTACCACTTACCACCTGTGTATGGGAGTGGCGCTGTTTTTGGAAGAATGCAATTTTTTCTAAGCCTGGACAACCTTCTTCAAAGACAGCACGGTTCTCTTTTGTTTCTGCTTTTCTTTAAATGCAGGGGATTCTTTAAATCTTTAGTAACCTTCCTGAAAAATATCTGCTCACTGAAGTTTTAGGTTAAAGCTGCCTATAATAGAAGGACTACAAAGAACTACAAATTGAGTCAAAGACTGAGGGAGACAGAGGGATGCTTCTAAAAGATGTATTAAGTGTTGTATCTTGCGCAAATGCTTGATTTGCTCCTTAGGCTGTGTTCACACCACATTTGGGGGCTTCTTTTTGGTTATGTAGGGAACAATAGGGCAAACAATAGGGAACAATAGGGCAAATGTAGTGTCTTTTTAACAACATTTGCTCCATTTCACGATCATTTCAGAGAGGAAGTGGGAGCCTGAAGCTGTAGAACTGCCCACAGCCTGAACAGCAAGTGGGAGCCTGAAACTATAGATCCGCCCACACCCCCGAACAGCAAGTGGGAGCCTGAAGCTGGAACTGCCCACAGCCTTTTAACAGCAAGTGGGAGCCTGAAGCTGTGAACTGCCCCCAGCCTGAACAGAAGTGGGAGCCTGGGGCTGTAAACCGCCCCCCCCCTGAACGGAAGTGGGGGCCTGGAGCGGTAAACCCCCACAGCCTGAACAGGAGTGGGGCCTGGAGCTGTAGAACCGCCCCATGAACAGAAGTGGGAGCTTGGAGCTGTAGAACTGCCCAAGCCTGAACAGGAAGTGGGAAAGCTGGAGCTGTGAAAAACCCCCCACAGCCTGACAGGAAGTGGGAGCCTGGAGCTGTAGAACGCCCACAGCCTGAACAGAAGTGGGAGCCTGGAAACTTAGAAAACCGCACACAGCCTGAACAGGAGAGTGGGAGCCTGGAGCTGTTAAACCGCTCACGCCCGACAGGAAGTGGGAGCCTGGAGCTGTAGAACCGCTCACAGCCTGAACAGGAAGTGGGAGCCTGGAGCTGTAGAACCGCTCACAGCCTGTACAGGAAGTGGGAGCCTGGAGCTGTAGAACCGCTCACAGCCTGTACAGGAAGTGGGAGCCTGGAGCTGTAGAACCCCCTCACAGCCTGAACCGGAAGGGGAAGCCTGAAGCTGTAGAAAACCCCTCCACAGCCTGAACAGGGAAGTGGGAGCCTGGGGTGTAGAAACCGCTCACAGCCCGAAAAGGAAGTGGGGAGCCTGGAGCTGTAGAACCGCCCCACAGCTGAACAGGAAGTGGGAGCCTGGAGCTGTAGAACCGCCCTCAGCCTGCAGGAAGTGGGGAGCTGGAGCTGTAGAACCGCCCTCAGCCTGGGACAGGAAGTGGGAGCCTGGAGCTGTAGAACCGCCCACAGCCTGAACAGGAAGTGGGAGCCTGGAGCTGTAGAACCGCCCTCAGCCTGTACAGGAAGTGGGAGCCTGGAGCTGTAGAACCGCTCACAGCCTGAACAGGAAGTGGGAGCCTGGAGCTGTAGAGCCGCCCTCAGCCTGAACAGGAAGTGGGAGCCTGGAGCTGTAGAACCGCTCACAGCCTGTACAGGAAGTGGGAGCCTGAAGTTGGCTGTGAAAGGACAGGCTTTTTGAAACAGCCAGATGAGAGAACCCCTTTTAGGTCCTGATTTTGTTCCACCTAGATACCAGTAAAGAGTAGGCTTCAAAGAGTATCGCTAGTTCTAGAGGACATATCCTGTCCTGCATTACGTAGACAGTCCACAGATTTGCTTGGCATTGGGTTATTCTTAGTTCCTCCTAACGTGGCGCCGGGAAGCTGAACACTTAACTAACCAGTTCTCCCCCAGATTACAGCTAATTATGGGGTCCCATCAGAAGATCCATATGTTAACAGTATATTGTCAAGGGACCTTTTGAAATAAGCAGGGATTGTCCGAACTCGGGAACCCCTTTAAGTGGTGGTCACCTAGACCGGAAATCAGCTAGTTGCTGGTAACATAAGTGTTCCTTTAGTTTATATATTTATATTTTAAAATAATATATATATAATATATATATATAAATATATATTAATATATATATATATTTTATATATATATATATATATATAAATATACACTAATCAGCTGGATGCATGGAGCTGAAGGCTGCCCTGTGCAGCGCTGGGGCTATTTGTAGTCGTATTAATACTTATTAAGCGGCTGCTCTTTAATTGAGGCGCTGTGTAATAGTAGAGGCCGGGGTGCAGCTACCAGCGAGCGTCGTGCAGCTCAGTGCATTTTGTCTGCTATTGTACACCAGCCGCTCATTAGGGCTGCGTCTCAGGTGACTCGGACGCTTTTTTCCTCCTAATTTCACGCATGGCCTGCCAGCTTAATCCAGAACTAATTAATTCTCGAGCCGTCCCAAGAAGCGGCGCGCTCCGTACAGCGGCACATGCAGACGATCGTCAGGAGCGCCGCAGAGGTTTGCCTCTAGTTTGCAGATTTAATTCGCTCTATTAAGGTCACTATTGCCTCTGTAATGACGATCTGTCCAAAGGGTTAAGAGCCCATTTCTTGACTTTGCAGCTTCTTCTCTGGGGTTCTGGAGGATGGACTGCAGCCTACTCCTTACAATAAAACCAAGTTTATATCTATACATCCAAATGCCCGCAGCACACCCTCAACTAAAAAAACCATCCAAGGCACATAGGAATATTTGAAAAAAGCATCTCTGCTACTAGGGATACATAAAAAATTTGGGGTTCTTAGTTCACACTTTTGATCAAAACTGCTTAAGCCCACCTCCCGATTTCGTCAAGGGGACCCCAATGCAGGTGGGTCCTCACACTAAACGTTACCTCTCATTGGAGCCTGTTCACACTTCAGGGAGTGAAAGAACCAGCTCAGTTAGCTGGTTCTTTCACTCCCTGAAGTATGGAAGTGTGAACAGGCTCCAATGAAGGTAACGTTAGTGTTAGGAACCACCTGCATTTGGGGTCCCTTGACGAAATCGGGGGGTGGTTAAGCATTTTGATCAAAGTGTGAACTAAGAACCCAAAATTTTTCATGTATCCCTTAGTAGCAGAGATGCTTTTTTCAAATTTTCCTATGTGCCTTGGATGGTTTTTTTAGTTGATAGTGTGCTGCGGGCATTTGGATGTATGTATGTTACTGCCGCACCAGTGTGCACCTATACAAATTTTAAAAAAAAAAAAAAAAAAAAGGTTTTTAGATGTGCAGAGCCAAATATTGTCTTCAAGTTTATATCTAGGTCGGAGGTTCTGTTCAGAGCCTCTGTTGCAGAGGTGGAACCGGATTAAATTTCTGATGGACACCAATGGCACCCCCAATGCACCCCACTCACCACAATGGGGGTCATTGAGTTGCCATTGTGGTCTACGCCATTGCAATGGAAAAAATAGCGCGGTATATTGTCAAGGTTAAAGGGGTTTTCTCATCACACTGTTTCACAGAGCCACAGGCAGCTTCACACTCATGCTTCCAGTTCCAGCTGTTGGGAGTTCTATAGCAGTGATTGATATATCAGCTCTGCTATTCCTAGCTGATCCTCTTACTGTGACATGACTGCAGGAGGTATATAGTCTTCCTAAGACTTCAGAGCTCTAAGGGTTAAAATATGTTGCTAAAGGGGTTGTCTTACCATGCTGTATCACAGAGCCACAGGCAGCTTCACACCCACACTACCGCATCAAGCTGTTGAGGGTTCTATAGCAGTGATTTATATATCAGCTCTGCTATTCCTAGTTGATCCTCTTAGGCCATGTTCACACGGTGTAATTACGGGGCGTAATTACGGCACGCAATTATGCCGGCGTTCGCGCGAGCTCCCGCGGGGCGGGGAGGCCGACAGCTCGCCGGCCCCATTGACATTCATTACTAGCGGCGCGTATTCGCCGCTAATAATTGACGTCCCTTATCTCCCCGCTCGTCGTATTGTGACGTAATCCACAGATCTCTATGAGAACTGTAGATTACCGCAATGACTGGGACGGATTCCAGCCCGTATTTAGCGCAGTACGGTGCGAAATACGAGGTGAAATACGTCCCAGTTTAAGCCATGTGAAAATAGCCTTACAATGATATGACTGCAGGAGGTTTATAGTCTGCACAAGACTTCAGAGCTCTAAGAGTTAAAATGTGTCGTTAAAGGGGTTTTCTCACCATGTTGTTTCACAGAGCCACAGGCAACTTCAGACTCCTACTTACTGGTCATGCTGTGGGTGGATCTATAGCAGTAATTGACATATCACATCTGTTATTCATAGCTATTCCTGTTAGTGACATGACTGCAGGAGATTTCTAAAATGTAGTACACAAGGCTAAAGAGTGAAAGCTTCTCTTTAAGTAAGGTAAACATACTGTTACAAGAGATAAGACTCTGCAGGGAGGGACTCGCCATGGCAGAACTGATTGCTGGCAGCCTGGAGCTTTAAAAGATGAGAGAGCAGGCAGAGGTAACCAAGAGAAATTTGGATAGTCCAAGAGGAGATAAAAATCTTCCTTTTTTTGCTGACCAAAGCAAAATCTAAACAGCAATGTATTTGGTAATAGTCTTCATTTACCTTTTCCAAAATGTTTAAAAGGGGTGCATTGGAAAGGGGCAGGGAATTATATCAGGGACAGGGGAGAACCATACCCACGATGGGATCAATCTGCTTCGGATACTAAATCCGGTCCCACTTCCTCCTGTACGACGTGAATGGTGACCAGGGTACACTACTCCACAGCTCAATCTCACACTTGCCCCTCACTCAGGCTACACATTGATTACCACCCGTACCCCTAAACAGTCCACACACCCAGGAACACCCACACTGCCACCAACGATCTACACTACATGCAACAGCCACCAGTGACCGCCTATACTGTATGGAGATGGTCAGGTTTTTTAGGTCAACAATAAAAAGCTATTAAAAGTGTTAGGCTTTAATATACAGATACAGTACAGGTACTTTGTTACAAAAATAAAAAAAACAAAAGACCTACATAGTGTGCAAACCCAGTACATAAATAGTTCTGACTCCTCGTGTGTCTCCACTCATGGTGTTGTAAAGGAACCATGAAATGCCCCTTAGAACCTCTTCTTGCTTAGTTCACCAAACGGATGGCTAATTGCATTCAGAGGACACTAGAGAGGACATAACTTCAATTTATGTGATCATTCCTGTTAGTTGCCTCTTAACCAGAAATTATGACCAAGTTACCAAATATATAATTATCGACCCCAGCATACAAAATATTAAATATTCATAATTTTAGCCAACACGTCCTTCTGTGGTTTCTTACCATGAAAAGCCTGGCGTTTGATACTGGAGTAGTGGCTGAGTTCCCTGATCATAGACTTGTAGGCGAGTTAGGGGCCGTTTACACGGCAGTGGACAAATAGCGGCCGGTTTGCCGGCCGGTATTAGTCCGGTTTTCCGGCCGTCCCCACGGCCGCGGGGGAGGGGGGGCGTCTTTTCTCCACGATGAGCGGAGAACAGCCCTCCCCCCTCCCATTGAGATGCACATGTTCCGTCCGGAAACCAGACGTAAGATGGTGCATGTTCAATGTTTTGTTGCCGGACCGCGGGCGACAAAACCGCCGGGCTGAAAACCCGTGCAGTGGGGACTGCTGCACGGGTTTTCCATAGAGCACAATTGTGCTAATTTCGGCCGGTTTTTCCAGCGGTCTGAAAAACCGCAAACCGGCTGAAAAACCGGCCGAAAACCCGTGCCGTGGGGACATGCCCTTATAGAAAACATGGGTTGTGACAGAGATTTCTTTGGTGTACCAATCTGTTAGTTAGGTGCTACCAATTGGGGAAGGTGTTCCTGCACAATCAAACATTGTCCAATCAAAGCTGACAGTCAGTGTGTGCAGGGACACACCCCCTATATACATTTACCAACCCCAGCATACCAAATATGAAATATTCATACTTTTAGCCAACACTTTCTTCTGTGGTTTCTTAAAATGAAAAGTCTGGCGTTTGATATTGGAGAAGTGGCGGAGTTCCCTGATCACAGACTTGTAGGTGAGTTATGGAAAACATGGATTATGACAGAGATCTATTTGATGTACCAATCTGTTAGCTGAGTGTTGCCAATTGGGTGGGGTGTCCCTGCGCAGTCTAACATTGACTGTCTGCTTTGATTGGACAGTGTGCATGGGAACACATCCCTTTGAAAACTGGAATGGTAACGCCCAGCTGACAGATTAAGTAGTACAGTTCTAGGAGGAATAACAGGAACAGCACAGAGTTATAGGAGAAGAGGCTGCAGGAGGAATAACAGAGGAACAGCACAGAGTTATAGGAGAAGAGGCTGCAGGAGGAATAACAGGGGAACAGCACAGATTTTATAGGAGAAGAGGCTGCAGGAGGAATAAGGGGGAACAGCACAGAGTTATAGGAGAAGAGGCCTGTAGGAGGAATAAACAGAGGAACAGCACAGAGTTATAGGAGAAGAGGCTGGCAGAGGAATAACAGAGGAACAGCACAGAGTTATAGGAGAAGAGGCTGCAGGAGGAATAACAGAGGAACAGCACAGAGTTATAGGAGAAGAGGCTGCAGGATTGTAGGAGGAACAGCACAGAGTTATAGGAGAAGAGGCTGCAGGAGGAATAACAAGGAACGCACAGAGTTATAGGAGAAAAAGGCTGCACGAGAGGAATAACAGGGGAACAGCCAGGATATAGGAGAAGGGGCTGCAGGACTGTAGGAGGAAAAACAGAGAACAGCACAGAGTTATAGGAGAAAGGCTGCAGGATTGAAAGGGGAATAACAGAGGAACAGCACAGAGTTAAGGAGAAGAGGCTGCAGGGGGAAAATAACAGAGGAACAGCACAGAGTTATAGGAGAAGAGGCTGCAGGATTGTAGGAGGAATAACAGAGGAACAGCACAGAGTTATAGGAGAAGAGGCTGCAGGAGGAAAAAGATAGGAACAGCACAGAGTTATAGGAGAAGAGGCTGCTTGTTTGCAGGAGGAATAACAGAGGAACAGCACAGAGTTATAGGAGAAGAGCTCAGGATTGTAGGGGAATAACAGAGGAACAGCACAGAGTTAATAGGAGAAGAGGCTGCAGGAGGAATAACAGGGAACAGCACAGAGTTATAGGGGGAAGAGGCTGCGGGAGAATAACAGAGGAAAAAGCACAGACTTATAGTATAAGAGGCTGAATGCGGAATAACAGAGGAACAGCACAGAGTTATAGGAGAAGAGGCTGCAGGAGGAATAAGAGGAACAGCACAGAGTTATAGGAGAAGAGGCTGCAGGATTGTAGGAGGAATAACAGGGGAACAGCACAGAGTTATAGGAAAAGTGCTGTAGGAGGAATAACAAGGAACAGCACAGAGTTATAGGAAGAAGAGGCTGCGGAGGAATAACAGAGGAACAGAGACAGAGTTATAGGAGAAGGGGCTGCAGGAGGAATAACAGAGGAACAGCACAGAGTTGTAGGGGAAGAGGCTCCAGGATTGTTATTTCACAGGGAACACAAGGATTTACTAAAACAGAAAAACCTGGTGTTTGATACTGGAGAAGTGGCGGAGTTCCCTGATCACAGACTTGTAGGTGAGTTATGGAAAACATGGATTATGACAGAGATCTATTTGATGTACCAATCTGTTAGCTGAGTGTTGCCAATTGGGTGGGGTGTCCCTGCGCAGTCTAACATTTGACTGCCCTGCTTTGATTGGACAGTGTGCAGGGGAAAACACACCCCCTTTGAAAACTGGAATGGTAACGCCCAGCTGACAGATTAAGTAGTACAGTTCTAGGAGGAATAACAGAGGAATAGCTCAACACAGAGTTAGTGTGCGTTCACACGGTACAGAACAAATACCGGCCAGTTTGCTGGCCAGTATTTGTCCTGTTTTGCGCCCGTCCCCAGAGGAACAGCACAGAGTTATAGGAGAAGAGGCTGCAGGAGGAATAACAGAGGAATAGCACAGAGTTATAGGAGAAGAGGCTGCAGGAGGAATAACAGAGGAACAGCACAGAGTTATAGGAGAAGAGGCTGCAGGATTGTAGTGGGAATAACAGGGGAACAGCACAGGGTTATAGGAGAAGAGGCTGCAGGAGGAATAACAGAGGAACAGCACAGAGCTATAGGAGAAGAGGCTGCAGGGGAATAACAGAGGAACAGCACAGAGTTATAGGAGAAGAGGCTGTAGGAGGAATAACAGGAACAGCACAGAGTTATAGGAGAAGAGGCTGCAGGAGGACTAACAGGAACAGCACAGAGTTATAGGAGAAGAGGCTGAAGGAGGAATAAGAGAGGAACAGCACAGAGTTATAGAGAAAGGCTGCAGGAGGAATAACAGAGGAACAGCACAGAGTTATGGGAGAAGAGGCTGCAGGAGGAAGAACAGAGGAACAGCACAGAGTTTATAGGAGAAAGGCCGCAGGATTGTAGGAGGAAAAAACAGAGGAACAGCACAGAGTTATGGGGAGAAGAGCTGCAGGAGGAAAACAGAGGAACAGCACAGAGTTTAGGAGAAGAGGCTGCAGGGAGGAAGAACAGAGGAACAGCACAGAGTTATAGGAGAAGAGGCCGGCAGGATTGTAGGAGGAATAACAAAAGGAAAAAGCACAGAGTTATAGGAGAAGAGGCTGCAGGATTGTAGGAGGAATAACAGAGGAACAGCACAGAGTTATAGGAGAAGAGGCTGCAGGAGGAAGAACAGAGGAACAGCACAGAGTTATAGGAGAAGAGGCTGCAGGAGGAAGAACAGAGGAACAGCACAGAGTTATAGGAGAAGAGGCTGCAGGAGGAATAACAGAGGAACAGCACAGAGTTATAGGAAAGAGGCTGCAGGATTGTAGGAGGAATAACAGAGGAACAGCACAGAGTTATAGGAGAAGAGGCTGCAGGAGGAATAACAGAGGAACAGCACAGAGTTATAGAGAAAGGCTGCAGGAGGAATAACAGAGGAACAGAACAGAGTTATAGGAGAAGAGGCTGCAGGAGGAATAACAGAGGAACAGCACAGAGTTAAAACGAGAAGAGGCTGCAGGAGGAGGAATAACAGAGGAACAGCACAGAGATATAGGAGAAGAGGCTGCAGGAGGAATAACAGAGGAACAGCACAGAGTTATAGGAGAAGAGGCTGCAGGAGGAATAACAGAGGAACAGCGCAGAGTTATAGGAGAAGAGGCTGCAGGAGGAATAACAGAGGAACAGCGCAGAGTTATAGGAAAAAGAGGCTGCGGGATTGTAGGGGAATAACAGAGGAACAGCAACAGAGTTATAGGAGAAGAGGCTGCAGGAGGAATAACAAGGAACAGCACAGTTTATAGGAGAAGAGGCTGCAGGAGGAATAAGGAACAGCACAGAGTTAGGAGAAGAGGCTGCAGGAAGAGGAATAACAAGGAACAGCACAGAGTTATAGGAGAAGAGGCTGCAGGAGGAATAACAGAGGAACAGCACAGAGTTATAGGGGAAGAGGCTGCAGGATTAGGAGGAATAACAGAGGAACAGCACAGAGTTATAGGAGAAGAGGCTGCAGGAGGAATAACAGAGGGCTGCAGGAGGAATAACAGAGGAACAGCACAGAGTTATAGGAGAAGAGGCTGCAGGAGGAGGAATAACAGAGGAACAGCACAGAGTTATAGGAGAAGAGGCTGCAGGAGGATAACAGAGGAACAGCACAGAGTTATAGGAGAAGAGGCTGCAGGACTGAAGGAGGAATAACAGAGGAACAGCACAGAGTTATAGGAGAAGAGGCGGCAGGATTTAGGGGGAATAACAGAGGACAGCAACAGAGTTATAGGAGAAGAGGCTGCGGGAGGAATAACGGGGGAACAGCACAGAGTTTGGTAGGGAAGAGGCTCCGGGATTGTTATTTCACAGGGAACACAAGGATTTACTAAAACAGAAAAACCTGGTGTTTGATACTGGAGAAGTGGCGGAGTTCCCTGATCACAGACTTGTAGGTGAGTTATGGAAAACATGGATTATGACAGAGATCTATTTGATGTACCAATCTGTTAGCTGAGTGTTGCCAATTGGGTGGGGTGTCCCTACGCAGTCTAACATTGACTGTCCGCTTTGATTGGACTGTGTGTATGGGGACACATCCCTTTGAAAACTGGAATGGTAATGCCCAGCTGACAGATTCAATGATACAGTTCTAGGAGGAATAACAGAGGAATAGCTCAACACAGAGTTAGTGTGCGTTCACACGGTACAGAACAAATACCGGCCAGTTTGCTGGCCGGTATTTGTCCTGTTTTGCGCCCGTCCCCCACTCCCATTGAACAGCACAGATTCCGTCCGGAAACCGGACAGAAGATTGTGCATGTTCTATGTTTTGCCGCCGGACCGCCAGCGACAAAACCGCCGGGCGGAAAACCCGTGCAGTGGGGACATGCCCTTATAAGAGAAGAGGCTGCAGAATGGTTATTTCACAGGGAACACAAGGATTTGCTAAAACAGACCTGTCAGGAGAGGGCACAGGTGGATTTTAGTTTTGTTAGAGGTCAGTTTGGGCATAGCTAAAACAGCCCTCTAGTGTAAGCACCCATTAAAAGGCAACATAGATCAGAGCTTCCTTATGTCAGACTTCATACACATATGACAATGTCGGGGATGGTCCGACCATTTGATTTGTAAGTGGAGGAAGTATAGAGGAGATAAATCTCCCTTCTATCTGTTTCTTGATCTTTTTCTGTTTCCCTCTGATACACACACAATGTGCGTAATAAATGGTGTCCATATGTTCTGCTGCCCACATATGGGGAAAGTAAAACTCATTTATAAATAGGATTTGCTTTCTCGGTATTCTGCAGGCGAGTTCTTAAAATGCTCAGCTTTGCAGAAACTATTGTCATTTATTCCCCTTTTAGTTTTATTTTAAAGGGGAATTGCAACTTTTACCTAGTTCCATGTACTACATGGTGAAATACACAATCCTTGCAGATTACGGGAAAGTTCCTCTTATTGGGCATCATTGCCTAATGATCTAGATATGCTTCAAAGATGCTCATAGATCTTCAATTGCTGTTGGCTGGAAACTATTCTTGAAAACCTCATACTCATGCACACTCGATTTGGCTGGGCATGCATGTGTTGATAAAGAGGACCCGTACCACCACTCCTGATAGATCCGTTTTAGTAAATACCCATCTGACTGATTCCATAATACATTTCTAGGAGGAATAACAGAGGAACAGCACAGAGTTATAGGAGAAGAGGCTGCAGGACTGTAGGAGGAAGAACAGAGGAACAGCACAGAGTTATAGGAGAAGAGGCTGCAGGAGGAATAACAGAGGAACAGCACAGAGTTATAGGAGAAGAGGCTGCAGGATTGTAGGAGGAATAACAGAGGAACAGCACAGAGTTATAGGAGAAGAGACTGCAGGAGGAATAACAGAGGAACAGCACAGAGTTATAGGAGAAGAGGCTGCAGGAGGAATAACAGAGGAACAGCACAGAGTTATAGGAGAAGAGGCTGCAGGAGGAATAACAGAGGAACAGAACAGAGTTATAGGAGAAGAGGCTGCAGGAGGAATAACAGAGGAACAGCACAGAGTTATAGGAGAAGAGGCTGCAGGAGGAGGAACAGAGGAACAGCACAGAGTTATAGGAGAAGAGGCTGCAGGAGGAATAACAGGGGCACAGAGTTATAGGAGAAGAGGCTGCAGGAGGAATAACAGGGGAACAGCACAGAGTTATAGGAGAAGAGGCTGCAGGAGGAATAACAGAGGAACAGCACAGAGTTATAGGAGAAGAGGCTGCAGGAGGAATAACAGAGGAACAGCACAGAGTTATAGGAGAAGAGGCTGCAGGAGGAATAACAGAGGAACAGCACAGAGTTATAGGAGAAGAGGCTGCAGGAGAATAACAGAGGAACAGCACAGAGTTATAGGAGAAGAGGCTGCAGGATTGTAGGAGGAATAACAGAGGAACAGCACAGAGTTATAGGAGAAGAGGCTGCAGGAGGAATAACAGAGGAACAGCACAGAGTTATAGGAGAAGAGGCTGCAGGATTGTAGGAGGAATAACAGAGGAACAGCACAGAGTTATAGGAGAAGAGGCTGCAGGAGGAATAACAGAGGAACAGCACAGAGTTATAGGAAGAGGCTGCAGGAGGAATAACCGAGGAACAGCACAGAGTTATAGGAGAAGAGGCTCCAGGAGGAATAACAGAGGAACAGCACAGAGTTATAGGAGAAGAGGCTGCAGGATTGTAGGAGGAATAACAGAGGAACAGCACAGAGTTATAGGAGAAGAGGCTGCAGGATTGTAGGAGGAATAACAGAGGAACAGCACAGAGTTATAGGAGAAGAGGCTGCAGGAGGAATAACAGGGAACAGCACAGAGTTAAGGAAAGAGGCTGCAGGAGGAATAACAGAGGAAACAGCACAGAGTTATAGGAGAAGAGGGTGCAGAGGAGATAACAGAGGAACAGCACAGAGTTATAGGAGAAGAGGCTGCAGGAGGAATAACAGGGGAACAGCACAGAGTTATAGAGAAGAGGCTGCAGGAGAAAAACAGAGGACAGCACAGAGTTATAGGAGAAGAGGCTGCAGGATTGTAGGAGGAATAACAGAGGAACAGCACAGAGTTATAGGAGAAGAGGCTGCAGGAGGAATAACAGAGGAACAGCACAGAGTTATAGGAGAAGAGGCTGCAGGAGAAATAACAGAGGAACAGCACAGAGTTATAGGAGAAGAGGCTGCAGGAGGAAAAACAGAGGAACAGCACAGAGTTATAGGAGAAGAGCTGAAGGAGGAATAAGAAGGAACAGCACAGAGTTATAGGAGAAGAGGCCTCAGGAGGAATAACAGAGGAACAGCACAGAGTTATAGGAGAAGAGGCTGCAGGAGGAATAACAGAGGAACAGCACAGAGTTATAGGAGAAGAGGCTGCAGGAGGAATAACAGAGGAACAGCACAGAGTTATAGGAGAAGAGGCTGCAGGAGAATACAAAGAACAAGACATTTTGGGAGAAGAGGCGCAGGGGGAAAAACAGAGGAACAGCACAGTGTTAGGAGAAGAGCGCAGGAGGAAAACAGAAAAACAGCACAGAGTTATAGGGAGAAAGGCTGCAGGGAAAAAAACAGAGGAAAAACACAGAGTTATAGGAAAAGGCTGCGGATTGTAGAGGAAAACAGAGGAACACACAGAGTTATGGGAGAAGGGGCGCGGGAAAATACAGAGAACAGCACAGATTAAAGGAGAAGAGGCGCGGATTTTTTTATGTCAGGGGGGAACACAGGATTTACTAACAACAAACCTTCGGGAGGGGTCATGGCCTCTTTTGGGATTAAAGCATTCATTCTTGTCTTGCACAAGTCCGGGTACTGCAGCATCTTTTTTGACGAGACCCACATACGTTTAAAACGTATCTCCGGGGTTTTTTGAGTGGAAAAAAACTAAAGACTGTCATTGGGACAAGAGGAGACATTTGTGTACCTGGCAAAAAATTTCAGATAATTTGGCCATTCAATTTTGGGGATCGCAAGGTCAGACTCCTTAAGACCTTTGGGGGCAGTATTGTAAAAGGAACCTGTTGGTTTTATTCTCCACAAGAGCGGGGTTTTGACAAGGAAGAGATCTGAGCTCTGTGATATAAGGTTTAAAAAAGGGGGAGGGGAGCTGAGCTCTTATAATGGGGTTATATGATAGGGGAGAAAGCATCTTAATAAAAAATGTTAAGTGGGAGAGAACGAGCTCTGATAAAGGGGGTTTTTTAAATAGGGAGGGAGCTGACATGTGTTTATTAGGGTTTTATGATAAGGGAGGAGCTGAGCTCGTGAAAAAGGGGGTTAATGATAGAGAAGGACTGAGCTCTGTGATATATAGGGTTATAGATAGGGGAAAGGGGAGCTGACTCTGGAAAAAGGGGTTATAGGTAGGGGAGAGGACGAGCTCTGGATATATGGGGTTTTTGGAAAAAAGGGGAAAGGGGACTGACCTGTGATATAAGGGTTATAGGAAAGGGGAAGGAGCTGAGCTCTTGATATAAAATTATATGATAGGGGAAGGACTGAGCCTGTGATTATATAGGGTTTATAAAAAGGGGAAAGAGCTGACTCTGTATATATGGGGTTTATATGATAGAGGAGAGGAGCGAGCTCTGTATATATTTTAATATATAGAGGAAGAACGAGCTCGGAAATAAGGGGGTTATATGAAGGGAAGGGCCGAGCTCTGGACTATGGGATTATATGATAGAGGGAGAGAAGTTCATATAACCCTCTATCACAGCCTACTCTCTGATAGGGCAGCATTAACCTAATGACAAGTTCCCTTTAATACTCTTAGGAAACCAAAAGAAAGGTAATACTGTGCACTTCGTTTTTTGAGAAAAAACATCTGCAGGGCCCCCGCCTGAAAAAGAATGGCGGGCGGCCGCTACCTTTTTAATTGATGGAGGAAACTTCTTACTACGGAAATATCTTCTCCTGTATTCTCCACTTCGGCCACAATGTTATAGAGGCTTAGTACAGCGATAGCAAGGTGTCAGATTGTCAGCTGCAGTTTGCTCACGTGTTTTTTTTTTAAATGTCAATTCACATTCCCCTCCTACGCAAAAAATTATTTAACACTTTGTAGATCTCCCCTCTGGGAGGATGTGTTTTTTAAATTGCCCTAAATATTTTTGGAGGAACATAAGAGGGGGGTCCTAGGGGGTAAACCCCTCATCAGAAGGCGATGGCATTTCCTAACCATTTCCTAACTTTATTATTACTTATTAAAAACCCCCTTTTAAGGGGCCACATTTTCACCCTATTTTGACGAGGGTCATTGAGATGGGAATTCCCTTTTTAAGGATTGGTGCGGGTCCCAGTAGTGTGGAACAGAGAGGAGGTCACACTTGCAAGGTGCTCTCTATTCTGTTCAGTGGGTGTGGTGTGCTTGGCAGTACCATGAACTCCCATTGAAATGAACAGAGAGAACCGCACAAGCGCAACCCCCTCTGCATACTCCAATGCTGGAACCCCCACCAATCCTTAAAGGGATGTTCCCACCGCGGATATTTTATATTATATTTGGAACAGAGATTTTCATGGGCCTTCAAAGAGGCGATCCTGCAAAGGAACATCCGGTAACAGTTCGGCTCACAGCTGACTGCGTTACAGAAAAGGTTTTGCTTGTGGGCCCCCCCATTTACTTCATGCGGGTTCTAAAATAGCCTAAAATGTCCAGCATTTCAAACTCCCCAATAAAAGAAATTCGGGGGACAGCCACAAGCCCCCCCCTCCCCTTCTGAAAAATAGCTTGTACTAAGTGAAACCACGGGGGTTACAAATGAGGAGGGTGCGCTTTCGGCCGTCCTCCCCATTCACTTCTATGGGGGTTCTGAATAAAACCTAATGAATGTGCTCAGCTATATTCAGAACTCCCATAGAAATGAATGGGAGGACGGCCATAAGCCCACCCTCCTCATTCTGTTACATAGTCAGCTTGTAGCTAGCTGTGAACCAACAGCGTTAGAGAATGAGGAGGGTGCGCTTGCGGCTGACCTCCCCATTCACTTCTATGCGGGTTTTGAATATAGCCTAATAAGTGTGCTCAGCTATATTTAGAACTCCCATAGAAAGGAATTTGGAAGATGGTCGCAAGCGCACCCTCCTCATTCTGTAACCTAGTCGGCTTGTAATAATTGTTAGCCGCCGGTGTTAAAGAATGAGGAGGGTGCACTTGTGGCTGTCCTCCCCATTCACTTCTATGGGGGTTCTGAATATAGCGTAATGAGTGTGCTCAGCTATATTCAGAATTCCCATAGAAATGAATAGGGAGGATGGCCACAAGCACAACCTCCTCATACTGTAACATAGATGGCTTGTAGCTAGCCATGAGCCGATCTTGATACAGAATGAGGAGGGTGTGCTTGCGGCCGTCCTCCCCAATCATTTCTATGGGAGTTCTGATTATAGCTGAGCACACTCATTAGGCTATATTCAGCTAGCTATGAGCCGAACGGTTAGGTGGAACTTCCTTCATCGGAACAACCCCTTTAAGGGGCTTTTTGTTAAGTGATTACATACTGTTAAGAATCTCTTTCTGATTGATGGGGTTCTACTGCTGGGACTCCCACCAATCCTTAATGGGGTATTCCCATCTATTGATGACATGTTTTGCACCAAAACCCTTGGGGGCCCATCTTTCAGATACGTGTGGATTTCGCATCTTGAACCTATCCGACTTTTACAACCAGTTTTACCAATATGCAATAATTGTCTGAGTTGAGGACACTAATTTAAAGGGAATGTGTCATCAAAAATGACTTATTGTTTAATTCACGTTTTTATGTTAAACACTTAAGAATTTTTGGTTATTTTTTTTTTACATTTTCCATATAACTTTCAATATTTGTTAATTCTTAAGCCCTGCAGATTTCACTTTGGCCACTAAGCCTAATAACAGTCTGACACTTCGTATTCTGTAGAGAGAGATTCTCAGTTGTCTGCTCATTATCAGCACAAAGCGGGTCAAACTGAAAGGAGACACCAGTGTGAATAGATAACACAGGATCCACTAGTCACAAGAGGAGATAGTCACAGCTCCCTTTCCCCCTCCCTGCACAATGACTTCTTTCCAGGTCACAGAGCATGACTAGAAAACTCTCCTTTAGAAGTCAATGGGACTGAGTCAGTCTTAAGTCTCCTATGTGCATGAAGCTACTGTAAAGCATCTCTCTGACTGCTGTTAAAGCAGTGCAAACAAGTCCCCAAATGGCCAAAGTGAAAACTGCAAGACTTAAGAATTATTAAAAAAAAATATTGAAAGTGATATGAAAAAATAAAAATAACAAAAAAAAAATTCCTAAAAAAAATGTGTTTAACATAAGAACGGGACTTAAACAATGACTAATTTTTTTGATGACACATTCCCTTTAAGGGTTGGTGGGAGTCGCATTAGTAGAACACCACTAAAAGATTAAATGTCCAGGTTTTGAGGGTCCTATATTATTTCCCTGGGAGTGCAGTTGTTAATCTGAATAAATTCCCCTATACAGCTGTGGTGCCCACCGGAGCTGTGGTACTAAATGCTTTGTCTATTTGGTGCTTATTAGGATTCTACTACTTTAGTTTTTTTCTTTCTCCTCATTTAACCCCTTTTAGTGCATTCTTTGATCTATGAATTCAGCCGCGTAGCAGTCGCTAATGATCTGGCTAATTACGACCTGTCTCTTATTAGAAATAGAGGATAATGGGGGAGAGCTCCTGCTCTAGACAGTTGCCTTACAGCCAAAGACGAGTCTAATCTGAATGATATTTTTTTGAGTGGGGGGAAAAGTCGCTAATGTTTGTGCATTAGAAAAAATTATACTTTAAGAAGTGGAGGTCGTTGTAATCCTAATTTGTAGATCCCTACTACTTGTAATAACTCGTGTTTCCAACATGACAGGCAGTTGCAAAAGCAAAGATGGATAAATGACTGTAGTAGGAGCTTTCACAGATAAGTGACTTCGGTTGTCCTGCTTTCTCAGTGACTCGCTTTACGTCATGTCACGCACAGGAATGGAGGGTAAGTGGAGGTGTCGTTGGCACATTCACCGCGCACAGTCATACATAAGTGTTTTAAGTGTAGATACGTTTTAGGAACAAAGGCAGATACCTCTGTAATTACCTATAATCTACTAGTGAGTCATGAAAATCTCCTGCAATTAAGACACTTTTCAGAGCTGCATTTCCATGCTGTGGATCTTTAAATGTGTGAAAGAGATAGCTGAGACTTGTAGTCCCCGCCAAGTTTTGAGTCCATTTCCTGCTGCGATGCCAATTATCTACCTACAGCATGACCAGAGCCCATCTGCACGACGTTGAGACTGCGCCAGGTTAGAGCCCGCTGAATGGCACGTGAGATGTTCAGACACCGCGGGTATCATGGAACAATCGGTTGCTGAAGTAGTTGGAATAATTTAGTTTTGCTTTCAGAAAATATAAGAAGAAATTATAAGCGTCTCTCCTCTATCATATAACCCTATATATCACAGAGCTCAGCTTCTCTCATCTATCATATAACCCTATATATCCCAGAGCTCAGCTTCTCTCCTCTATCATATAACCTTATATATCACAGAGCTCAGCTCCTCTCTTCTATCATATAACCCTATATATCACAGAGATCAGCTCCTCTCCTCTATCATATAACCCTATACATCACATAGCTCAGCTCCTCTCCTCTATCATATAACCCTATACATCACAGAGCTCAGCTTCTGTCCTCTATCATATAATCCTATATATCACAGAGCTCAGCTTCTTCTCCTCTATTATAAACCCTATATATCACAGAGCTCAGCTTCCTCTCCTCTTATCATATATATCACAGAGCTCAGCTTCCTCCTCTATCATATACCTTAATATCACAGAGCTCAGCTCCTCTCATCTATCATATAACCTTATATATCACAGAGCTCAGCTCTCTACCTCTATCATATAACCCTATATATCACAGAGCTCAGCTCCTCTCTTCTATCATATAACCCTATATATCACAGAGACATCAGCTCACGTCCTCTCTCTATCCTATAAAACCCTATATATCACAGAGCTCAGCTCCTCTCCTCTATCATATAATCCTATATCTCACAGAGCTCAGCTCCTCTCCTCTTTCATATAACCCTATATATCACAGAGCTCAACTTCTCTCCTCTTTCATATAACCCTATATATCACAGAGCTCAGCTCCTCTCCTCTATCATATAACCCTATATATCACACAGCTCCTCTTCTCTATCTGTCTCAGATAGGACAGCATAAACCACCTGACAGGTTCCCTTTAACTGCAACTTGAATATTTTTGATGGAAGACCAGAAACTGCACCACTCACAACTGTAGGACATGTCTGGTATTGCAGTTTTCACTTAAATCGGAGTGAGCTGCAATACAAGATATAACCTGTGTACAAGAGCGGAGCCTTTAAAAAACAAACAAAAAAAACCCAAAAAACCTGTTCATTAAGATATAAACTAATGTCAACCTAGGAATGCATTGGGTTAGCAGCATTGTGGAATACCACTCGTGAAAAACAGAGTCTTCAGGAAGATCAGATCTGGCATTAATGGCGCTTTTAAGATAAATAATTTATTCACGGCCGGCCAGGAGCATTTACATCAGGGAAAATTATGTATTATCATTTTTTCTCATATAGTTAGCTCTGCCAGAAGTGTGGAGATACAATACTTTTTGCCTAGTGGGTTATTGGTGTGCATCAATGAGTAGTCTATTTTATTTGCCCAGTATTGACCACTCCATGCCCGTGAAAGTATATAGGAAAAGCCATGGTATTTGTGACCTCGAACCATGGGCGGTTTATTCTAAGCAAAGAATCATTTTAATCAATGATTTACCCCTGACTGAAATCAAAACATTTTTTTAAACCAACCAGGGGGCCCTCAATGTCATCTGGGGGGGCCCTGGGGCCCACCGGGGTTTTGGGTTTCCCTTGGGGGGCCCCCCGGGTTCTTTTTGGATTCTTGGGGGGCCCACCGGGGGAACCCGATTTTTTGGGGCTTACTCTACGGGTACTGTAACAGCCCTGACATCCCTTTTTTTTTTTCCCTCCCCCCCCTTTTCCCCCCTTTAAAAGCATCCCAGGTTTCCCAAGCTAATGGGTTCACTATATTGGGGGGCCCAACCATTTTCGGGGACCCCCCGGGGAAATTTCCCCCCCCGGGAATATCCAGGGGTCAGTCTAAATCCTGATTTTCCCTATTTTTATCCCGATCAATAAAACCAACCAAGAAACCGCTTTCTGCAGATGGATCACACCCCTCCTTTTGACTGTTATGAGATCTCTTCCCTCGGGGGTTTGCAAATTTTGCAATTTTCCAAAATTTCCCGATAATAGGTCCCCTTAAGGGGTTTTCCAAAAAGGCCCCCCAAAAAAAACCCCCTTTTAAAAAAAAAGGGGTTTTTTTTTTTTAAAAAAAAAGGGGCCCCCCCCCCCCCAAACCCCCCCCTTTTTTTTTTTTTTTTATTTATAAATATTTTTTTTTTAAAAGGGAAATTTTTTTTAAAAAAAAAAATTTTTTGCTGGGGGTTTTTTTTCCCCCTTTTTTAAAAAAAACCCCCCCTTTTCCCCAAAACCCCCCCAAAAGTTTTCCAAAAAAACCGGGGGGCCCCCCCCCCCCCTTTTTCCCCCCCAAAAAAGGCCCCCCCGGGGGGAAAACACCCCGTCCCCAAAAAAAAGGAAAAAGGGGTTTGGGGGGGTTTCCCCCCAAACCCTTTTTTTAAAAAAAATTTTTTTTTTTTAAAAAAAAAATTTTTTTTTTTTAAAAAAAAAAAAGGGGGAAAAAATTTTTAAAAAATTTATTTTTATTCCCCTTTTTTTTTTTGGGGGGGGGCCCCTTGGGGCCCCCCCCAAAAGGGGTTTTTAAAAAAGGGGGGTTTTTTGGGGGGGTTCCCCTTTTTTTTGGGGGGGGAATTTTTAAACCCCCCCAAAGGGGCCCCCCCCCAAGGTTTTTTTTTTAAAAAAAAAAAATTTTTTTTAAAATTTTCCCCCACAAATTTTTTTTTTAAAAAATTTTCCCCCCCCCCCCCCCCCCCCCACCTTGTTTTTTTTCCCCCAAAAACCCCGGGGGCCCCCCCCTTTAAAAACCCCCCAAAAAAGGGCCCCCCTTTAAAAAAACCCCCCCCCCCCCCCAAAACCCCCCCCCCCAAACCCCCCCCCCTTCCCCCTTTTAAAACCCCCCTCTTATCTGCTCAGGAAGAAATAAGCTCTGAGCAGGGAGCGTCTTTCATTTGTTCAGGAACTGCTCCGGGGGGGAGAAGAGGGCTGAGCAGGGAGTGTCTGCATGTTTACTCAGATAATTACATTACAACCAGTGGTTTTCTATACAAAAGACACAGGATCTTTTCTCCCCAGTCCCTTCAAAGCTGGTTCATGTTCCCTGCCATCAGATAAGAATTGCAAACAACGCAAGCGCAGCCAGATCAGCTTCTGGTCGTCTCTAATGTAAACTGTCAGGAAACTAAGGGCATGTAAGGAAGGCTGTAGCTCTCAGAGGCTTCACTTTTTTAATGACATGTATTTTGAAAAGTGATTAAAAATCCATTTTGGAGGATCGCACGTCAACATTAGATCGTGGCAAAACCCCTTTAATGTGAATCTAGTAACAGTCCTGTCCAAGGGGTTAGATTGCTCTCTAGAGCCCTGGTCATCCGTGAAGATCCCAGGTCAGACTTTGCCACCAATGAGATTGAATGCCAGATAGAAGTGAGACATTTTGACGGGATCTCCCTTGTTTTTCGTCCTGTAATTTTGTGATGGAAGCTGCACATACAACTCGAGTAAAACCCGCAGAGATTGAGCAGAATGTCTTTGCTGATATTTTAAGAAACATAAAGTGACACTTTCTTTATTCTGAAATGCGTCCTACACAGCGTTGAATGAGATGGTGCGTAAAGACATGTTCTTTCTTCACCACCCACCAGTAAACGCGGCACCGTGTAATAATGGTGTGGTTATTTTACTCAAATAAAGCTGGAGATGAGCAGATTATTCTCTGACAGAAGCACTTAGAGATGACACGGCACAAGCCTGTGTGGGGAGAAAACCTCTCAAATGTTCCTGCGTCAAATCAGAGCTGTCCATTACCCATGTCACCTGCGCCTCCTTACCTACTGTCATTCCACATTATGTGGTTAATCGGTCCGGAAACAAGGAGGGAAATATGTGTGCAAAGTATTCACAGGCCAAGCAGAAATCCAGGAACCAAAAATAAGCGACCCTTGTAGTGACCTGGAAATTCATGGATGTCTTAAAATGGTCGTGTGATGACGATTTGTCCTCTTAAAGCGCTCCCGATTAATTTACTGTGCACATCAGTGATGTCATGGCTTCATAACATACGGATGGCTGCCATAATGGATCTATCTTGAATTGTCCTCTTCCGTCAAAATCCTGTTGAGCTGTAATTGTGTAGGCTGTAATCGCGCCCTATTTGTGGTGGCCCCTTACCTAATAAAGTCGTGAAGAGCTTAGGCAAGAAAGCTCCCTCTTCTCCAGATGACTTGTATGTTGCAGAGATTTCTTCACCTAATCCAAATTATCAAGACCAACACAACTATTCCTTGTTCAACTACTTTTCCGCATGGATTGTATGTGATTCCTTCGCCCAATCTAAATCGTGAAGACCAATATCCATTTTCCTTGTCCTCCACTTCTCCAGGTAGTTTGTAGGTGATGGATACCTCTTTACCATGTCTACATCATAAAGGACAATACAAATATTCCTTGTCGTCCACTTCTCCAGATGGCCTGCATGTGGTAATTATTCCTGCACCCAATCTAAATCATGAAGACCAATAGCTATGTTCTTTGTCCTCCACTTCTGCAGGTAGACATGGTGAAGATATATTCATGATAAAGACCAAGATCACTTTTCCTTGTCCTCCACTTCCCCCACTTCCCCAGATGGCTCATATGTGGTAGTTATTCCTTCACCCAATCTTAACCATGAAGACTAACAAGTATATATTCCTTGTCCACCCACTTCTCCAGGTAGTGTGTATGTTGTGAATGTCTACATCATGAAGACCAATACCACTCTTTCTTGTCCTCCACTTCACTTCTCCTCCAGGTGGCTTGTATGTTGTAGATATCCCTTCACTTAGTCTACTACATGAAGACCAATATCCGTATTCCTTGTCCACCTACTTCTCCAAATGGCTTGTATGTTGTAGATATCCCTATCAAAATCACAAAGACCAATACCAGTATTCCTTGTCATCCACTTCTCCAGGTGGTTTTTATGTAGAAGATATCCCTTCACCCAATGTAAATCATTAAGACAAATATCTGTATTCCTTGTCCACCAAAACGCCCAAATGGAACTTCTTGCCCCACTCACCGAAGATCTGTGGCTCGAGGACTGGACTCCTCAATTGTCTTAAAACTCTTAAGTAATCTTGGTGGGCACCATTAACATTTTGAAAGATCACCGATTAATGTCCACCAAAGCTGTAACAATCTACTTGGACAAGAATGGTTATCCTTGGATCTTCTGAACCCACATGGGGATTGAACCATCAGAGAGTCCACAACCAACGCTTAAGAAACCAGTGGTGTTCAGCTATACTCCACTACCAACGTTTCTTGGCACCATACACCTGGTCAACTAATTTTCTGAAGTCCAATAAAGGGTTGGACATTGGCGTACAAGGTAGCTACATCCAATAGATGGGATCAAAGAGATGTTGTATTCCTTCTGGAAGATAACTAATTTGCACACTTAGTTCCCATGGAACATTGCAACTTAGACAGGGGGTGGTATTATTACTTCTTGAGGAGATCCAGGTAGTCTAAGATCTGAAACTGTGCCAGTGTTATCCTTTTAAATATTTTATAATTCTGTAGTGGCTACTACAACTAAGGACAGAGGTTACTCCTAGTTCCTTCTTGGTAGAACTTAACCAAGGGAAAATCCTCAACACACAAGTCTCTAGACACTTCCTGTGGTTAGATTCTACTGGATATGCAATGCTAAACTTAGTGCCTTGAGAAGGCTTTTCGGGACAGAGGGAGTCCCCAGTCTTTCTTCTAAATTGGTGTGATTATGGTATGCTGTAAGGAGAAGGAGAAAGAAATTTACCCCATTGATAGGGATGTGATCGTTCAGATAATTGTCTGTTTGATATGTAACCACTTTGAAAAGTCTCTTATACAGCTAATTAATAACCCTATTATCCCTCTAAAGAAATTTTGACGTGGTAGAGGAGGTCCCTATTCAGGACCCCATTAGCCATGGTAAGGAACAACTACAAAGACTGTCTCTTGCTATGGACGACCCGGTATGTCCATGCATTATATAGACAGCCCATTGATAAATGTGTAATGCTTTAACTGCCCTGTGGAGGCACTGCAGGAAAATTGAATAGTTATGGAACAAATCGTGCCTGTGGCTGGTGGTAGAAACCGTGGCGTGTCTAGTTACACATCTCCTGCGCCGCCAGACAGCAACCTGGTCCTTGTGTAGGTAGCGTGAAGGCTTTGCTTGGTCCAGTCACCGGTCGTCAGATCCTTTATAAAAGGCACCTCCACCTTTATTCTTTGCCAGTTTCTTGGTCTTTCTACCATGTGTTTGTCTAGCGTTCTTTGTGAATTTCCAGTATCTGACCTCGGCTCATCTCCCGACCACCTCGCTCGTCTGCTGCTTGTCCTGACCTTCATTTCCCTTTTTAGGAAAGAACTGCTGCCTGTCCCGACCTTTTGCTTGTGACCTGACCGCGACTCTATTTTCTCGGTACCACACCTGCACGCCAGCCGTCACTGCGAGTGACCACTTTGGAATTGGCCACCTAGGAGTTCCCTCTAAGAACTCTGTGTATGGCCATGTTCACACGGCTTATTTTGATGTGGTTTTGGACGAGGTTTTCGGAGCGTTTCCTCGCCCCAAAACGCCCTCAGTTCATTTCATTGACTCCTATGTAAAACCTCGTTGTAGTTCACACATGAGGTTTTTACACGCTTCTTTGGAAGCGCTGAAAAAGAAGTGTCATGTCAATTCTTGAAGCGCGTTTTCGGCTCGGTTTTTGTCCTTGCTGTTAATTTGTATGGGTGAAAACCTCATCCAAAACCTTGCAGAGAAACGTCTCTAAAACCTCTTCTGAAGAATCATGTTTCAGGCGAGGTTTTGGGAGCGGAAATGCTCTGAAAACCTCGTTGAAAACCACGTCAAAATAAGCCGTGTGAACATACCCTATAAATGGTTAAAGGATCTAGACCAGGGGTCTCCTTAGACTCCGCTCCTCTATGTGGTTCTATGCCAAAGCTTGTGAGTGACCCAGAGTATCCACCATCTGTCTCTGGTGATCGTAACAATTTGCCAAATTTCACCGCAGATTACAGATGATTACTTGGGACTCCTGCTTCATTTGATTGGAATCTTTTAAGGATAAAGGACTGTCCGAGGTGTGAAAAATGAAAAGCTAAAAATAGAAAGTTTCCGACCAAAAACCCCCAAAACAACAAAAGAAAACTCTCCATTTATTTCTGGGAAAGCTTAGTTACTTTTACGGGTTCCCAGGTTTCCCAGCTTCCTGAAAGGTGAATCTGATTCTGCAAGGAGATTGTATTTGGGATGTGTCCATGTTTATCTGCGCTCGCCATTCAGAAACCTGAAGACAGTGTGAAAACTGTCTATGGTAAACAGCAAGAAAAACGGACCCGGCGCTCGTTTCCAAGAAGAAAAGCCCCCTCGTGGCAGTCGAGGATGGAGTTAAATAAATAAAGTCTTTTATTCCATTAAGATCAATGCAACACACTCATAACGCGTTTCACGCCGAGCCGGCGCTTCCTCAGATGAACAAGTGTTTTTCTTCTTGGAAACGAGCGCCGGAGAGAGTGACCTGCAGCTGCTGTTCGAGGCTCGGATAGAGCCACCCATACCCGTATGAGTGTTGTGCCTCTATACTTATACCGTATGCACAACCACTCTAGGTGAGCAATTTGCCTTCTTGTCTTACTTTTTTTGTATAAGATATAGACGTACTTTCACCATAGAGCGCCACCTCTCTGCTTTTTTTTATTTCATATTTGCTGAAAACTGTCTATGCATAAGACTGTCCTTGTTGCCCATAGCAGCCAATGAGAGCTCAGCTTTAATTTTTTACTGCTCTCGAGCAATGAAAGCCCGGATTGGTTGCTATGATCTCTGGTTGGTTGCTATGGGCTGGTTGCTTAATATGGGCTCTGATTGGATGCTGTGGGTTCTGGTTGCTATGGCCTCTGGTTGGTTATGAGCTCTGGTTGCTATGGGCTCTGGTTGCTATGGGCTCTGATTGGTCGCGATGAGCTCTCAATGGTCGTTATAAGCTCTGATTGGTTGCTTTGAGCGCTGATTGGTTGTTATGAGCGCTGATTGGTTGCTATGAGCTCTCAATGGTCGTTATGAGCTCTGATTGGTTGCTGTGGGCTCTGATTGGTTGCTTTGAGCTCTGATTGGTTGCTGTGGGCAACAAGGCCAGTCTTATGCTTAGACCATTTTTATAAATAAGGCCCCATGTCCGTAGGCGGCCATATTGGTTTGTCAGCCGGCCTTCCCAGAGACAGCCATCACTAACAAGCGGCTTGATAGATTTTTACACAACTTGACAGCGGAGGACAATTCAAGGATTTCTGTTCATTGGCCTTAAGGAGCCGTCTGCTGTAATAAATGACAATTTCATAGCCTAATCTCCGGTGACACGTCTCCGAACGCCGTCTTGAAGGCCGGTTTAACCAATTAGCCAGTCTGCTCAATGTCCCAGGTGGCCACTTCTCATTTTTTGCTAATTCTTGGGCTCCTGAGCTGCATCTCATCCTCTCCTGTGGGTGCCCAGCGACCCGCGTCCCCCGTGTGTTTGAGTTTATTATCCAAATAATAATAGAAATGACAAATTAACGGTCTAATTGGGCGACCAAATAGGCAGCAGCGGGGCCAGGGGTCTCCGCTTATAATTGGAAGCGGCGCATTTTACACGTCCCCCGTGTATCTGCATTACGTGGAGTTTAAATGCGCCTCTTGAATTTCGATCAGGTTGGTTCCAGGGGGCTGCAGTATATTGCGGCGGTAGAGAATTCTCCATATGCCGCCTCTGACACTGCGATTCCAATTATACGGAGAGGATTGCTTTGTTTCAAATTGACTTCTGTCATTTTCATTACAATGGCGGTGAACATAATGCAGAAATGTTTGTGACCCTTTTCCTCCTCCTTCTTCCCGGCAGCTTGGTAAAAAGTTACAGGAAAAATTCTAAAATCTTTCCGGCCTACCCCAGCCTGCGTTAGGGCTCCCATGAGGCAGAGCCACTGCTGTTGCGGATTTTATCATGGATTTTTGTACCTTGATTTCAGTGGGAGAAGTCAAAATCCATTGGAAAGGATTATCTGCAGATTTTGCCATTTCCCATTGAAACCAATGTACAAAAATTGTACCAATTGTAAAAATTGTGCTAAATTAATAATAAAATATGCATTAAGATCTGTGATAAATCTACAACGAAATCTGCAGCAGATCAGCCTGGTGTGAACAAACACTGTTGGCCATCGGCTATCTTTCCAGATTTTGCCCATAAATGTGCATTCCTTGAATGGCAGAGCAAGACGGTGATGGGCACAAGCTGATGCCAGAGGACCTTGGCACCGCTTATCTCTTGAAGGCACAAAGGAATGGTGTAGACTTGACTTATACATCAGCTACATATGCTAACCATTTAGAATTAAATGTGGGCAAGCTTTTGCCAGAGAACCTTGGTTCTGCTTATCTCTTGGAGGAACAAATAAATGCTATAGGCTATGCTTGCATAGTGGATGTATGGACTAGCCATATAGAATGAAATATGGACAAGCTTTTGCCAGAGACCCTTGGTGCCGTTTATCTCTTAAGGAACCAAGAAATGCTATAGAACAGGGGGTGTCCAACTCGTATATCCCGTGGCCCACAACAGCATTGTGGTTGCCCTCAAAAGGCCATTGGAGGGTGGCTACATGCGTTGGTAGGACTGTCAGAGCTGTGCCACCGCCTATGACTTGCACACCAGCTGTGTCTAAGCTCTGAGGAGCCACATGGTGGGCAAGATTCGGCCCTCGGACATTGAATTTGACACCTGTGCTATAGAATATGCTTGCGTAGAGGGTGTATGGGCTAACCATATAGAATAAAATGCTGACCAAATTCCATCCCTGAAACTAACCATAAAGCTATCACTAAGCTACAACTTACCCTAACACAGCCAGTGACTCTAGGAACCAGAGATTTTTTAGGCAGATCACAGAAACTACACGAAAGCTGACATTCTCAAAGACTACAACAGACTAACACAAAGCAAGACTAGGCTGGCCAAAAAGCAACGAGAACTCTAGAACTGAATGCAAACGCTAGACCAGGCACCCTCAAACTGCGGCCCTCCAGCTGTTGGGAAACTACAACTCCCATCATGCATTTATATAATCTGTAACAGTGGGCATGATGGGAGTTGCAGTTTCCCAAGAGCTGGAGGGCCGCAGTTTGAGGATGCCTGCGCTAGACAAACTCTCAAGAAAGAACAATCCTTCAGAACAAACACTATAATCCACACCTGGTTACCTAACTCGTAATTATCCAATCCTCTCTAATGAGTTCAAAGGTGTGTTACCTGGGGTCAGAAGATCTGCCAGTAAAGTTTTGAGGTGGTTACATAGGAATCCCCTCTCAGGAGAATGAATCTGAAGAAGAGGGTGAAATGGAAGGAGAATCTCTGGAAATGGGGACAGCGCTGTGACTGGAATGGTAATAGACAAGTGTTATACTGGCAGCCGTCTGTGTTGAAGGAATGCAAATGCCCTGTAAGACTCCAAGGGTCCGGGGTCCCTCCTGGCACAGCCTGGCAGCGACATTCATCGGTGCCCTGTACTTGTGACTTGTATTCTACCCTGAAGGTATCGCCGACATGTCTGTATGACTGCCCTTGCGTCTGACATCTCCTCTTTACATCCCATAATTTTATTCAGGGATAGCATTAAATATATATGAGGTCCCCAGGGAGTCCCCACTTTTAGAATAGAGGTCATAATGCTGAATATTTTAAAGGGCACTGTCATTTTTACAGATCACAAGAAACCATACAAGCTTCTTCTGGTAGATGTGAGATCCAGCAGAAGACTATATTTTATTAAAGGTACTTAAGTGCACATTAAACTATGAAAACCATTTTATAATATCAGGTTTCTAGGACAAGAGCTGATCACGCGAAGTTACAGGCCCAAAGCCTGAGGCTGCACTACTGAGGCGTGCTAATGAGAACAGGTCTCTTTGTGATTTGTTGGTTGCTTTATCATAGAGACTTAGGGCGGCATGTATGAAATTTGGCGTTTAAACACCAAATTTTATGCGCATAATATTAGTATAGAATGCGCCTCATTTATGAAGCTGTTCTACTGTGGGTCATAAATCAGGTGCATTCCAACAGTAACATGACATTTCTGGCTCAGGTAAACCACTTTGAAAGTTGTTTAGCTGTTCCAGCAGTAATGTGCCTAGAATTGCCGTACTGAAGCTGTAATTCTATAGCTTAGCAAGGTTCTAGAGTATCCCACATGCCCCCGAAATCAGACGCATTACACAGTGTCGGGGGCGCTCTGTAATGCGCCTGATACTGTCGTACGGGAGGCTTTTCCCTATTACAAACAGGGCTGCGTCTGATGTCTGGCTGAAAATACGCCAGACTTCTGGCGCAACCCCGTTCATACATGCCGCACTTAGTGTGGATCCAAAAGATCAGATTTGTTAAAGAGCACTCGTGCCCTCTCCTGACAGATCTGGTTTAGTAACTCCTTGTGAAATAACAATCCTGCAGCCTCTTCTCCTATAACTCTGTGCTGTTCCTCTGTTATTCTCCTGGAGCCTCTTCTCCTATAACTCTGTGCTGTTCCTCTGTTATTCCTCCTGCAGCCTCTTCTCCTATAACTCTGTGCTGTTCCTCTGTTATTCCTCCTGCAGCCTCTTCTCCTATAACTCTGTGCTGTTCCTCTGTTATTCCTCCTGCAGCCTCTTCTCCTATAACTCTGTGCTGTTCCTCTGTTATTCCTCCTGCAGCCTCTTCTCCTATAACTCTGTGCTGTTCCTCTGTTATTCCTCCTGCAGCCTCTTCTCCTATAACTCTGTGCTGTTCCTCTGTTATTCCTCCTGCAGCCTCTTCTCCTATAACTCTGTGCTGTTCCTCTGTTATTCCTCCTGCAGCCTCTTCTCCTATAACTCTGTGCTGTTCCTCTGTTATTCCTCCTACAATCCTGCAGCCTCTTCTCCTATAACTCTGTGCTGTTCCTCTGTTATTCCTCCTGCAGCCTCTTCTCCTATAACTCTGTGCTGTTCCTCTGTTCTTCCTCCTGCAGCCTCTTCTCCTATAACTCTGTGCTGTTCCTCTGTTATTCCTCCTGCAGCCTCTTCTCCTATAACTCTGTGCTGTTCCTCTGTTATTCCTCCTGCAGCCTCTTCTCCTATAACTCTGTGCTGTTATAGGAGAAGAGGCTGCAGGAGGAATAACAGAGGAACAGCACAGAGTTATAGGAGAAGAGGCTGCAGGAGGAATAACAGAGGAACAGCACAGAGTTATAGGAGAAGAGGCTGCAGGAGGAATAACAGAGGAACAGCACAGAGTTATAGGAGAAGGGCTGCAGGAGGAATAACAGAGGAACAGCACAGAGTTATAGGAGAAGAGGCTGCAGGAGGAATAACAGAGGAACAGCACAGAGTTATAGGAGAAGAGGCTGCAGGAGGAATAACAGAGGAACAGCACAGAGTTATAGGAGAAGAGGCAGCAGGAGGAAGAACAGAGGAACAGCACAGAGTTATAGGAGAAGAGGCTGCAGGAGGAATAACAGAGGAACAGCACAGAGTTATAGGAGAAGAGGCTGCAGGAGGAATAACAGAGGAACAGCACAGAGTTATAGGAGAAGACTCTGCAGGAGGAATAACAGAGGAACAGCACAGAGTTATAGGAGAAGAGGCTGCAGGAGGAATAACAGAGGAACAGCACAGAGTTATAGGAGAAGAGGCTGCAGGAGGAATAACAGAGGAACAGCACAGAGTTATAGGAGAAGAGGCTGCAGGAGGAATAACAGAGGAACAGCACAGAGTTATAGGAGAAGAGGCTGCAGGAGGAATAACAGAGGAACAGCACAGAGTTATAGGAGAAGAGGCTGCAGGAGGAATAACAGAGGAACAGCACAGAGTTATAGGAGAAGAGGCTGCAGGATTGTAGAGGAATAACAGAGGAACAGCACAGAGTTATAGGAGAAGAGGCTGCAGGAGGAATAACAGGAACAGCACAGAGTTATAGGAGAAGAGGCTGCAGGAGGAATAACAGAGGAACAGCACAGAGTTATAGGAGAAGAGGCTGCAGGAGGAATAACAGAGGAACAGCACAGAGTTATAGGAGAAGAGGCTGCAGGAGGAATAACAGAGGAACAGCACAGAGTTATAGGAGAAGAGGCTGCAGGAGGAATAACAGAGGAACAGCACAGAGTTATAGGAGAAGAAGCTGCAGGAGGAATAACAGAGGAACAGCACAGAGTTATAGGAGAAGAGGCTGCAGGAGGAATAACAGAGGAACAGCACAGAGTTATAGGAGAAGAGACTGCAGGAGGAATAACAGAGGAACAGCACAGAGTTATAGGAGAAGAGGCTGCAGGAGGAATAACAGAGGAACAGCACAGAGTTATAGGAGAAGAGTCTGCAGGATTGTAGGAGGAACAACAGAGGAACAGCACAGAGTTATAGGAGAAGAGGCTGCAGGAGGAATAACAGAGGAACAGCACAGAGTTATAGGAGAAGAGGCTGCAGGAGGAATAACAGAGGAACAGCACAGAGTTATAGGAGAAGAGGCTCCAGGAGGAATAACAGAGGAACAGCGCAGAGTTATAGGAGAAGAGGCTGCAGGATTGTAGGAGGAATAACAGAGGAACAGCACAGAGTTATAGGAGAAGAGGCTGCAGGATTGTAGGAGGAATAACAGAGGAACAGCACAGAGTTATAGGAGAAGAGGCTGCAGGAGGAATAACAGAGGAACAGCACAGAGTTATAGGAGAAGAGGCTGCAGGAGGAATAACAGAGGAACAGCACAGAGTTATAGGAGAAGAGGCTGCAGGAGGAATAACAGAGGAACAGCACAGAGTTATAGGAGAAGAGGCTGCAGGAGGAATAACAGAGGAACAGCACAGAGTTATAGGAGAAGAGGCTGCAGGAGGAATAACAGAGGAACAGCACAGAGTTATAGGAGAAGAGGCTGCAGGAGGAGGAACAGAGGAACAGCACAGAGTTATAGGAGAAGAGGCTGCAGGAGGAGGAATAACAGAGGAACAGCACAGAGTTATAGGAGAAGAGGCTGCAGGGTTGTTATATCACTGGGAACACAAGGATTTACTAAGAGACCTGTCAGGAGAGGGCTGTGTCCTCTCTAATCTTATTCATCTTCTTCTGAGATGTTTCTTGTATTTACTCTCTGATTGCATTTTCGTTGTTCGCGGTTATCTGCTTTGCACAGTCACTGCTTGTTAGGAAGTTCCCTTGACAATAAGCTGATCAGTTTATGTTCCCTTGCAGGAAATCCCAGGGGATCACCTGTAATTTGTAGCTAGACCCGGGAGTAAGTGTTTAGTATCCCTGCAGCGTCCACACAGGTAAAATGCAGCATTAGGCTATGTTCACACGGCTTATTTGAGAAATGCGCGCCGCAATTACGGTACTCCACAGTTCTCATAGACAACTATGGATTGCGCCTTCTCTCACCGCTCAGACAATGGAGATCGTATTGTACACGCGGGGAGATGAGTGACGTCAATTATTCGCAGCGATTCCGCGTCGCAAGTAATGCATGTCAATGGGGCCGACGGGCTGCTGGGCCCCCGTGTTTTGGGTATACGCGCTGATCAGCGCGACTCCCAAAACACCCGGCGTATTACGCCGTGTACTGTACGTGCCGTGTGAACATACCCTTACACAGTGTCCATTCCTATCAATGGGTTGCCTGTAAAATACAGGACAGGTTCTCCAGAGAGAGAGAGGCTCTTTGCAGCTGCTCCCCATTCTGGGATGGGGATACAGAGCGGAGGATCCCCTTTTATTAAAGGGGTGTTCAAACAAGCGATTTTCAGGTCCGCTCAAGCTAGCTGTGAACTAAGAGTGTTACAGAATGAGGAGGGCGACGCTTGCGGCTGTCCCCCATTAATTTCTATAGGAGTACATTCATTAGGCTGTATTCAGAAGTCCTATAGACATGAATGGGGAGAACAGCCGCAGACACCCATCTCCCCTCCTTCTCATTGCAAGCTTAAAGGGCTTGTCTCACTACAAGGATTGCTTTTTATGTTAAAGATCTTGCAAAACCAAGCCACTTTGCAATATATGTCCATTACCAGTGTCCTACCTATTCCTAGATATCCCCTCTTGTATGGGCTGCATCAGTTCCTCAGGCCGCTATAGCTACAGACCTGTTTACTCTCTCCTGATAGGCTGCCAGCACTGGTCGCTGTAGCTACAGACCTGGCTTCTTCTGCAGCCTAGTGGAAGCCAGTAAACAAACCCCTGAATTCAAAGTGAAGCCAAGAAAACAGGACTGAGGTAAGATGAATCAATGTAGTGAGACAACCCCTTTAAGCCGACCTGAGGTGCTGGGAATCGCTTGTTATGACACCACTTTAACTCCGAATTCCCTAATAGGCTGTATGGGTTTTATCCACCGCTTTAGGATACATCCACACATGGCTGATTTGTGGATAGACAATTTGCGGTGAATACAAATGCAGTAGAATAGATGAGATTTAACAAATCTGCGGAAATTGACCCGATTTTAAAATCCGCGGAAATTTTTCTTCTTGGAAATTGACCCGATTTTAAAATCCGCAGCATGCACGTTTTATGTTGTGGATCTGTTGTACCTATGTGTGAATGTACATGGGATGGATTTGCTGCAGATTTTCCATGAAGGTATGCAAATAGAAAATCCGCAGCGGATTACAGTTCCGCTCATGCGGATTGGATTTTTCAACTTCCATTAGCGCGTGGAGGAAATTTACCTGCAGTTTTGACATTCTCACCATTTTTATCACAAATTTAGGGTGGATTTTACCGCTTTTAATAGAATGTGGCAAAATCTGCACGATCTGTTACGGATTGTTATGTATTGGTTCGTTGCTTGGCAGCCTGGGGTGACCCAGTGGCGTCGATTCTTGGGGAACCTCCAGTGGAGTTGATTCTTGGGGTCCATGCTATGGCCACCACAGATGCCTCTCCTTCTGAAAAGCAGCCCCAGATCTGACATGTCCAGTGTCCATTACCCTACTCTCGTGTGGGCCAGTTCAAGCATGTACAGATTTACCTGTAGGTAAAAATCAGATTGTGTGGATTTTCCCCTCCCACCCAAGTCAAAGGTCAAAATCTACAGTAAATCCGCAATAGAAGTTCACAGCTAAGCCATCCTATGTGCACTCGCCCCCAAGGTTTCCATTTACCAAGCTAAATGACTATCATGAATATAGACTTTTTTTATGGGGCTCAGGTGCTTCCTACTAAAGAATGTTTCCACCATAGACTTAGACGATCTTTCCTACTGATAAGCATCCAAAGACTAATGGCCATCTATATTATCTCCGGGACCTGCACCTGTTGTCGCTGAAAAGGCCCTGGACGTTACGGCTCAGGACAGAGAACTAGTCACACTTGCGCCCAATTCTCCATTCTGTTCTTTGGGAGGAGTACAGACAAACATGCCGCTCACCTGTACTGGGAACTCCCATAGAACAGAATGGGGAGAACACAGCGCTCCCCTGTACTGGGAACTCTCATAGAACAGAATGGAGAACACAGTGCTCCACTGTACTGGGAATTCCCATAGAACAGAATGGGGAGAACACAGCGGCCCCCTGTACTTGGGAACTCCCATAGAACAGAATGGAGAGAGCACAGCGCTCACCTGTACTGGGTACTCCCATAGACCAGTAGGGTGTATAACACAGTGCTCCCCTGTACTGGGAACTCACATAGGACAGAATGGAGAACACAGCGCTCCCCTGTACTGGGAACTCCCATAGAATAGAATGGAGAGAACACAGCGCTACCCTACACCGGGAACTCTCATAGAACAGAATGGAGACAACACAGCGCTCCCCTGTACTGGGAACTCTCATAGAACAGAATGGAGAGAACACAGCGCTCCCCTGTACTGGGAACTCCCATAGAACAGAATGGAGAGAACACAGCGCTCCCCTGTACTGGGAACTCCCAAAGAACAGAATGGAGAGAACACAGCGCTCCTCTGTACTGGGAACTCCCATAGAACAGAATGGAGAGAACACAGCGCTCCCCTGCACTGGGAACTCCCATAGAACAGAATGGAGAGAACACAGCGCTCCCCTGTACTGGGAACTCCCATAGAACAGAATGGAGAGAACACAGCGCTCCCCTGTACTGGGAACTCCCATAGAACAGAATGAAGAACACAGCGCTCCCCTGTACTGGGAACTCCCATAGAACAGAATGGAGAACACAGCGCTCCCCTGTACTGGGAACTCCCATAGAACAGAATGGGGAGAACACAGCGCTCCCCTGTACTGGGAACTCCCATAGAACAGAATGGGGAGAACACAGCGCTCCCCTGTACTGGGAACTCCCATAGAACAGAATGGGGAGAACACAGCGCTCCCCTGTACTGGGAACTCCCATAGAACAGAATGGAGAACACAGCGCTCCCCTGTACTGGGAACTCCCATATAACAGAATGGTGAGATCACAGCGCTCCCCAGTACTGGGATCTCTCATAGAACAGAGTGAAGAGAACACAGCGCTCCCCTGTACTGGGAACTCCCATAGAACAGAATGAAGAGAACACAGCGCCTCCCTGTACTGGGAACTCCCATAGAACAGAATGGGGAGAACACAGCGCTCCCCTGTACTGGGAACTCCCATAGAACAGAATGGGGAGAACACAGCGCTCCCTTGTACTGGGAACTCCCATAGAACAGAATGGAGAACACAGCGCTCCCTTGTACTGGGAACTCCCATAGAACAGAATGGACAGTTTTGTGCAAGCGAAACCAGCTCTCTATTCTGAGCCAACACTTTTGAAGACTCGTTCCTGAGGTAGGTTCTGGTCCCACCTCTAGGATCCGCACCTATCAGACTTGGATGACGAATCCTCTCGATATGCCTTCAAACACCCCTTTAATTTTTCGCTGGACAATCCCTTTAACGCCATCACTGAGGGGCTCCCGTCTCCTCCAAATCTACAAACATGGCCGCCGTTGCAGCTCCCATAAGAGCTTTGCATCCAGCCTTGGCAAGGTGAGCTTCATTATGTCCCAATATATTATCAGCTGAGGAATAATTGGGCGGTCGGGACTCTCGGGGCGGCTGCCAGATTGGTCGTCTCCCAAGTTTCCCGGAAGCAAATAAAACTCTGAGATCTATAAGTTGAATGTATAATTTGCTCGCTTGTAAATTGCTGTAACTTGTTGGGCTGATGTTTGGCTTTGGCGGACGACCATTTAGTGCCGCACATCCCGGGAGAGCTCCTCCGGCAGAGCCGGCTGCCAGCGGGAGTCTCCTCGAAGGATGCAATAATTAATCTCGCCATGCAGCTGGGGAGGCGGCGGCGCGGCCGAGGATGCTGCCAGGTGCCCCCGAGAGGCTGGGAGGTGACAAGTAGATGCATTTTTAATGTGGTCTTCAATTATTAAGTCTGAAATGAAACCTCAAAGAGTTGCAAGGAAAGGTGTAACATAAGCCGGCGGCGGGGGGGCAGACGACTTCTAAGAGGCTCGTTTTGTGCCAGTCATCTTGAAAAAAAACACCAACCAAATGGTAATGGATTCAAGCAGCAGGTGAGCGGCGGCGGAGGGTCATCTGCAGAGGGCACCCGGTCTATACAGGGGTGGCATCCCCGCTGTGGGCTGCCCGGCAGACGTCTATTGTTTGGCCACGACAGCCATTATTTCTTAAAGGGTATTCTGCTTCCAGCAAATAACACCTATTCATTGCTTCATAAAATGTTATATGGTTTTATAGTTGCTGGATCAATTAGTTGTTAAAGGGGTTGTCTCACTACATTGATTCATCTCGCTTCAGTCCTGTTTTCCTGGTTTCATTTTGATTTCAGGGGCGTGTTTACTGGCTTCTATTAGGCTGCAGTAGAAGCCAGGTCTGTAGCTATAGCAACCAGCGCTGGCAGCCTATCAGGAGAGATCAAACAGGTCTGTAGCTATAGCAACCAGTGCTGGTAGCCTATCAGGAGAGATCATACAGGTCTGTAGCTATAGGAAACAGTGCTGGCAGCCTATCAGGAGAGATCAAATAGGTCTCTAGCTATAGTGACCAGCACTGGCAGCCTATCAGGATAGATCATACAGGTCTGTAGCTATAGCAACCAGTGCTGGTAGCCTATCAGGATAGATCATACAGGTCTGTAGCTATAGCAACCAGCACTGGCAGCCTATCCGGAGAGAGCAAACAGGTCTGTAGCTATAGGAACCAGTGCTTGCAGCCTATCAGGAGAGATCAAACAGGTCTGTAGCTATAGCGACAAGCACTGGCAGCCTATCAGGATCGATCATACAGGTCTGTAGCTATAGCAACCAGTACTGGCAGCCGATCAGAAGAGACCGAACCGGTCTGTAGCTATAGCAACCAGTGCTCATACATATTCCAATAACAGTGGCACACTATAAACTGAAGCACTATCAAAGGGGACATAGGAATTTTGAAAAAAGCATTTCTGCTATCTAGGATATATGAAAAATGTTGAGATTCTCAGTTCACACTTTTGATCAAAACTGTTTAACCTCCGAACTTCAACGGGACCTCAAGGCAGGTGGTCCTACACTATTGATTCCTACACTATTGATACCTCTCGTTTGGGTACTATTCAGACCTGCACAATCCAGGGAATGAAGGAACCAGCTTATGCAAAAAACCAAAGTGGAGGCAGCCATTCCATCCATTTTTTTGGGATGTGCATAACCATATATTGCTTTTAGTTTGAGTTTGGAGGAGTGGCTGCCTCCATTTTGGTTTTTTGCACTCCACCCACCTTGACAGGCTTTTTAATCAGTGCAGTGTAACTTTTAAGCTGGTTCCTTCATTCCCTGGATTGTGGAGGTCTGAATAGGACCCAAACGAGAGGTATCAATAGTGTAGGAATCAATAGTGTAGGACCACCTGCCTTGAGGTCCCGTTGAAGTTCGGAGGTTAAACAGTTTTGATCAAAAGTGTGAACTGAGAATCTCAATTTTTTTTTCATATATCCTAGATAGCAGAAATGTTTTCTTCAAAATTCCCATGTCCCCTTTGATAGTGCTTCAGTTTATAGTGTGCCACTGTTATTGGAATATGTATGTATACTACAGCCGCAGCAGTGTTGCACCGATGTTCATTTTTTTTTTTCTAAAATGTTTTTTTGGATGTGCATAACCATATATTGCTTATAGCAACCAGTGCTGGCAGCCTATCCGGAGAGAGGGAACAGGTCTGTAGCTATAGCGACCAGTGCTGACAGCCTATCAGGAGAGAGTGAACAGGTCTGTAGCTATAGCAACCAGTGCTGACAGCCTATCAGGAGAGAGTGAACAGGTCTGTAGCTATAGCAACCAGTGCTGACAGCCTATCAGGAGAGATCAAACAGATTTGTAGCTATAGCGACCTGAGGAGCTGATGCAGCCCATACAAGAGGGGATATCTAGGAATAGGTAGGACACTGATGATGGACACATAATGCAGTGTGACTTGTTTTTGCAAGATCTGTAACATAAATAGCAGCAATCCTTGTAGTGAGACAATCCCTTAAACATCTCTGCTTGCTGGCATTCAGCGGCAATATTTGTGGTCTGTATATTCGTCGCATGACCAGGGCAGATATTATAAGAGCTCAGATGACTGTAGAGCATGGGTCTTCAAACTGCGGCCCTCCAGCTGTTGGGAAACTACAACTCCCATTATGCATTTATATAATCTAGAACAGTGGGCATGATGGGAGTTGTAGTTTCCCAACAGCTGGAGGGCCGCTGTTTGAAGACCCATGCTGTAGAGTGATGCACTATGTACGTGTTGTAGGACAAGGTGAATCTCATCCTTGAAGGGTCTTTCCACTATTAACAATGCCTGATAGTTGGAGGGGAACCCCGACTATAAGCTGATCACACAAACCCCTAGTCCACGTGTTGAACCCAAATCCAAGCCAACATATTCTACGTGGGCAAGGGCTGGACACCGGAAGACCAGCTCTCTACTGTCTCAGGAGGGCACAAGGGGTGCCCAGTGCCAGCACAGGGAGCAAGCGCCATCTTGGATTCATACACTTCCTCACAGGTGGTGGCAGAGCTGTGATGGCCCTACCCACCAGTGGCACACTAGCCACCGTCATAGCAGTATTATAGGCCCCCCAGGCTTAGCAGTGCAGTACATGACATCACACCAGGCCATGCTTCTAACCAAGGGTCTGCAACGTCAGCTCTCCAGCTGTTGGGAAACTACGTCTCCCATCAGACCCACTGATATAGATTATATAAATGCATGATGGGAGTTGTAGTTTCCCAACAGTTGGAGAGCCGACGTTGCAGACACCTGCAACCACAGCCAAGCACGTCGATACCATCCCACCACCTACAGGCGGACAACCCGCTGATGTCGTGTAGGCATCCTGTAGACTACAGACTAATTGGCAGGGTGCATCAGCTTCAAGGACTGACTGTTTTCTTGTTGCCTAATATATTCCACCCCCTGACGAGCACCATTTCACCAGACAGTGTGTTATGGCTGATCGGTGTATATTCATGTATCTGGATGTTCTCTACGGTGGAGATAAGTGATGATGAGGCAGGGTTTTTCTTATGTCTCTTCAAGCCTGTATAGCTGATAACTGGTGACCATAGATTGACTGTAATTTCACAGCAAAGATATATACACAGTTGGGTCACATTATTATGATCAGCAGCTGATATCTAGAGTAATCATCTTGTGCAGTATGGACAGCAACCAGGCAGGTGGAAAGTAACCCAATAAGGTCCTGGTTGGTATGCACTGGTATCTGGTGCCGACTCCGCCCCACAGCTGCTGGAGGATCCATAGAGCCAACACCACCATCCAGGGGCCCCACAGCTGCTGGAGGGTCCATATAGCCAACACCACCCTCCAGGGGCCCCACAGCTGCTGGAGGGCCATAAGCCAAACACCACCACCCAAAGGGGCTTCCCAAGCTGCTGGAGGAGCCATAGAGCCAACCCCCACCATCCAGGGGCTCCCACAGCTGCTGGAAGGGCCATAGAGCCAACACACCATCCGGGGGCCCCACAGCTGCTGGGGGGGTCCATAGAGCCACACCCACCATCCAGGGGCCCTCCCCCAGCTGCTGGGAGGGTCCATAGAGCAACACCACCATCCAGGGGCCCCACAGCTGCTGGAGGGTCCATAGAGCCAAAACACCACCATCCAGGGGCTCCCACAGCTGTGGAGGGTCACAGAGCCAACCCCAACCATCCAGGGGCCTCACAGCTGCTGGAGGGTCTATAGACCCCAACACACCACCCAGGGGCTCCACAGCTGCTGGAGGGTCCATAGAGCCAACACAACCAACAGGGGGGCCCCACAGGGGCTGGGGGGGCCATAGAGCCAAACACAACCATCCAGGGGCTCCACCAGCTGCGGGAGGGTCCTTAGAGCAAACACCACCATCCAGGGGCTCCCACAGTGCTGGAGGGTCCATAGGGCCAACACCAACCATCCAGGGGCTCCCACAGTGTGGAGGGTCCATAGAGCCAAACACCACCATTCCAGGGGCTCCACAGCTGCGGGAGGGTCCATAGAGCCAAACACCACCATCCAGGAGCCCCCACAGCTGCTGGAGGGTCCATAGAGCCAACACCACCTCCAGGGGCTCCCACAGCTGCTGGAGGGGCCTTTAGTGCCAAATCACCTTCCAGGGGGCCCCACAGCTGCTTGAGGGTCCATGGGCCAACCCCCCATCCAGGGGCCCCAAGCGTGGGGGTCCTTTAGAGCCACACCACCATCCGGGGCCCCCACAGAGCTGGGGAGCCCTAGAGCAAACACCCCCCCATCCAGGGGCTCTCACAGCGTGGAGGGTCCATAGAGCCAACTTTCTCCATCCAGGGGCCCCACGTGGGGGAGGGTTATAGACCCAAAAAAATACCCAGGGGCTCCCCAGTTGTCAATAGGAGTTGGGGAATTAGGGGGTGGGTAGTTTAAAGTCTTGGTTATTTTCCCCCACCAAGTCGGACTTTTTCCCAAAGTGACATGTCGCATTGTCTTACCAGAAGATCCCATCCGCCCCAGGAGAGACAATAAACAGTGTGGGTGTTTGTGATCTGTTAGGATGGATTCATACACAAACTGATTAAAGGTGCCTTCCACGTGTTTGAGTGTCCCAGAGAATGCTACAAAATATTCCCCAGACTATAACGCTGCAACCATCAGCTTGTGTTCTTCCAGCAATGGTTGCAGGGTGTTTGTTCTTTGATTCTTGTCTGACACACCAACGGCCATCAGTTTAATAAAGCAGAAACATGTGACTCATAGAAGAAGAAAAACCTTTGCAAATCAGCAGAAGTTAAATTTCAAGATTGTCATGAACATTTAAGCCTTTTCTTCGACTGCAGCTTGGTTAGCAGAGGTGCCGTGACATCCTTATGCTCCGTGGTCCCATACACAGTAGGGTTAGCAGAAGGGCAGTGACATCCGTCTGCTCCGGGGCCCCATACACAGTAGGGTTAGCAGAGGTGCAGTGACATCCGTCTGCTCAGGGGCCCCATACACAGTAGGGTTAGCAGAGGTGCAGTGACATCGTCTGCCCCCAGGGCCCCATACACAGTAGGGGTTTAGCAGAGGTGCCGTGGCATCCATCTGCTCCCGGGGCCCCATACACATTTAGGGGTTAGCAGAGGAGCAGTGACATCCATCTGCTCGGGGGCCCCATACAGTAGGGTTAGCCAAAATTGCAGTGAATCCCTCTGCTCTGGGGCCCCATACACAGTTAGGGTTAGCAGAGGAGCAGTGACATCCATCTGGTCCGGGGCCCATTTTCACGTAGGGTTAGCAGAAGTGCAGTGACATCTGTCTGCTCCGGGGCCCCATTACACAGTAGGGTTAGCGAGGTGCAGTGACATCCGTATGCTCCGGGGCCCCATTTCATAGTAGGGTTAGCAGAGGTGTGCAGTTTGACATCAGGTCTGCTCTGGGGCCCCATACATAGTAGGGTTAGCAGAGGTGCAGTGACATCCCTCTGCTCGGGGCCCCTTTCCAGTAGGGTTAGCAGAGGTGCAGTGACATCCGTCTGCTCTGGGGCCCCATACACAGTAGGGTTAGTAGAGGTGCAATGACATCAGTCTGCTCCAGGGCCCCATACACAGTAGGGTTAGCAGAGGTGCAGTCACATCCACCTGCTTTGTAGCCGATGTTCCCCTCTCACATCAGTGAGGTGTTCACAGTTTCCACGTCTCTTATTCCCAATGGCGCCATTTGTCCACAGCAGCCGCTAACAGTTCACAAACTGCACAGTGTCAGAAATACTGACACCCTGCGCCCAAAAGCCAATAATCATCCCTGTTTGCAGCTGGGATAAATCTCCCCTTTTACCCAGGATCGCAACAAGGGATAAGTGTGCAGACAGCCTATCACACACATTATTTACCCACCAAACCAGCGCTCCACACGTGACTTCTTTCATGAGTTTCGTCAGAAGTGGTCATAATAATGTGACTGGATTGTGTAAAATATAATTTGTCTGTAAAGTATTATATATAATGTACATGTGTGTCTATCATGGAGTCTGATACTGTAAAACGTTGACACCTTTTCCGTCTCTCTTTTCCAGTTTGCTGTTTTGTGGTACACAAGCGCTGCCATGAATTTGTCACGTTCTCCTGTCCCGGTGCCGACGCGGGACCTGCGTCTGATGTAAGTAAAAAAATAAATTAAATAAAATAAAAAAAAAGTAGACACCGGCTTCCATTACTTGGGCAATTTCAGCCACTTGCTGGATTATCGGACCTTCTGGATTATCAGATGTCGGATTCAGTTGACTGGGAACTACATGAGGCCCGGTGTTGGGGAATCGGATCCCTATGATACTGAAGGGTATCGTGTGAAAATAGTCCAAATTGAAACCGATTCCAAAATTGGAGCAGTCAGAGAGATGGAAAACATCCTGACAGACAGAAGCTGCAGCATATGCTGGCACAGTAATGATTACATTGCTATATTAAGCCTGAAAATTGCACATTGCACAACTACAGCAACGTTCTGATTGACGGACGCGCGCTCGACAGTTGTAGGGTCTTTTGGGGCCATCAGAAATTTCAATTTTTTTTTTTTTTATTTTTATTTATTTTTTTTTTAACTAAAACCAGTTCAGGGGCCCCAGCAATTCTTACACTAGGGGACCCCACTGTTCACATGTTCAGTGAACGGACAGGATTGTTCTGGTGCTGCCTTGATGTTCTATAATGATGAGCTCTTCTGCTTTATTTCAATTTTGTGCCATTTTAAATCTCTCTGCTTGCTATCAGTGAATTTAAAGTTTTTTTTATCCAGATCTAATATTTGGCAAAGCTGAGAATTTGCTGTAAGTATTTCCAGTCTAGACACATCTGTGAGTTTAACTCCTTAACGACCGCCCACCGTCTTTTGACGTCGCTGCAGACATCGGGGTTTGCGGCTCCGGGCGCCGCAGCAGCGCTGAGAACAGGGCTGTACTACACAGCCCTGATCCCAGTGTAGCTCCTGCGAGCACCGGGGAGCGGGGGAAACCTCCGCTCCCCGGTGCTTTAACCCTTTGATTGCCGCAGATAGTCACCGCAGCGCAATCAAAGGGTTTCCCTGCTCTGTCGGGTGATTGGAACGCCGGTGACCCGACAGAGCCCGGGGAACGGCTGCACAGTCAGCCCTGGGGACCTAGAGTAGCCCCAGGGCTGTCTGTGTAACAAGCCCTGATCACTGCCTGTGTCAGACTGACACAGATTATATATGAATATGCTAATACATGACCAAGTGTAAAAAGAAAAAAAAAATAACCGTTCTCCCTTCATGGGATTAAAAAAAAAAAAAAAAAGAATAAAAACATAAATGTAAAAAAATTTATAAAATAAAAATATTTAATAAAAAATAATTGTGCATACATTACACACACAGAAAAAAAACCCTACACATATTAGGTCTCCACACGACCGTAATTACCTGTAGATTTAATCTAACAAGTTATTAAGTGTGAAATGTAAATGATGTAAAAAAAAAAAATAATTAAAAAAAATTCTGCAATTATTTATAAGTGAACTTAAACTATTCCCCCATAAAGTACAATAAAACGAGGCCTCATCCAACTGCGTCATTGAAAAAATATAAATGTTACAACTGTTGAAACATGAGGAGGCAAAAACTAAAACAATGTTCTGGTCATTAAAAGGGTTGTCTCACTACACTGATTCATCTTACCTCAGTCCTTTTTTCTTGGTTTCACTTTGAATTCAGGGGTGTGTTTACTGGCTTCCACTAGGCTGCAGTAGAAGCCAGGTCTGTAGCTATAGCAACCAGTGCTGGCAGCCTATCAGGAGAGAGAAAACAGGTCTGTAGTTATAGTGAAAACCCAGAGGAGGCTGTAGTATTGGGCAGGCCCATACAAGAGGGGATATCTAGGAATAGGTAGGACACTGTTACTGGACATATATTGCAAAGTGACTTGTTATTACAAGATCTTTAACATAAAAAGCAATCCTTGTAGTGAGACGACCCCTTTAACTACTTTTCAGGCTTCGGCTTAAGGGGCTAATGAGGACCCGTAGCTTCTCCTGACGTGTCTTAGACAATACTTGTTTTCTCCATCTTTCCTTAGATCCTTCTGTTGTGGGGATCCTCTGTTATTCCTCTTAGAATTGTATTACTCAAATTCGATCTGTTTTTTTACTTTGGGGTAGTGACTGCACAGTGCGCAATCAGAGCTGACAGTCCGTGCGGGCAGGGACACACCCCTCTGAAAAGTGGAATAGTTAAAGGGCACGACCACACGGCAGCGGTAATATGACGGTCAGATTCTGTTTAAGGAATCCAGCTGGTATATTACCGTCTTTTGAATGGTTTTGGGGGACGGTTCTGTCCGCAGTTTGCAGATTCACCCCCTCAAAACCATTCAAAAGACGATTTCAGATTTTCTGACGGTCGGATTTTAAATCTGAAAATAGTCCAAAAAACCTGGAGCATGCACTGTCCAATGTTAACCATTGGGGGTTTGAAGATTCAGCCGTCCTCCTTAACCATTGAACAGTGCATGCTCCAAGTTTTTGATACTGTTTTCGGATTTGAAATCCAATTGTCAGAAAATCAGAGCAGTGTAGATTACAGCTTGGATTTGCTACTGAAGTATATGGGGAGGGTTTTGACAAATGGTGTTGACGGTTTTCACATCCGAAAACTGAAAAACGGTCTGAAAACCCTGCCGTGGGCACGGACCCTAACACCCATGTGACTGATTAATACATTTCCAGGAGGGATAACAGAGGAACAGCACAACACAGAGATATAAGAGGAGAGGCTCCAGGACAAGGATTTACTAAAACCTGACCTGTCAGGAGGCTGATAGACTGTTGGGGTAGGGAAGACATTTGTGCTTCTGATATTAATACCTCACAGAGGATTGTCTAGACTGGAGGCGACTGCAGTTCTGAATGATTATCGGCATATGTCTCATCCACCAACAACAAGCAGAGGTCCTGAATATGATGAGAACACAAAAAGCCGCCTGTGTTGAGGGGTACACCCCCCCCCCCATTATTTATATATCGATAGATAGTATATGAGTGTATGTATATTTTTTGTCTGCTTCTTTTTTTTGTTCTTTTTTTTTTTTTTTTTATTTCTTTTTTCCTTTTTTTTCTTTTTCTTTTTCTTTACTTCTTTTTCCTTTCTTTTTTCATTCTTTTCTTTGTCATTCTTTTTTTTTTCTTTTTTTTTCAATCTTTTTCCTTTTTCTTTTTCTCTTCTTTCCTCTTTCCTCTGTTTTCTTTTTTCTTTTTCTTTTCTTCTTTTTTTCTCCCCAGATTTATCCAATGAGAATCTGGGGCAGGACTTGGAAATTGTTGTTCACAAATGTTATTCAACCAATCTGACTGAGCTCAAGCGATTTTGTAAAGAAAAATGTGCTAAAATTCATTCCAGCCTCTAGATGTGCAAAGCTGTAGAGACCTCCCCATGGACGCAGTTGTCAATGGATATGTCTACCAAATGCACTGACTCAGGGGGGTGCTTAGTTCATTCAGATAGAGGTGTTCAAAGCAGACCCCCCATGGACTGGCTTGTCATTGCAGATGGAGGTGTCCTACAAAGCACTGACTCCAGGGGCTGAATACATTGCAGTTAGTGTGTCCTAACAAAGTACTGACTCAGGGAGGGTGAATACATTGCAGATAGAGGTGTCCTACAAAGTACTGACTCCGGGGCTGAATACATTGCAGATAGAGGTGTCCTACAAAGTACTGACTCCGAGGCTGAAAACATTGCAGATAGAGGTGTCCTACAAAGTACTGATTCTGGGACTGAATACATTGCAGATAGAGATGTCGTACAAATTACTGACTCCCTGGCTGAATTTCATTGCAGATAGAGGTTGTCCTACAAAGTACTGACTGAGGCTGAATACATTGCAGTTAGCGGTGTCCTACAAAGTACTGACTCCTGACTGAATACATTGCAGATAGAGGTGTCCTACAAAGTACTGACTCCAGGGCTGAATACATTGCAGATAGAGGTGTCCTACAAAGTACTGACTCCGAGGGCTGAATACATTGCAGATAGGGGTCCTACAAAAGTACTGACTCCGAGGCTGAATACATTGCAGATAGAGGTGTCCTACAATGTACTGACTCCAGGGCTGAATACATTGCAGATAGGTGTCCTACAAAGTACTGACTCTGAGGCTGAATACATATGCACCAAACACTTAAGTTTTTTAATTTGCAAAAGTTTGGAAAAGCGTGTATAATTTTCTTTACATTTCACAGATACTTGCTACTTTGTGTTGCTCTATCACATAAAATATCAAGAAAATACATTTGTCTGTGGCTGTAAAGTTTAAAAATGAGGAAAAGGTGTTGGAAGACTGTAAATAAAATTGGGGGTTGGATGTATCCATCAGATTAGAAGGTTCGGTGTGTCCTCATCATATTCAGATATTATAAGCAGCTATAGATATAGCTATATATAAATCATCAAGATCCAGGGTGGTCTCATGAAGGTTACCCCTTTGAATATTAGGCAGCTGAGTGATCAGCTCATTGGTGTGGATACAGCTTCCTTGATCTCCAGTGATCGGCTCTTGTTGCTGGATGAGCCATGTTTTCCCTGCAGCGGTCACTACCGGTGTAATTGTAGTATTACTTTATACCTAAATAAACGACTGGGTCTTCCAAAGCTATAGAGGTGGGGGGTCCCGAGTACAGACCACCTATGTGATGCCAATAGAAAGTGGGCTATCTCCATGCTATGTATGAAGTGTGACCTGCAGCGCGGGGACCCCTGGGATAATCACGCAGAATACATATTGTGCACCAGGTATAGGAGGATATTACAATGACAGAATTATTATGTCCATCAGCAATGCAGCAGGTTCTAGACTCCAAGGTAAGAATCCAAGAAAAGCCTACATGTGCCTATTGTGGTCATGGGATTAGAGCGCCGTCATCTCGATGCCTCCAGTGGATGGAAACCGATCACCTTTTGCATTACAAGTCTTTACTGTTGCGTTCTATTTTCTTACCCACTGGTGTCGCTCATTCTTATTAGGCTTGCAAGGTCAGTGGAGCGATGGACACGTGAGACTTTGCTGCTGCTGCTGCATGACTGTATGATGATTTCAGATGCATGGTACATATCTGCATCGTCGCACTGGAAGCCTTGCAGTATGCCTCGGACACGGTTGCCATCTAGCCATGCAATCTATGCACCGGTTTACAGCTACTACATTATGAGCATTTATTCACTCATATAGGACTTGAAGGAACAGTCCAAGCAAAGCTAAGAAACTGTTATTCCTGGAGGAGAACCTCGGGGGCGGAGCGTGATGCAGGGATTCAACTCCGCCCCCGCAGGCCCTGTGAGAGGCTTCACACAGTGTATCACCTTTGCCTGGAGCATTCCCCTTGACATCTGGAACATGTCGCACAACCCTGGATGTTGGTCATCCAGTGTGCAGGAGCCGTGGTCTGCTTGTAGGCGGACGGGAATAGGGAATGCATCCCTATGCTTTCTAAATGGCTGTTAGCGAATCGGCAAAGGAAAACTTTTTTTTGGTAATTAAAGCGAATGTTTCAGGAGATGAACGCCTTTCAATTATGCTGTCTAAAAGTTGCTGTAATAAGTTAACCCAAAGTGCCAACTAGGGGTATTGTGAGGTGCCAGCTAACACTTAAGTGTTCACTAGGGATATAAGAAGTGCTATCTAGGGGTACCCTGAAGTGCCAACTAAGGGTCTAGGAAGTGTCATCTAGGGGTATCTGAAGAGCTATCTATGGTACCCTAAAGTGCCAACTGGGGGTCTAGAGAAGTGCCAACTGGGGGTATAAAGAAGTGCCATCTGGGGGTACCCTAAAGTGCCAACTAGGGGTATAGTGAAGTGCCAGCTAGGGGAATCCTAAAGTGCCAACTAGGGGTATAGAGAAGTGCCAGCTAAGGGAATCCTAAATTGCCAACTAATGGTTTAAAGAAGTCCCATCTAGGGGTACACTAAAGTGCCAACTAGGGGTATCGGAAGTGCCATCTAAGCGTACTCTAATGTGCCGAACAGGGGTATAGGAAGTGCCATCTAGGGGTATCCTAAAGTGCCAACTGGGGGTATTGTGAGGTGCCAATTTGAGGTATAGAGATGTGCCATTTATCGGTATTCTGAAGTGTAAAGTAGGGACATAGAGAAGTGTCATCTAGGGCTAGCTTAAAGTGCCAACTAGGGTTATTGTAAGGTTTCAATTTGGGGTACTCTGAAGTGTCAAGTAGGGATATAGAGAAGTGCCCACTAGGAGTACCTTAATCCTTAATTAGCAATCTGCTTAGCTCCTAATAATGAGTGTGTATTGGTAGTGCGTGTTTTTCAAATGGCCCTTTATTTGGGGCCCTTGCACCCACCAGCTTATGTCTTATTACGGCATCTCATATACAGCCTAAGTTAAAGGGGGTCCATCCAATTAATATTAGTACAATGTTACCAAAAGGGGTTTTGTACAAGATTGGAAAAACATGGCTGCTCCCTGTCCATGGTTTGTGTCTGGTATTGCATTAAAGGGGTGTTCTGATCTCGCACTTTGATGGCATGTCAATAGGATAAGCCATCAGAGTGTGACAGGTGCAGGTCTTCCTCTTCGTTCTTTTGGGAAAATTCCGTCAAAAAAGGGGCGTGGTGTCTCTCCATTCTTTCTATGGGGGTTCCCAGTACAAGGGGGCGCTGTTCTCTCCATTCTTTCTATGGAGTTCCCAGTACAAGGGGGGCTGGGGTTTCTCCATTCTGTTCTATGGGAGTTCCCATATCAGGGACCTGTGTTCTCCATTCTGTTCTATGGAAATTCCCAGTAAAAAGGGGAGCGCTGTGTTCTCCCATTCTTTCCCATGGGGGTTCCCAGACAGGGGAGCGCTGTGTTCTCCCCTTTTTGTTCTATGGAGTTCCCAGTATAGGGGAGCGCTGTGTTCTCTCCATTTTTGTTCTAGGGGAATTCCCAGTACAGGGGAGCGCTGTGTTCTCTCCATTCTGTTCTATGGGAGTTCCCAGTACAAGGGAGCGTGGTGTTCTCTCCATTCTGTTCTATGGGAGTTCTCAGTACAAGGGATCGCGGTGTTCTCTCCATTCTCTGCTCTGGGAGTTCCCAGTACAGGGGAGCGCTGTGTTCTCTCCATTCTGTTCTATGGAGTTCCCAGTACAAGGGCGTGGTGGGTTTTCTCCATTCTGTTCTATGGGAGTTCCCAGTACAAGGGGGCTGTGTTTCTCCATTCTGTTCTATGGAGTTCCCAGTACAGGGGACGCTGTGTTCTCCATTCTTCACTATGGGAGTTCCCAGTACAGGGGAGCGCTGTGTTCTCCATTCTGTTCTATGGGAGTTCCCAGTACAAGGGAGCGTGGTGTTCTCTCCATTCTGTTCTATGGGAGTTCCCAGTACAGGGGAGCGCTGTGTTCTCCATTCTTCACTATGGGAGTTCCCAGTACAGGGGAGCGCTGTGTTCTCCATTCTGTTCTATGGGAGTTCCCAGTACAAGGGAGCGTGGTGTTCTCTCCATTCTGTTCTATGGGAGTTCCCAGTACAGGAGAGCGCTGTGTTCTCCATTCTTCACTATGGGAGTTCCCAGTACAGGGGAGCGCTGTGTTCTCCATTCTGTTCTATGGGAGTTCCCAGTACAGGGGAGCGCTGTGTTCTCCATTCTGTTCTATGGGAGTTCCCAGTACAAGGGAGCGCTGTGTTCTCCATTCTGTTCTATGGGAGTTCCCAGTACAGGGGAGCGCTGTGTTTGGCTATATACCTGCAGGAGAGCCGTGCACAATTGTGACCGACTATTCTGAACCGAGACTTCCAGGAGCCTGTTACCGATATAGGTGCAGCCTCTAGAGGTTGGACCCACACCCATCACACATTGATAGCACATCCTATTGCTAGTATGAGATGGGAACAGGCTTGGGCTGCACTACCACACACAGCCTGTGGATAGGTGTGGCGCTGTTTTTTGGAAGCAGGCCATATTTCTGATTATGTACACCCTCGTTTTGCTGCTCCTAGCTCTCCTGATTTCGCTATTTCAGTAGGCCGACATTATATAATATCAAGTGAGCAACGCATGCCTAACACATTACAACACAGTGACCAAGTGCATGGACTGCATGCAGACGATCAAGACCATTGGGGACTTTATTTTTTCTGCTACTCGACTTGTCATCAGGAATGCTTTAATCCCACCGGCTGAGACCATCCTTCTAATACTTATGAGTCCAGATGTATTTACAAAAGTTTGTGAATCCCATGCATTGGTGGAAATGGAAAGGGGGAGGGGGGGGTCAGGATAAAGTTGGCCTTTGGTAATTTATTCCAACGTGTTGCAGTCTGACCATTTATATTTGACTATTGATGATGATGGCATTTTGCTTCGGAGGGGGGGGTTTGCAACTGTGAGTGCAGATTATTAGCCGCCATGTGGGGTCTTAGGTTCACATCACTGCCTCCTTTTATTATTGGATTGGCCACTGATAGCCGCCCTGCATATGTTCTGTGACGTCCGAGACTGTATTGTATAGATAGTGTAGGGTCTAGATTGAATCTTGTGGGCAGGAGTGACCTCAGACCCCCTACAATATTAAGATACTGCTGAATGGGTTTAATTTAAAGTGAACCTGTCAGGTGGTTTATGCTGCTCTTTCAGAGAGCAGGTTGTTAAGCTGAGCTCTGTGATACATAGGTTTATATGATAGAGGGGGAGGACTGAGCTCTGTATATATGGGTTAATGATAGCGGAGAGGAGCTGACTCTGTGATATATAGGGTTAAATGATAGTAGGAGGTTAGCTGACTCTGTGAATAAGGTATATGATAGAGGAGAGGAGCTGAGCTCTGTGATATATAGGGTTATATGATAGAGGAGAGGAGCTGAGCTCTGTGATATATATATGATAGAGGAGAGGAGCTGATTTCTGGGATATATAAGGTTATAGGATAGAGGAGAGGAACCCACACTTATCAGTCTTTAATGGCACGCCTTAGTCTATGGTGGGAACGTCTGAGCAGAAGTCACGTCCAATTTACTTTAGGCTCAGGGCCTTGGTTCTCCCAGGCTGCTTTAGTGGTATTGCACGCTATATGCTGTAGGTGCTTGCACATGCGTCACCAGACAGGGCAGCCTGGGCCGAAACCTATATATCTGGGCTTGCAACATTGCCATTTGCAGTGCCTCACTTGATTGCGGCTTCATGGAGAGTTAGAATATATATTTTAGGGAGGAATTCAATGCGGTTTATGTTAAAATCCTTATGTATTCCGACAGCCATTCACTTATATGTGCAGTCTGCGCTGTAGGTCACACAGTGAAATATAGTGCAGATTTTACACACCACACTGATCTCAAATTTGTGGTCCGGGAAATTGGCAAAAACCCCAAGTGTCGCCGCTAATTTCAGTTTAAGAAAACATGTCGGACTTTTCTGACTGATAAAGTCCGACGTGTGAAGCCGTCCTTACAATACCTGGTGAGCTGTATGTGTTTGCGGTCAATGAATCAGGGCTGTGGAGTCGGCAAGCCAAAGCTCCGACTCGGATTCCTCAATTTCCCAAACCTCCGACTCCCGACTCCCTCATACATGGCGCATGTTTAAGTGATAACTTTACTATAGTAAAATGGTTACATCTGGCTTTTTATCACTTTATGATAGAATAATCAAGCTATTTAGGTAGAACAGACACTGACAAGCAAAAGGGTAACAATGTTTTGATCTTTTTTTTTTCAAATTCGAAGAAGTTTTATTGAACAAAATATGTCAATGAACATAAACTCACAGCAAGCATCATGTCAAGATCACATCATAACAAAGCAAGAACTGCATTGGCAATAAAAAGGGAAAAGGAAATGGATATTAATCACTAAAACATCTAATATGCATATCATGACATGTCACATTCCTGATAGCTGCCAAGAGGCAAGCAGAGAATGTGTTTTGATCTTTTGAATGTGTAGAAGAGATCTGGGATCAGATTTTGGTCAAGATATGATTGAATCTGACTCAGAGCCCAGAAGGATTCAGGCAGTGCTGAAAACCAAAGGCAGAATTCCCAAATACTAACAAAATAATAAAAGTTAACATTTTGGTTTTTAGGAGCAAAACAGTAACAATGCAGTTACAGGAAAGAATCTGCAGAACTAACCAGATGCTAAATACTTGCAAGTCACATTTATGCATAAGATAGGTAAAATGACTGTATATAAAATTGCTCTTTGCATCAAACTAACTGGACCAACTTATTATATATTTTGGGAGTCAGAGTCGGTCCATTTTATGATGACTCCAACTCCTGCAAAATAGGCACCGGCTCCACGACTCCGACTCCACAGCCCTGCAATGAATGATATATATTTAATGAGTTCAGGACGAGGTGTGCTGCAGATTTACTGAAGTCTTAGGTTAAGTTCACACGGTTTAATTTGGCACGCATTTTGTGCCAAAATATGCCCAAAAACATGTTCTAAACACTTTTTATAGACTGCAGTGTAAATTCCGCACGGTCATTTACACAACGCGTATTTTTTTCTAGTAATTTTCGGAAACAATTGACTTGTCAGTTCTTTCAGGCGTTTATGCACAATGAAGTATAGGAGGTAGAAATCTGCCTTGGGCACTACGTGTTGTTTTCTCATTGAAATTATTTGCCTGCAACCGCATAATTTCTGCAAACGCGTTTTGTGACGCGGATATGTGCGCGTCGCGTGAGCGTATCTTTATACGGAAATGAGAATCCTCCCACTGAGCCTCCACTCCATTACCAAGGTGTGCGGGACCAATGTTATTTCCTTAAAGGGGTTTTATCGTTACAAAGATCATGTCTCAGATTATAAGGGACAGTAAAAAGAAGCACTTTTGTAATTGGGTTGCATTACCTCTGTCACTTGGTTTAGCAGATATCAGCTTCTCTGTAAATCTGTATTCTGTTTCTGCTGTTGCTCTGTTGCTGGTCGGAACGCCCCCTGGTCGATTCCCTAGACACGCCCCCTGCACTGTGATTGGCTGGCTGACAATTCATTCAGCCTGTTGGGATACGCCCCTAGACAGGAAACACCCCGACCACGCCCCCTGCGCTGTGATTGACGGCCTGCACACTCTGTGCTTACTCCCCTTTGAGCTGTTAAAATTGATAGTGAAACCAAGGTCTGCTGGCTCTATGTACATCTCCCAGCTTTAGGGTCAATGTTCTGGGCAATGACTGCCTGTTTAAAGGGCTTTTGCCAAGAGGTTGTTTCACCTCCTCACAGGTCCAGTTCTTAAGCTGCTACTTTGAAAAGAAGGCGTTCTGTTCCTCAGATCGAATGCAAGCCCCGCCTCCTTATGACGTCATCACCTGTAGTGTGTAACATAAGGATTCAACACTGTGTCTGTATAAGCTGCTTGTATAGTGCAGTGCTTAGCTGATCCACTCTGCAAGATAAGCTCCCCTATATGGTGTCCCATTGTCACAGTAGACACACCAAGCACTTCCAACATATGTAATACAATGCATATATTCTGGGGGATGATACACGATATAGGGGAGCTATGTATGTGTATATATTTCATTATAGAGATTGACATATATGTTTTAGGTCTCTCTACATATGTGTAGAAATTAGGGGGGGGGAATATACTCTGTGAGGGACTAGAACTCCAAACCCCTTTGTTGTAAAATCAATAGTCTACCACTGCTCTACCACTGCACCACCAGCCCAAGTTGGTTACCAGCTAAGCAGGGCCTTCTCTTAAAGCTGATTGCTTCAACCCCCATTCTTTTCACTCACATGTCACTGACAGGAAGCAGAGACCTTTACTTGAAGCTGACATTTGTCCTTGTAGTTGAGTAAAGGTCTCTGCCTGTTGTCAGTACAATTTGGGTGAACACCACTAGAAGTTAAAGCTGTTGGCTTTCAGCGTCATTTGTGTGTAAACTAAGACATATGACAGGTGCTTGCTGGTGTCTGGAGCCTCAAGGCTGCAGAAATAAGCATGCAGGAGGCTAGAGAGCTGTTATATCCAGACAACCTTCTGCATCCCCTGCTTCATACAAAATGTCACAGTTCTTCAGTGAGGGGAGACACGCCTCCTGGGAGGAGAGACACGCCTCCTGGGAGGAGAGACATGCCTGCTGACAGACACGCCCCTGGATTTCAAACTCACTCTGAGAAAATTAGCTGAACAGCCCAAACAGCTCAAACGATAACACCCCTTTAAGGGACAGAAGGTAAAATCTTCTGAAAAGGGGCACAGACGGCAAAACAAACTTTAATAGGGGTGTTAGCCCCTTCCCTGCTGTATCCAAAACGAAAAAAAAAAAATTTGGCTAGCGTTACACTTAATAATGTACTTGTTCCCAGGGCTGTGGAGTCGGCAAGACAAAGCCCCGACTCCGACTCCTCAATTTCCCAAACCTCCGACTCCTGACTCCCTCATACACGGCGCATGTTCAAGTGATGACTTTACTGTAGTAAAATGGTAACATCAGGCTGTTTATCACCTTATGATACAATAATCAAGCTATTTAGGTAGAACAGACACTGACAAGCAAAAGGGTAACAATGTTTTGATCTTTTGAACACTTGTGGGTAGAGTTGAAGAAAAAGCTGTATTTGTATCCAAGTCCAGTCTGCACCAACATTGGGAATGTGTAGAAGAGACCTGGGATCAGATTTTGGTCGAGATATACTTGAATCTGTTTGAGGTCAGAAGGATTCAGGCAGTATTGAAAATAATAAAAACTAATATTTTTATTTTTAGGAGCAAAACAGTAACAATGCAGTTACAGGAAAGAATCTGCAGAACTAAGCAGATGCTAAATACTTGCAAGTCACATTTATGTATAAGATAGGTAAGATGATTGTATATAAAATTACAGTAGCCTCATGTACAAAGCTGTAGTGGATAAAGAGATAAGGAGACTGAAAGTCTCAGGTTCAAAACATTGTTACCCTTTTGCTTGTCAGTGTAAAATATATTTATTGGATATGACTTTAGAACACAAAAAATGTAAATATGCAAAACACTGCAGGAACATTTGTGGAGTCTCTGAATTTGTTCTGAGAAATAGTATCGCCTCCATCAGATCCTGCATACATGACCTCACAGCTGATCTCATTATTTCCAGGCTAGAGAACGGCCTCTCTACACTAACTTGGGACGGGAGCAAATCGGTGACCACAGGGGCAACATCTCTGACAATGTCAGGGTATAAAGGAATTGCCTCAGCCACAGTCAGTTTTGATGAATGGTTGATCTTCTACTTGTTTGAAAGCAGGTGAAAAAATTTTGCTGAACTCTGTTTGCCCTGGGAGCGGAATCTTTTCCCCTGGGGCAGCGCTTTGCCTGCTCCATGTCATCAATTACACTCCTCATGTGATGAGGCTGAAGATATGGGAGCAGTAGCACTGGCCGGACTCAATTCCTCTTGCTCTTTGCATCGAACAAAACTGGCCCAACTTATTATATTTTTTTGGGATCACCCCCATTTATGACGACTCCGACTCCTGCAAAATAGGCTCCGACTCAGACTCCACAGCCCTGCTTGTTCCAACTTACAGATTCTGCTTAAAGTGATCCAATCATCTTATTTTTCAAATAATTTTCTTTTCACATATTGACAAGCAATTTGCCACTTAATTGGTGGGTTGTGTATCCCCCCCTTCCCCCACACACACACATACTTGCCTTTCTGGTTTGTCAACCATGGCCTGAGAGGTGTAAGTATTATCAGCAAGACCTGATAAGCGTGAATAAAGCTGGAAACCCCTGCGGTGCAGATTAACCCATTATCCTTTCATTTATTTCCCCCTCGATCTAGTCTTATCTGACCTATCCCTGTCCAGAGAACACTAAAATGAGACTGCACAGAGATGAGCTTATCTAGTCTTATCTGATCTATGTCCAGATGACACTAAAACGGTCATTTGTCATTACCTATTCTTTGTAATGAGACTGCCCAGAGATGAGCTGCATTAAAGGGAGTTGAGTCTGCCCAGCCATTCAGGAGTTTTATGTTTTCACTGTCACAGCTAGAAAAGGTCAAGATACTTTGATGTAATTTTTAATTGTATAGGACTGATGAAATTTTTTTAAAATTCTGCCACAAATTCTAAAAAAAATTAAACGTTTTCCAGGAATATTGGTTTTAAAGAAAATTCTTCTTTTTCATGGATGTATCCTGCAGGACCTTATGTGTCTGTGTGTCTGTGTGTGTGTCTGTGTGTGTGTGTCTGTGTGTGTGTGTCTGTGTGTGTGTGTCTTTGTTTCTTTGTGTGTGTGTGTGTGTGTGTCTGCGTGTGTGTGTCTGCGTGTGTGTGTCTGCGTGTGTCTGTCTGTGTGTGCGTGTCTGTCTGTGTGTGCGTGTCTGTCTGTGTGTGCGTGTCTGTCTATCTGTGTGTGTGTGCGTCTGTCTGTCTGTCTGTGCGTGTCTGTCTGTCTGTGTGTTGTCTATGGCCCGTGATGACGCTTGTTAACTCGCTTCTCATGATGGCATCCGTACGAGCATTGTCATCTTAATCTCCGCTGCAAGGTCATTTATTTAATGGAGACCTGTGGTGAGCGGCCTGACACAGGGGAGCGCTGAAGACGTAACACGAGCGCAGCTCTGCAATGAAACAGAACCTGGTTCCCAGGAGGGGGAAACCCCGGCGAAAAACCGGAGGAAAAAATCTCAAATTTCACAAAAGGGCGAGTGACGGGATTATTTTACCAGTGTAAGCAGGTGAGGGAAGGAGGGGGGTGATTGCCTTTTGGGGGAAAATACCCAATCAAAACCACATGAAACCCTTCAACCGGGGTGGGCTGTTTTTTTAAAGGCCCTGGCGATCATTTTTTTCCTTTTTCGCCTTGGGACCCCATTGTGTACTTTGGAGGGTTGGGGGGAAAGATTTTTAAATTTTGGCTAAATTTTCAATATATGAAAGACAATATGATCAATATGTGCTGTATAAGCCTCTTACCATAGGGAACCCATCACATTGAACCTACTATCGGATCTGCGAGCCCCATGTTATGTAGCAGGAGGAGCTGAGGACATGCTATCTGATTGTGGGCCCATGTTATAGGCAGGGGGATGGGGGAAAATGCTTTCTAAAATTGTACCCCATTTATAGAGAGGGAGGAGTAAATGCTATTTGATCTATGGGCCCCTGTTAAAGCAGGAGGGTAAGGACTGCTTTCTGATTTTGGGGCCCCATTTTTATAGAGCAGGAGGAGCTGAGGCATGCTATCTGACTGTGGCCTAAATTTAAAATGCAGGAGGACTGGGGACAGTTTTTCTGATATGTGACCCCAGTATAGACAGGAGAGCAGGGACAGCTATCTGATTGCGGGCCCCATGTTATGAGCGGGGAGGAGCTGGGGGACTGATCTCTGAGGCCCAATGTTATAGAACGGGAAGAGCGGGAGGACTTTCTATCTGATCTGTGCCCATTTATGAGCAGGAGGAGCGGGGAAAACGCTATCTGATCTGGGGCCCCATTTTATAGAGCAGGGGGAGCTGAGGACATGCTATCTGATCTGAGGCCCCTCTTTAAAAGAGGAGGAGCTGGGACATGCTATCTTAATCTGGGGCCCCATTTATAAGCAAGGGGAATGGGAACATGCTATCTTTCTGGGCCCCATGTTTTGAGCAGGAGGACTGGGGACTGCTATCTGATCTGTGTGCCCATGTTATGAGCAGAGCTGAGGACATGCTATCGATCTTGGGCCCCCCTTTAAAGCAGGGGGAGCTGAGGACTGCTATTTGTTTGCAACCCCCATTTTTTAGAGCAAAGAGCTGAGCGTTTTAAAATTTATTGTTCTGGGGGGAAAGCCGAGTAAAATTTTGTTTTTTATTAAATTTACCTTTTATAGTGGGAAAAGGGTCCGGGCGGCAATTGATACAGCCTTTCTGGAGATGTGTCAGAGTTTGCGGTCAGTCACTGATAACACCGCCCACGGGACCTTTAAATCCGAATAAGCAGTAAATTAATAAATAAAAAATTAAACTCTCTTTCCCCACAGAGCAATATATCAATCTTCTCAGCTCCTCCTGCTCTAAAACATGGGGCCGACAGATTAGATTGCAGGTGCAATGTGACAGTCCCTTTTAAGTGGAGCCCTATTTTACTGTGTTATTAAGGGCTTCCTCTATTCAGGATTTCCAAATGGAATGCACCAAAACCCCCTTCTCTGGAAGACCCACCCTGTCCTTGTTCAAAACCCACTTTGCTGTAAAAAGACGCTGTGTAATTCTTCATTTCTCCTGTGGGGGGCGCTGCAGGGAAACTGAACACTTGAAGGGTTAATTCAATTCCATTTTTTAAAGGCATTTTGAAAGCATATCCTGTCTCTCCCTGTGGGAAACTACAACCCCAAAAAGCCCACTGATATAGATTAAAAAAAGCGATGGGAGTTATATTTCCCAACAGGGGAGAGCACTTTTTGCAGACAATGGAAATATGGAGTCAGTGTGATAGGTGCAGGCCTCAACTCTGGGACCCCGCACTCTCGGGAACGAGCCCCAGAAAGTGTGTGTTCAGAGTAGAGAGTATGTCATGCTGAGCAAGGAGCGTCTGCATGTTTACTCAGATAATTACATTACAACAAGTGGATTCTTTATACAGCAACACGGCTCACAAAAAAACAATGCTGGTGTAATCTCCCCCCCCTTCAAACTTGTTCCTGTCCCCTGCCATAGATAAAAAGTGCAAAAAAGGCTTCCAATCCACCCCCTGGTATAGCTAATGTAAACATCGGGAAACTAGGGTCTAAGTAAGCGCGCTCTCAAGGTTCATTTTTTTTAATCGCTTTTATTTGAAAAAGTGATTAAATACCCATTTAGGAGGATCCCACGTCAACATTAATCTCAAAATCCCTTTAACAAAAACTGCTTCCGTTTACAGGGGCCTAATAGCAGCCTGGGAAGGAGACCATGTCTGAGCATAGACTTGCTTAGACTAGCTCCATCCATTATGACCTGGCCGTCTAAGTGGTGATTCCAGAGCATACTGGTGCCCAGATGGCAGTGCCATTTAAAAATTTTTTTCCCATTTTAAAATTCCTTCGGATGCACATTCACCTATGACGCTTTGCTGTATTGGGGGTGGGGGCTATTCCCCGCCCCACCCCAACTCCCTTTTTCTGAATTTTAATCAGAACCAATTAACATGAAGGTGCCAAATTTTCCTTCGAGACCAATGAGATCAGAATTATTGGATCATACAATAAGTGTCTGGAATTGAAGATGGAGACCAAGTTCACAATACATTCCTAGATTTGCCCACAACATGTCATGAGGCCACGGGCTACAACAATGTAAGTTCCCCCCCATATATTTTTGGCGGTTGTAGTATTATGGCGGGGTCCATGGCCAGGTGTGCCCCAGCGGCAATGCCCGATCTATGCATTTATACATCAACCCCTCAGAAACCACCCCTGTACATGGTCTCAGAGGGGAGGTGATGCAGTGCGCAGGGACGGCGGCCCCCGCCCCGCCATTTGCAATCTGGTGCCATTCATACTTAATGTGCTCTGTGAGCTGGGAAGCCTCTTAGAAGAGTTTAAAAGGGGTAAGACTTTGAAGGCGCAGCCCCGCGGAATATGCACCGTCTGCGAATCACCGTGGACCCGACATCCAATTGCCTTAACCCTTCTGTCCCCCTCTCACTGCCAGCTGTGCACCTCTAGCAAGGGGATGGCGAAAGTCATGACCCCAATGAGGTTTCATACCTGCACTGGATATCAATTGCTCCTTTCCTTGGGGATATATAAATTCTGTTGCTCTATCTATCGATCTATCTATCTCATACTATCTATCTCAAAACTATCTATCTATCTCATATCTATCTATTTTATATCATCTATTATATCATCATTTATTCTATCTATCTCTACATCTATCCAAACACTATCCTTTTCTTCTATCCAATCTATTTATCTCTATCTACTATTCTATCATTATCTATCGATTACAAACTCATATTTCATCTCATACATTATCTAATCTATCTACTCATATTATCATCTACCATATTATCTTCTCAATCTAACTATCCATATCTATCTACTCATATCATCTATTTCTATCTCTCTCATACCTCCTATCTCAATTTTATCTCTATCCATTCTATCTATCTATCTACATCTATCTATCTATCATCTATTATCTTCTCATATTATTACTATCCCCAATCTATTATCTATTCCTATCATTATCTATCTATCTATCTCAATCTATCTACTCCCATTATCTATTTCTACTCTCTACTATCACTATTATCTATCATCTCCTATCTATCACTATCTATCTATCCCATCTATCTATCTAACTACTCCTATCTATTATCTTCTTTTCATATTACTATCTATCTCAAAATTATCTATTTCATCTCCATCTATCTATCTATCTCATATCTATCATCTATATCTATCTATTCATATTATCATTCATATCATCTATCTCATTCTATCATAAACTATTCTCTCATATCTCTCTTATCTCATATCTATCTCTATCTCAATTACTACTATTACTATCTATCATCTCATACACTATCTAATTTAATTATCTACATCCTATCATCTATCTATCTACTATCCCCATATCTATCTATTCCTATTATCTATCTATCATCTCATATTTATTATCTATCTACTATTCTCTACTTCTATTTTATCTACTATCTTCTATTCCTATCTATCTATTATCTCCATCTATCTATCTCCTATCTATCTTCACTAAATATCTATTATCATATTCCCTCATATTTTCTCTCTACCCTATCTATCATTATCTACTCTTTTCATATCCCTCTACTCAATCATCTCTACTCATACTATCTCTATCTTCTGTCTACTGTACATCTATGGGTTTTTATCTACATTTTGTCTATGTATCTATCTATCTACATCTTCTGTCTGTGTATCTATCTACTCTTTCTGGTTTTCTATCTACATCTTTTGTCTTGTATCGTTACAATGTTTCTACCCTTTCATATCTGTTTGTATTTCCTATGTTTCTAGTCATGTATTAATGTCTGTTTCTATATTTATCTCTATGAATCTATCGATCTCTATCCATGTATAAATATATCATTCTCTTATTCTATGTATATCTAATATCCAATTTTAAGTTAGGGCCCCTATAAATTTGGGCTCTGCCAGAAATTTTGTTTGGTAATTTTAATAAACCATTGAGTTAAACTATAAATGGACATAAAGTCCAGACTTTCATTTGAGGATATCTACATAACATTACAATTGGATGAAGGGTTTAGGAGTTTCCGCCCCTTAGCATGGGCCCCCTTTTTTAAGGGACCAAAACATTTGGGCAAATTTAATAATTTTGAAAAAAAATGTTAATTTTTTTTTAAAACTTGGGGGGCAATGACGGGCCCGAAGCCTTGACCTCTGGGCCTACCAACGCTGTGTTTTCCTCCTTATTAATCTTTTCGGCCTTTTCTGCAGCGGTTTTCAGTTTTTGTTTGTTTGTGGCCTTTCCCTCTAAATTTTGTCTCTAACCCGTGAAATACTGCTCAATTGGGTTGGATCAGGTGACTGACTCGGCCCATTCAAGAACATTCCTCTTTTTCTGCTTTAAAAAAATCCGGGTTTGCTTTGGGTTTAGTTTTGGGTCAATTTTCCCTCTGTATTATGAAATGCCCAACTAATCTTTTTGGGTGCATTTTTCGGTCTGAGCCCTACTCTGAATACTCTCCTTTTTGGGTTCGTATCCCAAACTCCATAAAAAAGACTGCATAAAGTAAATAAGAGGGTTCCGACAGCAAACCACTCATAAGCCTCAAAAGTAAAAAGAATAGATCAGGCTTTGCTGAAAAAACATCTAAAAAAAGCCAGAGCATTCTTTGGACGATAAAACCCCGTCAACCTCTACCAAATGAGGAAAGAAAAAAGTAAGGTTAGGCGGGCACAGTCCTAATCCAAAGATAGATCCATCTGTAAAAATGGGGGAGGCAACGTGATGGCTTGGGCAGGCAGGCTGGTCCTAGTGTTTATTTATGTTTTAACAGGACAGAAGCAGTTTAATTCGAGGTTTCAGAGACACACGTCGTCAAATCCAACAAAAGGGGCAGCTGTTTTAAACCAGGGGGCCAAACGCGGCCTCCACTGTTGGGAAATACAACTCCCCCCAATCTTTTAAATTTTCAAACGTAGGGATATGGGGTTGTGTTTCCCAACACTGGGGGGCCGAGTTTGAGACCCCCTTTTTGTCAAACCCCCTCCATTTTTTTAATCTTAAAATGTGTTATCATATGCTAACTGCTTGGCAATCTTCCCCTTTAGCCTACGACCCGTATGGATAAAATTTTCCCCAAACCCACCCTTCCTGTGAAATTGGGTTGCCAACAAAAACCCAAGAACATTGACACAAAAAGGATGGGTTCCTTATACGCTGTAAGGGGGCCAGCCTTTCTTGGATGGGGTGCCCTGTTTAACTTCTTCCAGCCTTGAATATGAACCAAAAGGGCCCTAACCTTTGGGGTCTCCAAATTTTCCTAGGGTATAAAGGGTGGCACCGAGAAAGAAATCGCACTACGTTTGCTGGTCTGAATACTTTTTTTTCTTTTTTTGAAAAACAGGTTTTTAAAAATCTTTTTTTTAGTAAGATAAGAAAAAACCCCATGGGCCGACTGTTTGCTGTATGGTTTTTGTCTTACTTGGGATATACCCCCTTTTGTTGGGAATATCCAAGCCCCTGATGTATCCGAAAAAAAAAGCTCCATTTGGATTATACGCGTTATTCATAAGATAATATGAAACCCTTTAGAAAGCATTAGAAAAAGATTTTAAAAAAGCACTTTTAGGCCATTTTCAAAAGGATACGTGGGGGTTAATTAACTAATGCATTAAAATTGAGACACAAATGATAACCCACATAACACCTTTGTTCCCATCCACAACACCTGCACCATATAGTGTACAATACCAAACAGCACCTTAATATTATTATCTTACAGAATAGTATCTAAATAAGGTCCCATTCACATCATGCAGGTGTAGGAGCAAAATGTAGAGGGAGAGGGGGCACCCTAGGGGGTACTGAAATGCCCCAGCCCGCAACTTGTCGACTCCTTGACCACCCGGAGAGTTGGCAGGGCCTGTAGGGGGGTGGATGCTGCGGGGTCGGAAGCTGCGCTCTTAACATCCGCAGCAGGATCTGGCAGTACAGCCAGGTTTAATAGCGCTGTGGTTAAAGAGCCCAGAAAAAACTGGGGGGTGGTTTCCCAAAAGGCATTGGGAAAAAAGGGGCCGCAGAAAAAAAAGTGTGATGGGCCTAACCGTGCCATTCGGTGTAGTACCGACAACTACCTTGCAGCACAAAAAAAAACAACTGCCATATATTCTCACTAACACCCCCAACGTGACTGGGGGCCACTGTAATTTGGGGTTGATTTATTTCCACTTTGAATCACCTTCACTCAAGGGGGGAAATCGAGCATAATTCACACCCAAACAGTTCCCCCGCACCCCAAAAATAATTTCCCCTGCCACCCCCTTCCCAATAATCCATAGAAAAAAAAAATCAAGGGGAAATACTCTGATCCAAAAAAAATTAAAACACTTTGGGGGTTTCCCCATGCCTCCACGCACAGAGTTAAAGGGTTTTCCACGATGTAAAGTTTTCTGGGATCCCCCAAAATGGGGGTTTAAATCATTTTTTAAATTATGGAAAACAAAAAGTTAAGCCTTGGAAGCCACAGCCTTAATCGGATGCCCTTAGTTTCCTGAAAGTTTACATTAGACACGACCAGGAGCTGATCTGGCCGCGCTTGCGTGTTTGCACACGAGCTTGCAAGGGGCTGGGGAAAAAAGTGCAGTGTATGAGTCTGTCTGCTGTATAGAGAATCCACTGGTTGTAATTATTTGAGTAAACATTAGAGATGCTCCCTGCTTCCTGGCTCTGGTCAACCCTCTCCCCCCCTGCAGCCGTTCATGCTTTGTTTATCTTCTCTCCTGAGCAGATAAGAGGTAAGGAACTTCACTTCATGGCAAAACCCCTTTAAAAACACTTCTTCAAGGTAATGGGTCTTTACAGCGACGAGAACTAACGTATTAATTTGTAATATTTTAATACTAAACAGGGTACAGTGCTTACATTAAAAAAATACAATAACCATGAATATGACATACGTTAGCAAACCAGTTATAAAATCAAAGGGAGAAAACTTAGAAAGTCCTTACACTTACAATGGTCAGCTTTCAGATCCAGGGGCATGGAAGAAAAGATGGAACACAGCTCAATCCAGAATTGAACCCCAAACTATGTACAAAAATGTGAGGCTAGAAAATGTCTTATAGGCCCAACTCACCCTCTCAGGTTTCCACACCTCCCATCAGCTAATTAGGATAATAGGCTACACCTTACTGGCTGGAGATTTAATGAGGTGGGCGTTCCCTTGATGCTTAAAGGGGTTTTGTCAAGATCTAATGTTGACATGGGATCCTCCAAAATGACTATTTAATCACTTTTCTAAATATATGTCATTAAAATAAGTGAAGCCTCAGAGAGCTACAGCCTGACTAAGATGCCCTTAGTTTCCTGACAGTTTACCTTAGACATGACAAGGAGTTAACAGGAGCTGATCTGGCTGTGCTTGCGTTGTTTGCACTTCTTATCTGATGGCAGGGAAGATGAACCAGATTTGAAGGGACTGGGGAGTAAAGATGTTGTGTCTTTTGTATAGAGAATCCACTGGTTGTAATGTAATTATCTGAGTAAACAAGCCGACGCTCCCTGGATCTCTGCTCAGCCCTCCTCTCGTTCATTTATTCACGGAGCTTATCTTCTCTACTGAGCAGATAAGAGGGAGAAATTTGTGCACAAGTTATCCCCTGTGGATTAGCCAAACAACCTGTTTGCTCAAGTACAGAGACTGAATATCAGGAGCGTGGATGGGAGGTGGTGTGATGACATCACAGAGGAGGTACTTGTTTTTTTAAACACAGAAACACAGCGCCCCTTTTTCAAGCCTCAAGAGGGGAGTATCAGCCTGTTAGGTAGGAACTTATTGGCAAAACCCCTTTAATGAGGACTGTTGCTCACTGTCCCCACTAGATGGCATTCCGGGGCGGTGCTCCAGTTTTCACAGATCAATGACCACTGTCCATTCGGTGACCAGTCGTTTATGACTAGGAATAGGGAATAGGCCAGCTCGGTCTGATGAGATTCTGGCCTTCTATCAAGTATTAATGACATATTTGTATACAGAATTGGCCATAAAACCAGGGCTGTGGAGTCGGCAAGCCGAAGTCCTGACTCCGACTCCTCAATTTCCCAAACCTCCGACTCCTGACTCCGACTCCTGACTCCCTCATACACGGCGCATGTTTAAGTGATAAACTTACTGTAGTAAAATGGTTACATCAGGCTGTTAATCACCTTATGATACAATAATCAAGCTATTTAGGTAGAACAGACACTGACAAGCAAAAGAGTAACAATGTTTTCATCTTTTGAACACTTGTGGGTAGAGTTGAAGAAAAAGCTGTATTTGTATCCAAGTCCAGTCTGCACCAACATTGGGAAATTGTAGAAGAGACCGGGGATCAGATTTTGGTCAAGACATGCTTGAATCTGATTCAGAGCCCAGAAGGATTCAGGCAGTATTGAAAACCGAAGGTGGATTTCCCAAATACTAACAAAATAATAAAAATGAACACTTTGATTTTTAGGAGCAAAACTGTAACTAAGCAGATGCTAAGTTACTGCAAGTCAAAAATTATGTATAAGATCGGTAAGATGACTGTATAGAAAATTACAGTAGGCTCATGTACAAAGCTGTAGTGGATGGTGAGATATGGAGTCTGAAAGTCACAAGTTCAAAACATTGTTACCATTTTGCTTGTCAGTGTAAAATATATTTAGTGGACATGACTTTAGGACACAAAAAAAATTGTAAATATGCAAAACACTGCAGGAACATTTGTGGAGTCTCTGAATTTGTTCTGAGAAATAGTATCACCTCCATCAGATCCTGCATACATGACCTCACATCTGATCTCATTATTTCCAGGCTAGAGAACGGCCTCTCTACACTAACTTGGGTTGGGGGCAAAGCGGTGACCACAGGGGCAACATCTCTAACAATGTCAGGGTATAAAGGAATTGCCTCAGCCACAGTCAGTGTTAATGAATGGTTGAACTCTTCTACTTCTTTGAAAACAGGTGAAACATTTTTCTGAAACCTGTTTGCCATGGGAGCAGAATCTTTCCCCTGGGGGCAGCGCTTTGCCTGCTCCATGTCATCAATTACACTCCTCATGTGATGAGGCTGAAGATATGGGAACAGGAGCACTGGCCGGACTCAATGCCTCTTGCTCTTTGCATCGAACTAACTGGACCAACTTATTATATATTTTGGGAGTCTGAGTCGGTCCCTTGTATGACGACTCCGACTCCTGCAAAATAGCCACCGACTCCGACTCCACAGCCCTGCATAAAACGCAATAAAATGGCTGCTTAGCAGATGCAGTCCAGGTTATATAAACAAGCGGGGTAATAGAATTGTCTAAATGACTTGTGTGATGTTTCACAGACCTAGGCTACAAATTCCATTTACAAATGGGGGGGTGGAGGCCTTAAAGGGGTTTTGCCAAGAAGTGAAGTTCCTTACCTTTTATCTGTTCAGGAGAGAAGATAAAGCATGCAGGGCTGCAGGGGGGAGAGGGAGGAGGTTGAGCCAGGAAACGGGGAGCGTCTCTAATGTTGACTCAAATAATAACATTACAGCCAGTGGAATCTCTATACAGCAGACAGCCTCATACACTGCACTTTTCTCCCCAGCCCCTTGCAAGCTCATTCATGTTCCCTGTCATCAGATAAGAAGTGCAAACAGGCAAGCGCAGCCAGATCATCTCCTGTCGGTGTCCTGGTCTTGTCTAATGTAAACTTTCAGGAAACTAAGGGCATCTGATTAAGGCTGTAGCTCTCAGAGGCTTGTAATCACATATATTTAGAAAAGTGATTAAATACCCATTTTGGAGGATCCCACGTCAACTTTACATCGGGGCAAAACCCCTTTAAGCTACGGCAATGGTAATACTGTCAATATAAGCAATGGCTGAATAACAGTACAGAGTACACATAATACTCTACATACATACAGTTCTTATGACCGCTACAGACAGACCTTATGATAATATCATCAGGCCCTGCCCATTGTCCTCACAGTGCTGAAATAATACAAACCTAGTGATCAGAGATCCCATTCATACATTTGGGGAGCTAATACTGCTGCCAGGTCATTAGTCTCCTGGGGGTCTCAAGCTTCGAGTCCTGAAAGCCGTTTACATACAGATTTTGCAATTTGGGGGACGGGGCTCTTTAAGATGAGCGCGCTGAGGTCTCTGTGGTGGGGGGAGCCATTATTGTATTATAAATGAGATGATTAGTGATTTGCAGGGGGTCAGCGAGGGCACCGGGTCTTGGAGGGAGTTCCCTCGCTGTAAAGAGTGTAATTACCAGCGGGCTATTCGGGAATAAAAATAGCAGCTTTGGAGTCTGGGATTATGGAGATCCGGCAGCTGACGGGGCTGTGGGCTTTCAATGGAGTCAGATCTAATGAGAATTGCGCAGGGTCCTCTCCTGCGTTTTGTTGATAACAGTGGCGCTTGTCTATTTGTTTTAGGGAGGTAGGATGGGGAGATGGAGCCGGGCTCTCGTGGAGGGAGGCACAAGCTGCGGGCGGCAGCTCTGTCTCTTGTAATTTGTTCCCCAACCAAAGAGAGTAATTAATTGTACAAAGCACGCGAAGACGGCAGATGAGAAGAGAGCGGGAACAGCTGGGGATCATCCCTCCAAAGCATGAAATGAATTGCTGTAGATGTGGAAGAATTTGGATTAGGCGCAGGAGTGACGGGAGTGAACGCCGGACAATGCACCACGACTCGACTTCTGGGGGCGACCGGAGCGTCCTGCGGGAGACCAGGGCTCTGTTGTCTGTAATAGAACCTGTGCAGAGCAAATTATAGCCAGATATGTGTGTGGTCTTGTAAGCCTAGCCGCTGCCCCTCCTGCTCCAAAACTTGGCACGTATAGTAGCTGTCTGATAGCTACTTCCTGTCAGCCATGTCTAGCCTCCTAATGCTGAATTCTCTGTCACCGGGTCAGCTACAGCATACCTCCCAACTTTTTGCATGGTCAATGAGGAACACTTATGGTTCCCTGCGAGAACTATGTATTTTTTCATGTATGTCTGTATGATTTAATAGATTTTTATTTACAAATTAGTACAAAATCATATGAAAAAAAACAAATTTTAGGGGCCATATTGAAAACGGTTATTAAATAATATATAAACTGTAGCTAAACATGCAGGTAGGAACCAGGGCTGAGGAGTCTTAGTCGTGGAGTCGGTGCCTATTTTGCAGGAGTCGGAGTCATCATAAAGTGGACCGACTCCCAAAATATATAATGAGTTGGTCCAGTTAGTTCGATGCAGTGTAAAGAGCAAGAGGAGCAGGATCCGGCCAGTGCTACTGCTCCCATGTCTTCAGCCTTATCATATGAGGAGTGTAATTGATGACATGGAGCAGGCAAAGCGCTGCCCAGGGGAAAAGATCCTGCCCCCATGGCAAACAGAGTTCAGCAGAATTTTTCACCTGCTTTCAAAGAAGTAGAAGACTTCAACCATTCATCAAAACTGACTGTGGCTGAAGCAATTCCTTTATACCCTGAAATTGTTACAGATGTTGCCCCTGTGGTCACCGCTTTACTCCCAACCCAAGTTAGTGTAGAGAGGCCGTTCTCTAGCCTGGAAATAATGAGATCAGATGTGAGGTCATGTATGCAGGATCTGATGGAGGCAATACTATTTCTCAGAACAAATTCAGAGACTCCACAAATGTTCCTGCAGTGTTTTACATATTTACAATTTTTTATCTGTTCTAAAGTCATATCCAATAAATATATTTTACACTGACAAGCAAAATGGTAACAATGTTTTGAAGTTGTGACTTTCAGGCTCCATATCTCACCATCCACTACAGCTTTGTACATGAGGCTACTGTAATTTTATATACAGTCATCTTGCCTATCTTATACATAAACTTGACTTGCAAGTATTTAGCATCTGCTTAGTTCTGCAGATTCTTTCCTGAAACTGCATTGTTACTGTTTTGCTCCAAAAAATCAAAATGTTAATTTTTATTATTTTGTTAGTATTTGGGAAATCCACCGTTGGTTTTCAATACTGCTTGAATCCTTCTGGGCTCTGGATCAGATTCAAGCATATCTTGGCCAAAATCTGATCCCAAGTCTCTTCTACACATTCCCAATGTTGGTGCAGACTGGACTTGGATACAAATACAGCTTTTTCTTCCACTCTATCCACAAGTGTTCAAAAGATCAAAACATTGTTACCCTTTTGCTTGTCAGTGTCTGTTGTACCTAAATAGCTTGATTATTGTATCATAAGGTGATAAACAGCCTGATGTGACCATTTTACTACAGTAAAGTTATCACTTAAACATGTGCCATGTATGAGAGAGTCGGAGTCGGAGGTTTGGGAAATTGAGGAGTCGGGGCTTTAGCTTTCCGACTCCACAGCCCTGGTAGGAACCAGAGAGAAGCTTTTTGAGGGCAATGTAGGTAGTTTATTGATGCAAATGTATTAAGTCAAATAGAGAGACATTTGAGAAGTAAAGAGGGACAAGGGGATTTAGGTAAAAAATAGGGACTGTCCCTCCAAAAGTGGGACACTTGGGAGGTATGATCCAGAGCATGTGTCAGTCTCCATGGATTGTATCTGGCCCTAGGATAAGGAAAACTACAGCTGCTGGTCAAATGTAGCTCCTGCCCCGAGAAGGGGGACCCTGATCACCTCCTTGTCCAAATACCATCTTACCCCTATCACCTAAATTATCTGTCAGACTCAAGGCCCACTGGTCGAATCCTGCCCACCAGGTCATTTTACATGGTCCTCGAGATTGGATACAGCGAGAAACCATTTTCAAGGTTTGGACACAGACGGACCTGCTCTCCACTTCTCCCAGAGCACATAGCCAGCGAGGTTAAAAGAAAAACTACTACTGATGCTAAAATGAGGAGGGACCAATGTGTGGTGTGAACTGCGCCCATATAACTATGTATTTGGCTATAGGAGGTAGGATGTTTCTTGACTATTTCAATTACTTTCCACCCTCTTTTTCCCCTTCTATCTCTATAACTGTGCACATAGTTATAGGAGAAGAGGCTGCAGGAGGAATAACAGAGGAACAGCGCAGAGTTATAGGAGAAGAGGCTGCAGGAGGAATAACAGAGGAACAGCACAGAGTTATAGGAGAAGAGGCTGCAGGATTGTAGGAGGAATAACAGAGGAACAGCACAGAGTTATAGGAGAAGAGGCTGCAGGAGGAATAACAGAGGAACAGCACAGAGTTATAGGAGAAGAGGCTGCAGGATTGTAGGAGGAATAACAGAGGAACAGCACAGAGTTATAGGAGAAGAGGCTGCAGGAGGAATAACAGAGGAACAGCACAGAGTTATAGGAGAAGAGGCTGCAGGAGGAATAACAGAGGAACAGCACAGAGTTATAGGAGAAGAGGCTGCAGGAGGAATAACAGAGGAACAGCACAGAGTTATAGGAGAAGAGGCTGCAGGAGGAATAACAGAGGAACAGCACAGAGTTATAGGAGAAGAGGCTCCAGGAGGAATAACAGAGGAACAGCACAGAGTTATAGGAGAAGAGGCTGCAGGAGGAATAACAGAGGAACAGCACAGAGTTATAGGAGAAGAGGCTGCAGGAGGAAGAACAGAGGAACAGCACAGAGTTATAGGAGAAGAGGCTGCAGGATTGTAGGAGGAATAACAGAGGAACAGCACAGAGTTATAGGAGAAGAGGCTGCAGGAGGAATAACAGAGGAACAGCACAGAGTTATAGGAGAAGAGGCTGCAGGATTGTAGGGGGAATAACAGAGGAACAGCACAGAGTTATAGGAGAAGAGGCTGCAGGAGGAATAACAGAGGAACAGCACAGAGTTATAGGAGAAGAGGCTGCAGGATTGTAGGGGAATAACAGAGGAACAGCACAGAGTTATAGGAGAAGAGGCTGCAGGAGGAATAACAGAGGAACAGCACAGAGTTATAGGAGAAGAGGCTGCAGGAGAAATAACAGAGGAACAGCACAGAGTTATAGGAGAAGAGGCTGCAGGAGGAATAACAGAGGAACAGCACAGAGTTATAGGAGAAGAGGCTGCAGGAGGAATAACAGAGGAACAGCACAGAGTTATAGAAGAGGCTGCAGGAGGAATAACAGAGGAACAGCACAGAGTTATAGGAGAAGAGGCTGCAGGAGGAATAACAGAGGAACAGCACAGAGTTATAGGAGAAGATGGCTCAGAATTGTTATTTCATGGGGAACACAAGGATTTACTAAAACGGACCTACCAGGAGAGGTCACAGGTCGTCTTTACGTTTTGCCTTTTAGGTCTGAATGTGATAGTTATGGAGATTATCCAGTAACGGTGCTCTTCATTTTTTACCCTTGACCCCCCGATATGGAGCCCTTTGGTGTTTGGACAGCCTTGCCCCCCACCATTTCCCCTTCCTCCCCTCCTTTTAACCTCTGCTGTGCTGGACCATTTCCTAGTCATACACTTCATTTTCAGTCGGTGCTGATAGAAGGGTTAATGTCGCCCCCTTCCTCCTCTTCTGTCCTTGGATTGGGAAATATTCCTGGTTCACGCTGCTACTTGTACGGATTGCATTGCACTTGTGACTACATTTCTGCAGATTAATTTCTCAGTGCAGCCGCTAAACTCGATAAGACATCCCGCGCTGCGGCCAACTGCAAATCCGGCTCCTTTTGTTTTAAATGCAATGGCATTGTATCCGGGGGAGGTGATATTTCTCTATTTCATACATGTGGGGAATACTGACACGTCGCTGTCACCCATCTGGGTCCCGCCCACGCCCCTGTAGCAGCAGAACAATAAATCCTGCCTGGTATCCCCTGGGCTGAAACGCGTGATGTCACTGCACCTGCCAGAAATACCTCACTTACAGGGGAACCCAGGTAGGAGTGATCTTCAAAGCTGATGTATGTTTGGCCAAGCTGAGGGCACATTTATTAGGGTAGGGGAATACGAGCAGCCCGTACTTCTGCAATTTGTCCCCTGGAGAGAGGGATCCCAGTCATGGTTGGTTGCATACCTCTTTTTAATTGGGGGTTGCAGTGATTTACTACTTCCCAAGCAATCAAATATGGATCATAGGAAGGAGGTGGAGTGCAAACAAGCCTGGGGGATCGTAGGAAGGAGACGGGGAGCAAACAAGCCTGGAGGGTCGTAGGAAGGAGATGGGGAGCAAACAAGCCTGGGGGATCGTAGGAGATGGGGAGAACAACCTGGGCTGTGGAAGGAGAGGAGCAAACTGGGTCTAGGAAGGAGAGGGGAAAATCCTGGGGGATCGTAGGAAGGAGACGGTGAGCAAACAAGCCTGGAGGGTCGTGGGAAGGAACGGGGACAAAAACCTGGGATCGTAGGAAGGAGACGGGGAGCAAACAAGCCTGGGGGATCGTAGGAAGGAGACGGGGAGCAAACAAGCCTGGAGGGTCGTAGGAAGGAGACGGGGAGCAAACAAGCCTGGGGGATCGTAGGAAGGAGATGGGGAGCAAACAAGCCTGGGGGATCGTAGGAAGGAGATGGGGAGCAAACAAGCCTGGGGGATCGTAGGAAGGAGACGGGGAGCAAACAAGCCTGGGGGATCGTAGGAAGGAGATGGGGAGAAAACAAGCCTGGGGGAGTCGTAGGAAGGAGACGGGGAGCAAACAAGCCTGGGGGATCGTAGGAAGGAGACGGGGAGCAAACAAGCCTGGGGGGTCGTAGGAAGGAGATGGGGAGAAAACAAGCCTGGGGGAGTCGTAGGAAGGAGATGGGGAGAAAACAAACCTGGGGGAGAAGTAGGACGGACACGGGGAGCAAACAAGCCTGGAGGGTCGTAGGAAGGAGACGGGGAGCAAACAAGCCTTTGGCGTTTTAGGAAGGAGATGGGGAGCAAACAAGCCTGGGGGGGTCGTAGGAAGGAGATGGGGAGAAACAAACCTGGGGGGGATCGTTGGAAGGAGATGGGGAGTAAACAAGCCTGTGGGGGTCGTTAGGAAGGAGACGGGGAGCAAACAAGCCTGGGGCGTCGTAGGAAGGAGACGGGGAGCAAACAAGCCTGGGGGGTCGTAGGAAGGGGATGGAGCAAAACAAGCCTGGGGGTCGTAGGAAGGAGATGGGGAGCAAACAAGCCTGGGGCATCATAGGAAGGAGACGGGGAGTAAACAAGCCTGGGGGCATCGTAGGAAGGAGATGGTGAGAAAACAAACCTGGGGGGGGGGTTGTAGGAAGGAGATGGGGAGCAAACAAGCCTGGGGGGTCGTAGGAAGGAGATGGGGAGTAAACAAGCCTGGGGGCTCGTAGGAAGGAGACGGGGAGCAAACAAGCCTGGGGGATCGTAGGAAGGAGATGGGGAGCAAACAAGGCTTGGGATCGTAGGAAGGAGATGGGGAGCAAACAAGCCTGGGGGATCGTAGGAAGGAGATGGGGAGCAAACAAGCCTGGGGGTCGTAGGAAGGAGATGGGGTGCAAACAAGGCTTGGAATCGTAGGAAGGAGATGGGGAGCAAACAAGCCTGGGGGGTCGTAGGAAGGAGACGGGGAGCAAACAAGCCTGGGGGATCGTAGGAAGGAGACGGGGAGCAAACAAGCCTGGGGGATCGTAGGAAGGAGATGGGGAGCAAACAAGCCTGGAGGGTCGTAGGAAGGAGACGGGGTGCAAACAAGCCTGGGGCGTCGTAGGAAGGAGACGGGGAGCAAACAAGCCTGGTGGTTCGTAGGAAGGAGACGGGGAGCAAACAAGCCTGGGGGTTCGTAGGAAGGAGACGGGGAGCAAACAAGCCTGGGGGGTCGTAGGAAGGAGACGGGGAGCAAACAAGCCTGGGGGGTCGTAGGAAGGAGATGGGGAGCAAACAAGCCTGGGGGTCTTAGGAAGGAGACGGGGAGCAAACGAGCCTGGGGCGTCGTCGGAAGGAGACGGGGAGCAAACAAGCCTGGCTGGTTGTAGGAAGGAGATGGGGAGCAAACAAGCCTGGGGGATCGTAGGAAGGAGACGGGGAGCAAACAAGCCTGGGGGGTCGTAGGAAGGAGACGGGGAGCAAACAAGCCTGGGGGAGTCGTAGGAAGGAGATGGGGAGAAAACAAGCCTGGGGGAGTCGTAGGAAGGAGACGGGGAGCAAACAAGCCTGGGGGATCGTAGGAAGGAGAAGGAGTGCAAACAAGCCTGGGGAATCGTAGGAAGGAGACGGGCAGCAAACAAGGCTCGGAATCGTAGGAAGGAGACGGGGAGCAAACAAGCCTGGGGCGTCGTAGGAAGGAGACAGGGAGCAAACAAGCCTGGGGGTGTCGTAGGAAGGAGAGGGGAGCAAACAAGGCTTGGGATCGTAGGAAGGAGACGGGGGAAAACAAGCTGGGGGGTCGTAGGAAGGAGATGGGGAGCAAACAAGCCTGGGGCATCCTAGGAAGGAGATGGGGAGCAAACAAGCCTGGGGCGTTGTAGGAAGGAGACGGGGTGCAAACAAGCCTGGGGGATTGTAGGAAGGAATCGGGGAGCAAACAAGCCTGGAGGATCATAGGAAGGAGATGGAGTGAAAACAAGCCTATGGGGCTGTTGAAAAGAGATGGGGGTGCAAACATGCATTGGAATCGTAGGAAGGAGACGGGGAGCAAACAAGCCTGGGGGATTGTAGGAAGGAATCGGGGAGCAAACAAGCCTGGGGGGATCGTAGGAAGGAGATGGGGAGCAAACAAGCCTGGGGGGTCGTAGGAAGGAGATGGGGTGCAAACAAGGCATGGAATCGTAGGAAGGAGAGGGGGAGCAAACAAGCCTGGGGGGGACGTAGGAAGGAGAGGGGGAGCAAACAAGCCTGGAGGATCGTAGGAAGGAGACGGGGTGCAAACAAGCCTGGGGGATCGTAGGAAGGAATCGGGGAGCAAACAAGCCTGGGGCGTTGTAGGAAGGAGACGGGGTGCAAACAAGCCTGGAGGATCGTAGGAAGGAGACGGGGTGCAAACAAACCTGGAGGGGTCGTAGGAAGGAGACGGGGAGAGAACAAGCCTGGGGGGTGGTAGGAAGGAGACTGGGTGCAAACAAGCCTGGGGGATCGGAGGAAGGAGAGGGAGTGAAAACAAGCCTCTGGGGCTGTTGAAAAGAGATGGGGGTGCAAACATGCATGTGGGGTCATAGAGGGGAGACGGGGTATAAACAGGTTAAATATTTAACACAGCGAACACTGGTAGTTGGGGGTATTCACAAGACCTTACCTTATGATGGCACAGAAAATGACTGTGTCGGGGGACATTTTAACTGTTGTAGCTTAAATGGAGAGGAACACAAAAGGGGAAAATATTACTGTGTACCATCATTGTATGGGGCCTATACAGGGAACTATTACTGTTTGGGGAGCCCATAAGACTAGTTATGCCACTCCCCTTCTTCAACTGAATGATCATTCACTTGCCATATGATGCATATATAGGAAGAGCTTTTAAAGTGGATCTTCCTCTGTTAACATTTGTGGTATTTTTAGGGCCAAATTTTTGAACTGATTTCTTAATGTATAAGTTCATTCTGCAGCATATATATAAGGTTGCATAAAAAACTCTGCCAGCCTGCAGCTACCACTAGGGGGAGCTTACTGCATACAACTTCTGTATTGAATTTAATTGTAAAACAGTCTGCAGTAAACCTGTAAGCTCCCTCTAGTGGTGACTTCAGGCCGACACAACTTTATGCGTATGCTGGAGATTTGGAGCAGTGTGTCACAACATTAGCGTACACCATGATGCTTGTGGACAAGGTGGTTAGTGTTTGTGGTTGTGAAGCCATTTTCGTGATCCGGGGTCCGGTCTTCTGTTACTTTTTCTTGAGCACGCTCGGATATTTTAGTTCTTGGGAGCGCACTTTTTTTAGTGCTTCATTGTGCGATGTATATTTTTAGATTTCTGTACGGGTGTGCAGAAATAATATAAAGTATCTTGAGGAAAATGAACTGCTTCGTTATAATCACCTACATTTTTCTTTTCTCAGCATGGAAAGCACATTTTGAAGAAGTGAGAAAATGCAGTTTTTTTGTTTTTTTTTCAACAGCTTTTTCTTAGGGGCTTCAACTTTTTGAACCAAAAAACAACCTCTGAGGAGGAGGTTTCCAATCATCTATGTATTATTAAATGTCATCTCCTGCTGTCTGTTCCAGCAGTTCTGAAGTGAGCAGCACAGAGTGTTTCAGGATGTGGCAATACCAGTCAATGGGATGGAAGCATAACAGCAGCTATACACAAAGCTCATCTATGTAACCTACAAGTACACAGCGATGAGCCATAACTTTAACAATGGTGCACGTAGGGGTTGGGATATACGAGACCAATTCTGAAGTTGAAGTGTTGGACGCAGGAAAAATGGGGAAATGTAAGGACCTGAAGGACTATGACAAGGACCAAGTTGTGATCTCTAGTCGACTAGGTCAAAGGATCTCCAAAATGCCAGGTCTTGAAGGGATGTTCTGGTAGTTGGTGGTTAGTACCTAGCAAAAGTGTTCACGGTAGGACAACTGGTGACCAGCGCCAGGGTCATGGAGCCAGGGCTCGTTGGTTTGTGTGGAGGGGTGAAGGCTAGCCAATCTGTTCCCATCCCACAGAAGAGCCACTGGATTAAGTTCCTGATGGGTGTCAGGGCACACCGGGCATTGCAGCTGTGTATGGGCCTACAGACCAATTAGAGCAGTGTTTCTCAACTCCAGTCCTCAAGACCCACCAACAGGTCGTGTTTTCAGGATCTCCCACAGAAAGCACTGACAATAATTATATCACCTGTGCAATATTAAAAATCCGGGAAATATGACCTGTTGGTGGGTCTTGAGGACTGGAGTTGAGAAACACTGAATTAGAGGAACATGCTGACCCCTGTCCACCACGGAAAGTGTCTACACTTAGAACTGCAATGGAAGAAGGCGGCCTGGTCTAATGAACCACATTTTCCATCTCGGTGCGTGAGCGTCACTTACCTGGGGAAGAGGTGGTGGCGGAGGCAGGTGTGATGGACAATGTTCTGCTGGAAACCTTAGGTCTTGGTATCCTCTATGGTAGATGTTCCTGTGACAAGACCACCTACCTACCATGGTAGAGACAGTTACCCTTTCATGACAGTGGGATTCCCTAATGGCAATGGCTTCTTTCAGCAGGATAATTCCCCCCGGGGCTACACTGCAGAAATTGTTTAGGAATGAGGAACATGAAGGAGTTCCAGGAGGTGCCTCCAAAATCCCTAGATCTCAATCCGATCATATATCTGTGTTGGATGTACTGGGAGACCAGTCCAATCCATGAAGACCACAGCTCACAATTTACAAGATGTTAGACGTCGATCGAATGCTCTCATAAACCAAGGTGGTGATCTCTAAGCGGTCATCTCCAAATCCCAGTGCATATTGGGAGTAGTAGTTTTGCAGAAGGTAGAGATTGTTACCTCTATATTCCACTTCTGCCATGGGGCAATGAAATATGTTCCTACATTTTGGTTTATAATGCTGTAGATTTCCCTATTTGAAGTCCATGTGTGACGGCAGGTCTCACCTCGTGCTGCACATGTCTTCTGGAACGCGCGTCCTTTCATCCCACCACAAGGCAATCTAATCCCATTTCATCCATACTTTCACCTTCCTTATACCTGATTATTGTCTCTCTTTCCACCTCAATCTCCTTTATCCATTGGCCTATCTATAGCATTAGCAACTGCTATGGGGGCCAAATATCATGGGGCCCACTCGGGTATTCTTCCCTCTACCACTACTATATGGGCTCTCTGCTACTTAGTGCTATATTTATAGCCTTTATCATGGCTACATATGCTACTGCTCAAATTTCCCATCCTAGGGTGTTGGGGGCCTCGTCTCCTTTTTCTTTGGGGCCCTATGCTTGCTAGTTACGCTCCTGCCTTTACTGTATAATGTACTGCTGTCCATGCTAGCATCCTTTATCTCCAAAACCTCACCTCCCTCTGTCCATTAGCCTAAGGCCGGTCCCCGTCTGCCCAGATCAATGGCAGCTTGTTAATAGCTGAAGAAATGAGTGTAATTAAGTTTTGTCGCAATGACACCTTGTGTGTTGACCCGTGTGATTAGCGGAGAAGGATAAACGCGGCTCATCTCTACCCGGACATCACTGATCTCTGTCGGGATGAGTTTAAAGGGATTATAGAGTGAATGCTGCTCCTAGAGTCCTGATATCTCCAAATCAGCCGGACAGGGTTCACCGCAATGTCACAGAAGACAAAATAGTTTTAGAAATATCAGTGTCCTCCTACATCTTAGAGCTTGTCCCCACGGCACAGGTTTAACCTCGGATTTACAGACGGTTCTCCTAAAGGGGGACTCCTACATCTGAGGGCTTGTCCCCGCGGCGCAGATTTTCCGTCCGTTTTACAGACTGTTTTCGGATTTGAAATCAGTCTGTAAAGCTACTGTCGACCTTTACATTGACATTAAAGGGGTTTTGCTACGATCTCATTTCATGCCTCCTGTATCCTGCTCTTCAGCTCTGTGTGCTCAGAAGGGGGCGTGCGTGATTTGTTTGAATTGCATATCATGTGACCCAGCAGGATGACATCACCAGGCCTTTCCTCTCTCTAGTCAAAGAAAGATCTGTTTATGTAAAGCATTGTGAGTAGCTGAGAGGTAAAGCTTTTGCCTCCAGGCACAAGGGTCAGTCCTATAATTGTTATAATTTTCATCTAAATGTATCCAGACCTTTCAAAGCCGATCATTATAACTTTATATTATTTCATTAGAAAGTATCTAGACCCTTCCAAATCCTCACTTAAATTGTTATTATTGACATCTAGAAATGTATCCAGACCTCCCAGAATCCAGCACTAAACTGGTTCTATTATTACATTAGAAATGTATCCAGACCTTCCAGAATCCTGGTCATTTTTGTTATATTATTACATCTAGAAATGTATCCAGACCCTTCTCCAGAATCCCGGTCACTATAACTGTATATTTTACATCTAGAAATGTATCCAGACCTTATCCAATCCTGGTCACTATAACTGTTCTATTATTAACAGAAATGTATCCAGACCCTTCTCCAGGAATCTGGTCACTATAATGTTCTATTATTACATCAAAAAATGATCGTAGACCTTCTCCAGAATCTGGTCACTATAACTTTATATTATTACATCTAGAAATGTATCCAGACCTTCCCAAATCCGGTCATATAACTTGTTATTTCATCTGGAATGTATCCAGACCTTCTCCAGATCCGATCACTATAACTTTTTTATTATTACTAGAATGTATCAGACCTCTCAAATCCGGTCACTAAACTGTTCTATTTTAATCTAGAAATGTATCAGACCCTTCTCCAGAATCCAGTCACTATAACTTGTTATATTATTACATCTGAAATGTATCCAGACCCTTCTTAGAATCCTGGTCCCTATAACTTGTTATATTATTACATCTAGAAATGTATCAACCCTTCTCGATCCTGGTCACTTAACTTGTTCTATTTACTCTAGAAATGTATCAAACCTTCTCAGAATCCTGCACTATAACTTGTTCATTATTACATCAAGAAATGTATCCAGACCTTCCAGAATCCTGTCACTATAATTGTTCTATTATTACTCAAGAAATGTATCCGACCTTCTCCAGAATCCTGGTAACTATAACTTGTTATATTATTACATCTAGAAATGTATCCAGACCCTTCTCCAGAATCCGGTCACTATAACTTGTTCTATTATTACATCTAGAAATGTATCCAGACCCTTCTCCAGAATCCTGGTCACTATAATTTCTATTATTACATCAGAATGTATCTAGACCCCCAATCTGGTCACTATAACTTGTTAATTATTACATCTAGAAATGTATCCAGACCTTCTCCAGAATCCCGGTCACTATAACTTGTTTATATTATTACATCTAGAAATGTATCCAGACCCTTCTCCAGTATCCTGGTCACTCTACCTTGTTTTATTATTACATCTAGAAATGTATCCAGACCCTTCTCCAGAATCCTGGCATATAACTTTCTATTATTAATCAGAATTTTTAGACCTTCTCCAGAATCCCGTCATTATACTTGTTTATTATTACATTAGAAATGTATCCAGACCTTCCCAGAATCCGGTCTAAACTGTTCTTATTACATCTAGAAGTATCCAGACCTCTCCAGATCCGGTCACTAGAACTTGTTCTATTATTACATCTAGAAATGTATCCAGACCTTCTCCAGAATCCCGGTCACTATAACTTGTTCTATACTACATCTGAAATTATCAACCTTCTCAGAAACCGGTCACTATAACTCGTTATATTACATCTAGAAATATATCCAGACCCTTCTCCAGAATCTGGGATATTTCATTATTACAGATGGAAAGGTCCAGTGTTCGGACGCTCATCTACTAAAAAGAGAGCAGCTACAAAGAATGCATCTCCTGCTCTGAAGAACCTGGGAAGTCTCTATATGACACTGACAACCCATGAATTAAAAGAAGAGGACCCACTTTCTCTGTGGGGGGTGCTATAGAGGAATTGAACACTGGTTGCAGGGTTCCCCCATAGATTGCAGCTGAATACTGGGGATACAATAACAGAGCACCTATCAATCACGGGTGATTATTTAAAGATGGGGGACGACTGAAAACAGGAGTGTCAGTCATTTTCACCGAAGGGCAAATCAGCATTTTGGTTGCCCTCAAACGGCCATTTGGTGCAACTACTCCTTCTCCTTTTGTTCTATAGCCTGAAACCCCCATAGGCACCTGTGGAAGTGTCCAGCAGCTCTCTATGGTGTATGGATCTTATTTCTGGGTTGCTGATAATGTACTTCAGATTGGTTCACCAGAAATGTTGTGATGGCACCTGGTCAGCAAAGGGTCCCAATGTCCGTTAGGGTTGTATAATTGCTTCTAAATTGAATATCTCTCTGTCTCTCTCTGTCTCTGTCTGTCTCTCTCTATCTCTGGGGCCCGCGTCTGTCTGTCTGTCTCTCTCTCTCTCTGTCTCTCTCTGTGTCTGTGTCTCTCTCTGTCTGTGAATTTATAGCTTACATGACCTTACGCAGGTAGGATCTCAACCCTGGTCCATGAAAGGCGTCCTCCGCTGCGCAGGTGGCGATCGCCTGAACTGAAGCGTCACTTCGCAGATATTAGTCGAGCAGTGACACCTGGTGGCCACAAGTTGAACACTCCCTATCCGCTTGTCCGTATGCTGTGTCACTGTAGCCTCGGGTTATTTTTTGGGGGTTGCCCCTCTAATCCTGAAACCAGCCCAATTTTAATCCCATCTGTCCAAGCAATGATGGCAGCAACTGCCGTGAGATTGCCGAAGCTTCTGCCTCCTCGCTATAAGACTATGTCTACACTGCAAAGTGAAAATGGCGTCCAAAATCCGCGCCGCACCGCCGCTTTTTTTCGTGTTTTTTGCACTAAAAACGCTGATTTTGTAATTCCCAGTACATTGGGGCTGCAGGAATCTGACAGCGGTCCGACGGGTATACAACATGTTCTATATTCCGCGCGGACGGGTTTAGAAAACCTTCAGTAAAAAATCTCTGCTGTGTAGGTTGCCGTACGGATTTTCTGTTGAGGGCTACACAGCGCTGTGGCAATCTGTAAGGTAATCAGCTTCCAAATCGAAGCAGGAGCACAACAGAATAGTGGAAAGAAAATGACATTCTTACTTTATTATAATCCATTACAATTTCGTGGTATCCCCATGCACAGAGGTTTCCATACAGGGAGCAAAACCAGTCTAAATAGATCAGTCAACGACGCGTTTTGGGAAGAACTCTCTTACTCATGGCAGCGCTTACACAGCGCAGGATAGGGTCGGGTTTAAATAGAGAATCCACTGAAAAACTGATCGGAATCCAGTGTTGTGTGGACATAGCCTAATAAGCACCAGCAGTGCAGCGTACTTACCGTGATGTCTCTATGCCATCCTACAGTATATGGGGTAACTAGAGGAACAGGTATAGCTATTGTACCCACAGAGTGGTGCCTGGACCCCCATTCGGGTTGTATTGTTACAATTGTGAGGGTTGGGGCATTAGGGTTAGGTCTATTTTAGTTATAGAAGGGCTGGGTAGGGGCTACAATTATAGCACATGGAATTTGTAGGGATAGAACACCTCAGAGTTCTGCAGATCCTGGGCACCACATGTATCATTAGGACAAAGAGCCACATGTATGGACCTGTTTAGGTCTAAAACTCACTTTTTTGCCCATAGTAACCTACACATGTGGCCCAAAGAGTCTGCTACAGGTCATAGAGCATGGGTCGGTCACAGGGCCTCTATTTTATGTGGCCCCTGAGAGCTTAGACCTTAGGTAGAAATGGACAAGCTCCAGATACAGAAAGCCAGGGCTCAGCCGAGATGGTGATGCCAATCAAGGAGAAGGCGCCATCTTGGATTTCGGAGCTCTGGCACGCACCTCCACATTCTGTTCAGCAAATCACTGGTGGTGGCACAGCTCTGTCTGCTCTACCCAGCACCATAGCCACTCTCTAAGGTAGAAAGCTCAGTGCTAAAGGTGAAAGGAGCTGGGTACTATACAACCTTAAAGGGAATATAAAATAATAGCAGCAGCTCTACAAACGCTAGGATATAACTAAAGTGAACACAGGAACTATTTCGAAATGCATTTTTGCTACTTTTTGAAGGCATGAAAATGTGAGGTTCTTTGAGCACTTTTTTTATCAAATTTGCGGGAGACCATCAACCAGCTATAAGGTGACCTCTGTTCAGATGGGAACCTACTCAAACATTTTACCTTGCTTGGTGTCTGTTCAGACCTTCCTATTTTTCAGGTAAAATTTCAGAGTAGGTTAACATCTAAACTGAGTACACATTGTGGCAGTGGATGGGCTTTTGCCATTTTGATCAAGAATGAGCGCAAAGAGAATCCAAAATTTTTCATGAAATAACACCAAATATATATATAGATAATAATTATATAGTCAAATATAAGCCGAGGCACCTACTTTTGCCATAAAAAAACTGGGAAAACGTATTGACTCGAGTATAAGCCTAGGGTGTAAAATGCAGAGGTTACTGGTAAATTTCAAAAATAAAAATGGATACCAATAAAATTACATAGGCAGGTATAGGCAGTTAAATGTCCCCCATAGGCAGGTATAGGCAGTTTAATGTCCCCCATAGGCAGTTATAGGCAGGTATATGTCCCCCATAGGCAGTTATAGGCAGGTATATGTCCCCCATAGGCAGTTATAGGCAGGTATATGTCCCCCATAGGCAGGTATATGTTCCCCATAGGCAGGTTATAGGCAGGTATATGTCCCCCATAGGCAGGTTATAGATAGGTATATGACCCCCAAAAGCAGGGAATAGGCAGGTATATGCACCCCATAGGCAGGTATAGGCAGGTATATGTTCCCATAGGCAGGTTATAGGTAGGTATATGTCCCCATAGGCAGGTTATAGGCAGGTATATGTCTCCCATAGGCAGGTTATAGGCAGGTATATGTCCCCATAGGCAGGTTATAGGCAGGTATATGTCCCCCATAGGCAGGTTATAGGCAGGTATATGTCCCCCATAGGCATGTTATAGGCAGGTATATGTCACCCATAGGCAGGTTATAGGAAGGTATATGTCCCACATAAGCAGGTAAAAGGCAGGTATATGGCCCCCATAGGCAGGTTATAAGCCATATAACATGACATTAGTATTGTAAGTGATACATGGTAGCTGGAGGAGGAATGGGGGCACTTCACTTTTTGCATTCGGGCCCATAAGCTTCAAGTTATGTCTCTGCATAGAGTATAAAGCAGACCTATTAATTGGTTTATCTTCTAGACTGTGAAGGATGAAAGGGGAGGGGGTAATGGTTGGACTCCTATGAGATGCTGGAATGAGATTAGTGCCATCTTAGTACCATATTATTTGCTGGCTTGAAAACAAAAGCTCTGTCTCCCCCTTGAACCAGAAACATCACCACTCTTGCCCATAGGCCATGTCTGGTATTGCAGTATTCACATGAATGAGACTAAGCTGTAATACCGTACTCAACCTGTAGACAAGAGTGGCGCTGTTTCTGGAAACAAATCTGATTATAACCTCTTCAGTACATAAAAATGAAGATTACTCAATTCTGGGCAGATCCCTTGGGCGCTTGTTTGGATCCATGAGCCTGTAGGTTTGCGTGAATTGTTTGTAGCTTGTCTCAATTCATTGCAGCCCACGGGATGTGTCCGCACTTGAGCCTGTGCCCAGCGGGCAGCACCATGGACAGCAGCCTAGGCAAGGTCTCATGTAAGGCAGACAGCCGTCGCTTACTCAGGATGACATCCAGGGACACGTGTTGGTGATAAACGGTCAGCGCTGAGCCGGCTGCGTGTGACATTGTGCCCATTCACACTTCTTGCTGAAATTCAGCACCTCATGGGTTAACGGTGGCGGCACCAGCAAGGCAGAGCGACAGCTGCAGGGCGCAGCATTCGTAGGATTTCCTTCATTTAGGAACCAAAGCAGCAATTTATCAAAAAATGTAGAGATTTGTCAAGAATTTTCATTTTTGTTTGATCTGCATCTAGAACATCTGGGTGAAAACCAACATGGCCGTCATGACACAACTTCAACACGAGATGCAAACCAGTTTTTCCAGGGTCATTCCTAGTTCGGGGCTCATTTCCTTATCAGGGCTCTGGGAAAGCTGGGTGGCATCCTCTGCAGAGCAGAAAGGACGACGAGGTTCTGGGTTTTGCTGACATATGGTTTATTGAAAACAGATTGTGTTGGAAGATAATTTAGAAGCCTTCAGATTTGAATCGGTGTTTAGGAATCTGACCTATGGAACCCCTGACTGTAAAGGGGCTACAGTGCTTTATTTTTTATACAAGCATATCCCTTGTCCATACATATGACTGTGCCGGATAGTCGTCGGACTGAGTTGCCTGGGCCCCACCAGTGGAGTTGAATCTGGGGACCAACCAGTGGAGTTGATTCTTGGGGCCACCAGTGGAGGTGATTATTAGACCTCACTAGTGGTCTTGATACTTGGGGCCCACCAGTGGAGTTGATTCTCCCACCAGTGGAGTTGATTCTTGGAGCCCACCAGTGGAATTCATTCCTGGGGCCCACCAGTGGAGTGGATTCTGGGGCCCACCAGTGGAGTGGATTCTGGGGCCCACCAGTGGAGTGGATTCTGGGGCCCACCAGTGGAGTGGATTCTGGGGCCCGCCAGTGGAGTGGATTCTGGGGCCCGCCCGTGGAGTGGATTCTGGGGCCCGCCACTGGAGACGATCCCTGGGGCCCGGCCCGAGGAGACGATCCCAGGGGCCCGCCCAGCGGAGACGAACCCTGGGGCCCTGCCAGCGGAGACGATCCCTGGGGCCCTGCCAGCGGAGACGATCCCTGGGGCCCTGCCAGCGGAGACGATCCCTGGGGCCCCGCCAGCGGAGACGATCCCTGGGGCCCCGCCAGCGGAGACGATCCCTGGGGGCCCCGCCAGCGGAGACGATCCCTGGGGGCCCCGCCAGCGGAGACTATCCCTGGGGCCCCCCAGCGGAGACTATCCCTGGGACCCCCGCCAGCGGAGACTATCCCTGGGGCCCCGCCAGCGGAGACGATCCCTGCCCCCCCCCCCCCCCCCCCCCAGCGAGACGAATCCCTGCCCCCCCCCCCTCCCAGCGGAGATGATCCCTGGGGCACCCCCCACCAGCGGAGATGATCCCTGGGGCCCTCCCCCCCTCCCCTTCCCAGCGGAGATGATTCTTGGGGGGGCCCCCCCCCAGCGGAGATGATTCTAGGGGCGCACAACTCCTTTTTTTTTTTTTTTTTCCCCCTGTCTAAAAGCAGCCCCAGACCTACTTTTCTTAGTGATAGCAATCTTTATTTCTATAGCGCCAATATCTTCCCCGGCACCATGCAGGTGCAGGTACAGACAAAAAAAAAAAACGCCTTACATTTCATAGTAAAAGAGAAGTGAGGGCCCAGCTATTCATTTTATTGCTTTACTATCACAGCTAAAGAAAGACAAGAGTTTATATGTAATTTTAATTGCATAGGACTGCTAAAACAAAAAAAGATACTGCCACAAAAGTATCTTATTCCTACCCTGAGATATGATCTTTTGAAGTTCCAGGCCCAAAGCCTGAGGCCGCAGTACTGCATACAATACAGTCTGAGGTTTGTTGTCATCGAGACCTTGTGTGGATCCACATCCATCATTGCCTCCTCACATACAAACCTAGCAACCACTATAGAGGTAGATATTGAACCTCATTTATCAAAGCTGTCTAACAATAAGACTGTTCTTGTTGCCCATATTGACCAATCAGAGCCCATCGCGACCAATCATAGTTCATAGCGACCAATCAGAGTTCAGCTTTCATTTTTCCAGAGCAGTGTAAGGAATGAAAGCTGCACTCTGGTCGCTATGAGTTCTGATTGGTTGCTATGGGCTTTGGTTGCCATGAGCTCTGTTGGGTTGCTCTGACCTCTTAGGCCTTGTACCCACGACGGTTTTGGCCGCGGTTCCCGCGGCCAAAACCTCGTCTTACCGCGCCGCAAACTCGCGTCTCCCGACGCGGGTTTGTGGCGCGGGCGGTGGGCGTGGTCTCGGTGCGGGAGGGGCGGGTTTGGGGCGCGGCTTGCGCCGAGGGTTTGCCCCCATGCAAATTAATAGCCGCGCAGAGAACTTGCTGTCAGGAATTGACAGGAGAGTTCTTCACACGCGCGGGTTTGGCCACGGCTCCGGGGCCGCGGCCAAACCCGCGCAGTGTGAATATTAACGCGGTTCCATAGGAAACCATGTTAATAAACTAGGCGCGATTTGGCCGCGGTTATGGCCGCGGAAACCGCGTCGGAACCGGCGGCCATAACCGCGGCCAAATCCGTCGTGTAAACAGGGCCTTATTCGTCGCTATGGGCTCTGATTGGTTACTATGAGCTCTGATTGGTTGCTATGGGCTCTGATTGGTTGCTATGAGCTGTGGTCGCTGTGGCCGTTGATTGGCTTCTATGGGCTCTAGTTGCTATGGGCTCTGGTTACTATGTGCAACAAGGACAGTCTTACTATTAGACAGTTTTGATAAATGACGCCTAGTGAAACCACAGCAACCAATCAGAGCTCAGCTTTAATTTTACCAGAGAAGTGTAAGGAATAGAAACTGAGCTCTGATTGGTTGCTGTGGGTTCACTAGGTGTCTTTTATCAAAACTGTGTAATAGTAAGACTGTCCTTGTTGCCCATAGCAACCAACCAGAGCCCATAGCGACCAGTCAGAGCTCATGGCAACCAATCAGGGCTCATAGCAACCAAAGCCCATAGCAACCAATCAGAGCCCATAGCAACCAGAGTGCAGCTTTCATTTCTTACACTGCTCTGGAAAAATGAAAGCTGATCTCTGATTGGTCGCTATGAACTATTCATTTCTTACACTGCTATATATTTCATTCCTTATTCTGCTGGATATGTGAAAGCTGAACTCTGGTTGCTATGGGCAACAAGGACAGTCTTACCATTATAAGCCCCATAGTACTCTATCCACACAAGGTCTCCATGACCTCCTATAAGTGTCGTAGTAGTGCAGCCTCAGGCTTTAGGCCTGTAACTTCAAGCTGTCATATCTTAGCGTAGGAAAGAGATACTAACAAACGGTTTTCAGATTTGTAATCTACACGTTAGTCTCCCATAGAATACATGCGTCTGGTCGGTCTCCTTGGAGGAAGTGACCAGACCCGGCCTTGCTGCATATGGTTAACACCGCCGCTCCTTTCATCATCCTTTCCAATCTGCCTGTGCTGGAATGCAATCAGACGGCGCCTGGCGCCTTCGCCTCTGCTCTCGAGGATCTCATTACAGTTCGTATTGATTCTCCATTCACTTCTCCATCAACACTTTGTTTTCTATCCCGGGTAAAATCATTTTCTCCCCGCGTGACACAGCCTTTCAGTGCTGCCGTGAGTTCTTTATGCCGCAGACGCCCCGTCACCATCCCGGCCGTTAGATTTTCACGCACAGATTGATTCCAGCTTCCTCTACGGTTCCCGTTGCTTTGGTTTAATTTATGACGAGCGTTGAATACAGAGCTGCAGATTTGCGGTGCTGATCGGAGCAGCGGGGACGTTTATCTCATGGTTGCACCTTTTAATGAAGTTTAGGTAGATTTTCACACTGCAAAAAGAAAATAAAAAATCTGTCCCATTACATTAGAAGTAGAGCGTGGGCAGATGATGGAATATGGAGGCTTGGCTGGGAGGGAATATTCGATGCTGGGAAAGCTGAGCGAGAAATCGTCTAGCCGTCCTATAGAATCCTGCTTTTCCAGGCCACACTGACCGGGGAAAGGCTGGATCTTAATGCACTGTTCACATTTTATGAGAAAATTAGAGCATCAGGCGCCATTGACACCTGTATACTAGTTTCCATTATAACGCTGGTTTAGTAAATCCTTGTGTTCCCCATGAAATAACTTCTGGAGCCTCTTCTCCTATAACTCTGTGCTGTTCCTCTGTTATTCCTCCTGCAGCCTCTTCTCCTATAACTCTGTGCTGTTCCTCTGTTATTCCTCCTACAATCCTGCAGCCTCTTCTCCTATAACTCTGTGCTGTTCCTCTGTTATTCCTCCTGCAGCCTCTTCTCCTATAACTCTGTGCTGTTCCTCTGTTATTCCTCCTGCAGCCTCTTCTCCTATAACTCTGTGCTGTTCCTCTGTTATTCCTCCTGCAGCCTCTCTCCTATAACTCTGTGCTGTTCCTCTGTTATTCCTCCTGCAGCCTCTTCTCCTATAACTCTGCGCTGTTCCTCTGTTATTCCTCCTGCAGCCTCTTCTCCTATAACTCTGTGCTGTTCCTCTGTTATTCCTCCTGCAGCCTCTTCTCCTATAACTCTGTGCTGTTCCTCTGTTCTTCCTCCTACAATCCTGCAGCCTCTTCTCCTATAACTCTGTGCTGTTCCTCTGTTATTCCTCCTACAATCCTGCAGCCTCTTCTCCTATAACTCTGTGCTGTTCCTCTGTTATTCCTCCTGCAGCCTCTTCTCCTATAACTCTGTGCTGTTCCTCTGTTATTCCTCCTGCAGCCTCTTCTCCTATAACTCTGTGCTGTTCCTCTGTTATTCCTCCTGGAGCCTCTTCTCCTATAACTCTGTGCTGTTCCTCTGTTAGTCCTCCTACAATCCTGCAGCCTCTTCTCCTATAACTCTGTGCTGTTCCTCTGTTATTCCTCTACAATCCTGCAGCCTCTTCTCCTATAACTCTGTGCTGTTCCTCTGTTATTCCTCCTACAATCCTGCAGCCTCTTCTCCTATAACTCTGTGCTGTTCCTCTGTTATTCCTCCTACAATCCTGCAGCCTCTTCTCCTATAACTCTGTGCTGTTCCTCTGTTCTTCCTCCTGCAGCCTCTTCTCCTATAACTCTGTGCTGTTCCTCTGTTATTCCTCCTGCAGCCTCTTCTCCTATAACTCTGTGCTGTTCCTCTGTTATTCCTCCTGCAGCCTCTTCTCCTATAACTCTGTGCTGTTCCTCTGTTATTCCCCCTACAATCCTGCAGCCTCTTCTCCTATAACTCTGTGCTGTTCCTCTGTTATTCCTCCTACAATCCTGCAGCCTCTTCTCCTATAACTCTGTGCTGTTCCTCTGTTATTCCTCTACAATCCTGCAGCCTCTTCTCCTATAACTCTGTGCTGTTCCTCTGTTATTCCTCCTGCAGCCTCTTCTCCTATAACTCTGTGCTGTTCCTCTGTTATTCCTCCTACAATCCTGCAGCCTCTTCTCCTATAACTCTGTGCTGTTCCTCTGTTATTCCTCCTACAATCCTGCAGCCTCTTCTCCTATAACTCTGTGCTGTTCCTCTGTTATTCCTCCTACAATCCTGCAGCCTCTTCTCCTATAACTCTGTGCTGTTCCTCTGTTCTTCCTCCTACAATCCTGCAGCCTCTTCTCCTATAACTCTGTGCTGTTCCTCTGTTATTCCTCCTACAATCCTGGAGCCTCTTCTCTTATCACTCTGTGTTGTGCTGTTCCTCTGTTATTCCTCCTAGAAATGTATTACTGAATCTGTCAGCTGGGTGTGACCATTCCAGTATTCAGAGGGGTGTGTCCCTGCACACACAGACTGTTAGCTCTGATTGGAAAGTGTCAGATACCCCCCAGTTGTTAACACCTAGTTGACAGCTTGGCAATGAATTTCTAGGAGGAATAACAGAGGAACAGCACAGCATAGAGATTTGAGGAAAAATGCTCTATAATAGTTATTTCATGGGGAACATGAGTATTTACTAAGAGACATGTCAGGAGGTGTCACAAGTCATTTTTAATGGGCCAGCACTCAGGGCTGTGGAGTCGGCAAGCCCTCAATTTCCCAAACCTCAGACTCCCGACTCCTGACTCCCTCATACACGGCGCATGTTTAAGTGATAACTTTACTGTAGTAAAATGGTAACATCCGGATGTTTATCACCTTATGATACAATAATCAAGCTATTTATGTAGAACTTACACTGACAAGCAAAAGGGTAACAATGTTTTGAACGTTTCACTTTCAGGCTCCATATCTTCCCATCCACTACAGCTTTGAACATGATACTACCATTGTTTTATAGACAATGATCTTACCTATGTTATACATAAATGTGACTTGAAAATATTTAGCATCTGCTTAGTTCTGCAGATTCTTTCCTGGAACTGCATTGTTAGTGTTTTGCTCCTAAAAATCAAAATGTCAATATTTTTTATTTTGTTAGTATTTGGTAAATCCAAATTTTGGTTTTCAATACTGCCTGAATCCTTCTGGGCTCTGGATCAGATTCAAGCATTTCTTGACCAAAATCTGATCCCAGGTCTCTTCTACACATTCCCAATGTTGGTGCAGACTGGACTTGGATACAAATAAAGCTTTTTCTTCACCTCTCCTGTGGAGGCCAAAACAGCAACTCTACTTCATTGTCATTGACCCCTTCCTTCTCCAACCTTGACGTCTGCTTCAGGTTGTTGTCCTGCTGGACACTATGTCGTCCTCTTCATCCCCACAGTACTCGAGTGTATGAAGTCTCTCATCTTGTAGGAGCCTCACATAGAGCTCAGCGTTGAGGTCACCATCGGTCCTGGTCAAGTATCCAACATCTTTGGCTGTGACCCTTCCGCATATCCTCAGGCTTCCTGCACCGAACTTGACAGCAACTTGATCCGTTCGCCCCCTTTCCCCTTGATTCTTCCCATTCCCCCCATCAGAGCCCGGTCTATTGACTTTCATCTCATTGCTCCAAATCTTCCATTTCCATTCTTCCATTTTTTGTACTTTTTTGAAAACTCTTTGCCGACGTTTCTTATGAGGAGATTGAAGTCACAGCTTCTTCTTCCCCTCTTTTTCGGCCATCATTCCAGGCCTGTGTAATGCGTGTTGCCCAGTGCATGCATGGACGTCTGTGATCTCCCTCTTACGAAGCCTACGAGCCGCCTCCACTGCTGTGTCTTAGCGTCAGAACTGATCCACCTTGTGATGAGCGACTTGTTCATGCTGATATTTTGCCTGTATGTCACCTCATGGCTTCTGAATGGACGGACTTCATTTCATATTCTTCCAGCTGTCATGGCCTCACATGAAGCATTTTCGCAATTTTCTTGGCCCAGAGACGCTATCGATAAGCTGGATGATGAGGCTTCTCTTTTTTTGGGAAATCTTCTTCATGGCTGCTCAAAGCAGTGACCTTTCCCTTGGGAATCAGCCTAATAACACTGAGCTATTGGGGAATGTAAGGACAGGTTGTAATTTGTAGCAACAAGAAGATTGTCCCACCACCAGGAGCAAAACGGTAACAATGCAAGAACCTGCAGAACTAAGCAGATGCTAAATAGTTGCAGGTCAAAGTTATATATGAGATCGCCAGGATGATTGTCTATAAAATAATGGTAATCTCACGTTCAAAGCTGTAGTGGATGGTGAGATATGGAGCCTGAAAGTCACAAGTTCAAAACTTTTTTACCCTATTGCTTGTCAGTGTAAAATATATTTATTGGCTACAACTTTAGAACACAAAAAAATCGTATATGTGTAAATCGCTTATGGAAGTGGGGAAAAAACAGTTTTCAACAAGAATGTCCTGAATAACCTTTGTGAAGTCCATGAATTTGTTCTGAGAAATAGTATTGCCTCATCAGATCCTTCATCTGATCTCATTATTTCCAGGCTAGAGAACAGCCTCTCTACACTAACTTGGGTTGGTGGCAAAGCAGTGACCACAGGGGCAACATCGCTAACAATGTCGGGGTATAAAGGAATTGCCTCAGCCACAGTCAGTTTTGATGAATGGTTGATCTCTGCTACTTCTTTGAAAGTGAAAAATTTTGCTGAAATCTGTTTGCCATGGAAGCAGAATCTTTTCCCCTGGGGCAGCGCTTTGCCTGCTCCATGTCATCAATTACACTCCTCATGTGATGAGGCTGAAGATATGGGAGCAGTAGCACTGGCCGGACCCAATCCCTCTTGCTCTTTGCACTGTATCGAACTAACTGGACCAACTTATAAAATGGACCGACTCCCAAAATATATAATAACGACTCCGACTCCTGCAAAATAGGCACCGACTCCGCAGCCCTCCCAGCACTAAATCTAAAATTGATTCTTCGTAAGACGATCTGCTGAGTCGGATTACCCCATTGTATATAATGCTTCTGGAAATTCACAGCACTGAATTTGTCATAAGATGGTAATAAGTTCCCTAGCCTGCTGTGGCTGATACCAAAGAGCAATAGTTTGTAGGAACTTGCTGAGTCAGTGGTACAGTACTTTTCAGGTTGTCTCTCTTAAAGGGAACCTGTCACATAGGTTATGCCCCCCTGGCTGAGGACAGCACAAGATAGTGTCAGACCTGCTGTTTCCAGTGCTGTGTCCCTTATTCTGAGAGATGCAGCCGTTTTAGAGCATTTACCTCTCAAATCTTATTCATGAGCAGATGTTAGCTCCACCCACCACAGGCTAGCCCCGCCCATTGACAGTTATTCACCAGTTTCTACCTATTCAAAGTAATAGGTTTATCAGTTGAGGTGGGCGGGTCTAGCCTCAAGTGGGCGGGGTTTGAAAAAAAAACTGACTCTTCGAATGACTCTTTTCTGGCTGAAAACTGCAGATTTGAGCATTAAATACACGAAAACTCCAGCATCTTACAGAATAAGGGACACAGCGCTGGAAACAGCAGGTCTGACACTGGCTTGTGCTGCCCTCAGCAAGGGGGGCAAAAACCCTGTGACAGGTTCCCTTTAAGGATCTGCAGGCGAGGTCCTCTGCGGCCATTGATGACTGGTGACAGCCATGAGTCATCTCGGTGCCTTTTAATTGTGGCGGATAAGTTGCGGTTTATAAGTCTCCCTCGGGTTGTAAATGGAAGGAAATCTTCCGCTCCCTCCTAATATTATATTCCGTGTTTTACAGGCACAGAGGGATTTTTAACTGGGTGATAGATAATGGTAACGACAGCAGAGGGCACTTTATGGTCCTATCAATAGCGGCCTGAGATTAATGACCCCCGGCTGGAATCTCCATAGGAAACCCGCCAAATCTGGTAGCGTAAAAATATCAGGGAAAAATAGATGACGACTAGTGTGACTGTCACTCATCTTACCCAGACTTCTGAATGACCAATGTTCTACAGCCGTTCCTGATATAGCCCTCTATAGCCATGTACATCTTCTTATAATTGCCATGGAAAGCTGGGAGACAACCAACATGGATGCGGTGGGAGAGGAAAAGGAACTGTAGTATAGTGTCGGTTTAATTTTTGTTCCTTAAAGCAAACCTGTTAGGTGATTTTTGGTGCTCTGGGAGCAGGATATGATAGAGGGAGAGAAGCTGAGCTCTGTGATATATAGGGTTATATGATAGAGGGAGAGAAGCGGAGCTCTGTGATATATAGGGTTATATGATAGGAGGGAGAGAAGCGGAGCTTTGTGATATATAGGGTTATATGATAGAGGAGAGACTGGAACTTTGTGATATATAGGTTATATGATAGAGGGAGAGAAGCGAGCTCTGTGATATATAGGGTTATATGATAGAGGGGAGAATCTGAGCCATGTTATATATAGGGTTATATGTTAGACGGTGAGGATCTGAGCTCTGTGTTATTTAGGGTTATATGATAGAGGGAGAGAAGCTGAGCTCTGTGATATATAGGGTTTTTATGATTGGGAGAGGGAGGAGCTTTTGTGATTTATAGGGTTTTTAAGATAGAGGGAGAGGAGTGAGTTTTTTGTGTAAAAAAGGGTTATAAGAAAGAGGAGCTTTAGCTCTGTGTTTTTTTTAGGGGTTTTTTAAAAAGAGGAGAGAAAAATGAGTCCGGGTTTTTTGGGGGTTTTATGATAGAGGAAAAAAAAAGCTGAGGTTTTTGGGGATAAAGGGTTTTTAAAGATAAGGGGAGGAGCGAGTTCTGTGAAAAAAGGGTTGTATTATAGAGGGGGAGGACTGGTTCTGTGATAAAAGGGGTTTTTGAAAGGGGAAGGAAACTGAGCTCGTGATAAATAGGGATTAAAATAGAGGAGAGAAGCTGACCTGTTTATATATAGGGGATATATAGAGGAGCTAGTCTGTGGGTTTTATTTTGGGTTTTTTATAGAGGAGAGGGGGGCTTAGCTCCCGTGATATAAAGGGGTTTTTATGAAAAGAGGAAGGGGGGAGCTCTGTGAAATAAAGGGTTTTTTTGAAAAAGGAGCCCGAGCTCGTGTTATATTTTGGGTTAAAATGATAGGGAGAGGGGGCTGACTCTGTGAAATATAGGGGGTTTTATGATAGAGGGGAGGAGCTGAGCTCTGGAAAATATAAGGGGGTTTTATATAGGGGGGGAGAGAAGCGGAGCTGTGATATATAGGGTTTTATGATAAGGGGAAAACGGACTCGTGATATATTTGGGTTATTGAAAAGAGGGAGAGAACGGAGCTCTGTTTAAAATAGGGTTTTTTTGATAGAGGGAAGGGGAAGCCCGGAAAAAACTCCCGTGATATATAGGGTTATTTTAAAAAGGGGAGAAGCTTTTGGGTCTGTGATATTTAAGGGGAAAATGATAGAAGGGAGGAGCTGAGCTCTGGATATATAGGGGAAAATGATAGAAAGGGGAGAAACTGGCTTGGAAAAAAAGGGTTTAAAAGATAGAGGGGGACTTTGTGATAAATAGGGGTTTTTAAAAGATTAGGGGAGAGGGCTGAGTTCTGTGAAAAATTTTTGGGTTAAAGATAGAGGAAACTAGCTCTGTGATATATAGGGTTTTATAATTGGGGGAGAGAAGCTTTAGCTCCGTGAAAATATAGGGTTTTTATGATGAGGAAAAGAAGCTGAGGGGCTGGTTTTAAGGGGTTTTATGATAGAGGAGAGGAGCTGAGTTTTTTGGAAAATATTTGGGGGTTTTTTGATAGAAGAGGAGCGAGTCTGTGATTTATAGGGTTAAAATAATAGAGGAGAGGGAAACCCGGGGGCTCTGTTATTTTAAAAAGGATTAAATGAAGAGGAGAGGAGGTGGCTTGTGATATAAAGGGGTTTTATGATAGGGAGGGGGTTCCCGAGCTCCCGTGTATATAAGGTTATAAAGATAGAAGAGGACTGAGCTCTTGGGTACATGGGTTATAGAAAAGAGGAAAAAAAAGCTGAGGGCTGGTATATAGGGGAAAATTAAGAGGGAGAAACTGAGTTTTTGTGATATATAGGGTTTTAAAAGAGGGGAGAAGGGTTTAGCTCTGTGAACAAAAGGGTTATATGATAGAGGAGAAGGGGTGAGCTCTGTGAATATAGGGTTATTTGATAGAGGGGAAATCTGAGCTTTTCTGAAAATTTTTAGGGGTTTTAATGAAAGAGGGAAAAAGCTGGCCTGTTTATAAAATTGGGGAAAAAAAAAAGGAGAGAAAACTGAGCTTGTGATAAAAGGGTTGTTTGAAAAGGAGAAAGGGGCTGACTCCCGGAATATAAAGGGTTTTTTGATGAAGGGGGAGAAAATGACCTGTTTTATATAGAGTTTTTATAATAGAAAGGGGAGGAGCTTGGGCGTGATATAATGGGTTTTTTATGATAGAGGAGGGAGGGGAGCTCTGTGAATTTTAGGGTATATGAAAGAGGGTGAGAAGCTGAGCTCTGTGATATATAGAGTTCTTGTCTTTAATTTTTGGGGAACTTTGGGACTTTTAGTTCCCCAGCATGTGTAGAGCCGCAGTCCGCCTTAGCCTTGGACAGAAAGTGAAGTCATTTGAAGTTGGTCTTTGTGGCCGGCGTCTGTAGCGTATGATAAGAGGCAGACATGGCATCCGGGCCGCCCGGTGTCACATTGCTGCCATCTCTCCCGGGCGGCTGTGAGGGGGCTGCCCTCGCCTCGTCTCCTCTGCCAGATGAAAATGAAATTGAAAATTTTCTTTTTTAAAATTAGAGCCTTTTAAAGGGTTTTTTTAAAGAAATTTCTCGCTGGCAAGGACGGAAAAGTGCACAGGGTGGGAAAATTTTCCCGGACCCAGCCCCCTTTGTGAAGCCCCTCCTGTTTTAATTGGGGGTCCCCATGCATTTTAAATGCCCCCTGTAGTGGTGCCCGGCTGCTGGCAGCTGGTGCCGTTTGCTTTCCTGCCAAACGCTTTGTGGCGAATGGCAAAATGAGGTTTTTTGGGACAAAATGACTTTGTCCCCTCAGTTTTTCCCCCCAAGAAAAAGTTTGGGGACTTTATAACGCTTAATTCCCAAAAAATTATTAAAATTTTGCTTTTTGGGAAAGAAGGGGGAATTTTTCCCTATGGGGTGCCTTTTCTGGGATATATAGGGTTATATATAGAGAGAAAAGGAGCTGAGCTCTGTGATAAAAGGCTTATAAGAAAAGAGGGGGAGAAGCGAGATTGTGGGGAAAAAAGGGGTTTTATGATAGAGGACTGAAGGCCCTGTGATAAAATTTGGGTTTTTATGAAAGAGGAAAAAGGGGGTTAGCTCTGTGAAATAAAAGGGTTTTAAAAATAGAGGAAACTGACTCTTTTTGGGAAAATAGGGGTTAAAAAATGGGGGGGGGGAAAAGCAGAGGCCCCTTTTATTATATAGGGTTATATGATTGAGGGAGAGGAGCGAGCCTGTGAATAAAGGGTTATATGTTTAAAAGGCCCAAATTTTTAAATTTTCCCTTTTAGGAAAAGGGAAAAGGAAAAAATCGGGATGACTTTTTAACTTTTTCCCTTTCTGTAGGTTGTGTGTGGTATTGGGGAGAAAACCCCCCATTCCCTCAATAGAACGCCAGGGGTGGGTTTTGTAGTACCCGTCTTTCCCCTGGAGAGGTGTGGTGCTGTTTCTGGAAAATTGTTTCCCGGTTTTTTCCCAAACCCCTTTGAGGGAAAAATTGCAGCCCAATGAGTTTAATGTTTGACCACCCTATTTCCTGCAATTTAATTTCATTCTCCCCTTTCTTTTTCTTTTAAATATCCAGGATCCCCGAAGCAAGCACAAGTTCAAAATCCACAAAGTAATTTCCCGCCCCACGGGTTCTGCGACCCCGCGGCCGCTGCTCAAATGGGGCCCATTCACCAAGGGGATGAAAAGGGGAAAATAAGAGAACAAACAAGCTCTGCTTTGTCACTGTCCTTGTGACCCCTGCCGCCCTGTCCCCGGATGCTTCTCCCCTCTCCTCCATTCATAACCGTGTCAAGAGGAGCAGGTTTGGTATTTGTGATGACAAAAGGTTTTTTGTGGATATTTTAGCCTTGACAAAATTAAAGGGAAACTCCTACCAGAAAGGACTATTTTTGTTGAAACCAATATGCCTTGAAAAATTTTGTAAAATTAAGTTTTTCAGCAGTCCTATGCAATTACATATAAAATCTAGTCCTTCAGTAGCTATAATATTAAAGAGTTTAGTCTGGCCATTCAGCAGTCTTATCTCACTTTACTGCAGCTGCTGCTTATCCGCATGTAGTTGCACTGCAGATGATAGGTAATGACGTCATGAGCGCTCTAGACGGGCCTAAATAAGATTAGACTAGATCATGAGGGCAATGATAGGAGCAATACATGAAAGGTTAATGGGGTCATCTTTTTCTGCACTGGGTTTGGAGAAGAGGTCTAGCTGTCTTCGCTTCTCTCCGGTCCTACTGATGGCTTCAGGGTATGTTCACATTGCGTAATTTCATATTTGTTTCGGCGAGAATTCAGCTCTCATTGAATGCAATGTAAACTATGTTGCGTCATTCACATGTAATTGCAGCATGTATTTCTGAGCAAAAGTTTAAGTGACTGGACGAGCAACCAAACTTATAAGGGGAATGGAGCAACCAAACTTATAAGGGGAATGGAGCAACCAAACTTATAAGGGGAATGGAGCATCTTGGTTATGAGGAGAGGTTAGTAGAATTTAACTTATTTAGTCTTGAGAAAAGACTGCTTCGGGGGGGACATGATTCCTTTATATAAATATATAAATGGTCCCTACAAAAAGTATGAGGAAAAATTATTTCATGTAAAGCCCCCTGAAAAGTTAAAGGGGATGTATCGCTTTCTTAGTTCGGCTGATTCACACTGCCTCAGCTTCTCAACTCTGGAGATGCAGGGGCGTTTCTTCCCCTCCCAGCTGGGCGACATCATCCCTCCTTCACTGTGCATGCTGGCTCCCGAGACTCTTCCCCCCCCCCTCTCCCCTCTCCCCTCTGAGTCCACATGTCACTGTGTCTCTCCCTGCAGTCTTATTTTGTGAGCGCTGTATACATACCACAGGCTGCATTCAATCTAGACTAAGCACTGAACTCTTCTCCTCTCACAGCTGGAGATGCTCTATGAACGGCACAGATCTCGCTTCTATGCAGGAGAGTTAGGCACCGGGATAAAACTGTTATGTTTTCTCATTGTAGAATCTGTTGCAGTCTGTTTCTGCTGGGTGTGGAGAGAGAAAATGCTACGGCCCCTAACTCTGAGTCAGGCAGGGATTGACACAAATTGTGCTATTTCCTGATTGTGTAAGCACTTCAGTGTAATTCTGTTTCTTCTGCCTGTATAAAGTGAAAATGTGACGGTCCCTTACTCTGAGTCAGAGACACAGCTCCGTGAATTCGACAGGGGGCTGTACAGAATGTAAATGACCTCTCAGCTAGTGAATTGCAAGGAGGAGGGATCCGAAGGGATTCGACCAGCACTGGATATCAGTGTAAACAAAAACACAAGATAAGGAATACTGTGAATACAAGACAGCTTTGCTAATGACATCCAATTGCAAAGTTGCTTGTTTTCACTGTCCGCTTATTCTGAAGACCATTTAATGAAATGATAAAACCCCTTTAAGGGGACATTCCCTTCGGCTGGAGAAAAAAGGATTAAATCTGCAGAGGAGAAAAGCGTTCTTCACTGTAAAAACTATAAATCTGTGGAATAGCCGGCTGAGGAGCTGGTCACAGCGGGAACTGGTGAGGGTTTCAAGAAAGGTTTAGATATCTACCTGGAACTAAAGAATATTAATGTGTACGTAGCTATGTAAAATTCTGGATCCTGGCTGGTGGAGGCTCTGGGGTCAGAGATGGGGTCTCCACTGGAGCAGATTGGATCTTGCCTTGTGGGTTTCAGGGCATTCACCAGTGGGGAGGCTGGGCTTAAAATCCTGGTCTCCCTCCCTTTATCCACATTTTCCCCACCCTTAGTTGAACTTGATGGACAGGTCTTTTTTCACCCGTACTAACTAGGTAACTATGTAATTCTTGGTGCATTTACGCTAGTTAAGTCCCTATAGAAACCTGGGGTAAGTGTATTTGTGGCACGTAAGGCACAGTAAGCGTCCCACTTTGCAAAAATACACTTCACAATGCGCCTCTAATCAGGAGTATTTTGAAGCTCCTTTGGAAGCATTAGTTTAGTCTTCCAAATTATGCCATGTGAATGTACCCTTATGCATCTATACGAGCTCACAGAGGGGAAGTCAGAGAGACAAGCCGGGGGAACGTTAGAAAATTAGAGATATGCAACGACCAAATTTAAAAGAAGAAAAAATCCATGCCATAGTCACATGTTGCCTCTCAATATGTGAAACAGGTTTTTTTCCTATGGTTTTGTTCTTAAATTCGTTGTCGCCAAATGTAGAATTGTTTACTGCACAATAGTGAGCCATAGAATCCTTTTGTGACCCTATATACCATTTGGCGGTACACAGTTTGTGATCCGCACCACGGCTTTGCAGTAATGGCAGTGATGGCCTGCCTGCAGTGCCGGATTAGCTTTATCTGGCAGCCATGCTGCTTTTCATAAAAATAAATAATTTTTTTTGCACATTTTGTTCCCTCCGTGGCTTTTTGTGATTGCAAAAAGCACAAACGGAGAAATGTAGACAGATGGAGTCATTGCCTGTGCATCGAATACACTGATCATGACCTTGGCAAGCAGCTACAATCCTGAATGTTAGTGTATAGAGCCCCCTGCTGGTCACTGGAATGACATGTTACTATCCTTTTTGTGCAATTTTTTATTTTTTTTTGGTTAGTATCATCTTTCCTTTCTTTGTTTTTCTATGTATGATGTACTGGCAAATGGAAATTTTTATAGTCTGGAATATTATGACATTCAAAAAGAGTACTAAGATAAATTTAATTCAAATGTTCATATATAGCAGTGTAGCCTGTGGTCACTGTAAGTATAGCTGTCTTCCATAGATTAGGGTCCAAGGCTGCAGCAACTGTGGTCACTGTAAATAAAAGCAGTGCAGCCTGTGGTCACCCGTAAATATAGCAGTGCAGCCTTGTTTGGTTGTCCTTATGTAAATTATTTTTAGCTTCAAGTGCAGCCTGTGGTCACTGTAAATATAGCAGTGCAGCTTGTGGTCACTGTAAGTATACCTGCCTTCCATAGATAGCAGTGCAGCCTGTGGTCCCTGTAAATATAGCAGTGCAGCCTGTGGTCACTGTAAATATAGCAGTGCAGCCTGTGGTCACTGTAAATATAGCAGTGCAGCCTGTGGTCACTGTAAGTATAGCTGCCTTCCATAGATAGCAGTGCAGCCTGTGGTCGCTGTAAGTGTATCTAGTAGTCTTGAATGCTTACCATCAAATATACTCGTCCTGTAAAAGGTATCGCCTGATTTCTTTTTTTTGGCATTGCATCTGTGGTCATGGTCAGGGTTCTGCCTCCTATTAGACAGCAGTGCAGCCTATGGTCACAGTTTGGTTATCTGACTTCCATAGATAGCAATGCAGCCTGTGGCTACTGTTGGTGTTCCTATTTTCCTTACAGCAGGTCCCGAATTAGACGGCCAGCAGAGGCTGAGGATAAATTAAATACAGTATCTCACAAAAGTGAGGACACCCCTGACATGTTTGTAAATATTGTATTATATCTTTTCATGAGATGACACTGAAGATCTGACACTTTGATACAATGTAAAGTAGTCATTGTACAGCTTGTATAACAGTGTAAATTTGGTGCCCTCAAAATAACTCAACACACAGCCATCAATATCCAAACCACTGGTAACAAAAGTGAGTACACCCCTAAGTGGCAACAAAAGTGAGTACATCCCGAAGTGAAAATGGACAAATTGTGCCCAATTTGCTATTTTCCCTCGCAGGTGTTATGTCACTTGTTAGTGTTACAAGGACTCAGGTGTTAATGGGGAGTAGGTTTGTTTTAATTTGGCGTTATCGTGCTCACACTCTCGCATACTGGTCACTGAAGTTCAACATGGCTTCTCATGGCAAAGAACTGTGTGAAAAAAGGAATTGTTGCTCTACATAAAGAGGGCCGAGGCTATAAGAAGATGCCACCTCCCTGACACTGCAGCGCGGTGGCCGAGACCATACAGCGGCTTACCAAGACAGGTTCACTAAGAACAGGACTCGCCATGGTCGACCAAAGAAGTTGAGTGCACGTGTCATATCCAGAGATGAGTGCTGCCAGCATTGCTGCAGAGGTTAAAGGGGTGGGAGGGTCAGCCTGTCAGTGCTCAGACCATACACCACACACTGCATTAAATTGGTCTGCATGGCTGTCGTCCCAGAAGGAAGCCTCTTCTAAAGATGATTCACAAGAAAGCCTGCAAACAGTTTGCTAAGCAGGCTAAGGACATGGATTACTAGAACCCTGTCCTGTGGTCTGAGACCAAGATAAACGTATTTCAATCAGAGGTGTCAAGCATGTGTGGCAGCAACCAGGTGAGGAGTACAAAGACAAATGTGTCTCGCCTACAGTCAAGCATGGTGGTGGGAGTGTCAGTGTTTGGAGTTGCATAAGTGCTGCCGGCTGTGGGGAGCTACAGCTCATTGAGGGAACCATGAATGCCAACATACTGTGACATCCTGAGCAGAGCATGACCCCCTCCCTACTGGGCCGCAGGGCAGTATCCAACATGATAACGACCCCAAACACCTCCAAGACAACCACTGCCTGCTACGGAAAATGAGGGTAACGGTGCTGGACTGGCCAAGCGTCTCCAGACCTAAACCCTATGGAGCATCTGTGGGGAATCCTCAACTGGAAGGTGGAGGAGCACAAGGTCTCTAACATCCACCAGCTCCGTGATGTTGTCATGGAGGAGGGAACAGGATTCCAGTGGCTGCAACCTGTGACGCTCTAGTGACCTCCAGGCCCAAGAGAGATAAGGCAGTGCCGGAAAATAATGGAGACCACACAAAATATTGACACTTTGGGCACAATTTGTCCATTGAAACTTAGGGATATCCTCACTTTTGCTGTCACTTAGGGGTGCACTCACTTTTGCTGTCACTTAGGGGTGCACTCACTTTTGCTGTCACTTAGGGGTGCACTCACTTTTGCTGTCACTTAGGGGTGCACTCACTTTTGCTGTCACTTAGGGGTGTACTCACTTTTGCCGTCACTTAGGGGTGTCCTCACTTTTGGTAAAGTAGCTGGATGGTCCAAGTCTCAACCTAACCCTATGAGCTCGTGGTCCTCCTCAAATGGAAGTGTGAGGGATACAAGGTCTCTAACTATCCACAGCTCTGATGTCTTCATGAGAGGAAGAGGATTTGACTGCAACCTGTGCCCTATACTGCCATGCCAAAGAGTTAAGAGTGCTGGAAATATGGCGCCACACAGAATATTGACACTTGGCGCATTGTCCTTGAAACTTAGGGATGTACTCACTTTTGCTGTCACTTAGGGTGTCCTCACTTTTGCTGTCAGGGGTGTACTCACTTTTGCTGTCACTTAGCGGTGTCCTCACTTTTGTTGTCACTTTTTGTCCTCACTCTTGCTGTCACTTAGGGGTGTCCTCACTTTTGTTGACAGCGGTTTAGACACTGATGACTGCTGAGTTATTTTGTGGACAGACCAAATTTACCCTGTTATACAAGCCGTGCACTGACTACTTTACATTGTATCAGTGTCATATCCTCAGTGTTGTCCCATGAAAAGATACAATACTTTCAACACTGTGAGGGGTGTACTTACTTTTGTGAGATACTGTATCCACAGACATTCCCTAATCACGGTCACCATCCTGGAAGCAGCCCTCCCCCAATGTGTTCTGTGTCCAACGCATTGGAGTCCTGTGTTGTTGTCACCCAAGAAAGTGCAGCGGGCACAGTAAATCCATTGCAGCAGTTGTCCCTCCAGTCACCCCCCCTTTATTTGCATGGGCTCACTGGGTGATGCCGCTTGCCCTCCCTATCTGTTTTTAGTGAATACTTGAATCCCCCATGAATTAACATTTCTGTCGCCTCATTCTACGCTACTCTGCATTGTTGGGTTCCTCTGTTGTTCCTCCTGGAAATGTATAGATGAATTAATAACTGGGTGTTACCATTCATTTGTCAAAAAGGCCTCTACCAACACATTCTGGCATTTCCAACACCGACTGGACAGGGTCTGATGGGCAGGTTACCTCCTCCCCCAAACTGGTAACACCCAGTTGTCCATTTATTATACGTTTTCCAGGATGTATAGCAATACATGTACTATGAGCAATACAACTAATAGTAAGGAGAGCAGACCAGTCCTCTAGATTTTCTAGCCTTTTGCATATAAGGCTGTCTATGGTCAGTGAATGTAGTGCTGACATAGGTTGTAGCGTGCACGCTTTAAGTAGGACCAGGGGAATAACTAAATTTCATAGGGCCCCATAGTAAATGAGATGAACCCCAACACCAAATGAGAGGAAATGGATAAAGCGGTATAAGCAGTAATAGTAAAGGTATAAATAATACCGCCATATATCAGAGAACGTACATAGTAGTTCTAGGTAACAGAGAGCCACTAACTGGTTATTCCCTGTTAAAAGGTACTGTGTTCTTGCACCTGAATGGGCCCCTTACTCTTCTGGGCCCCATGCTGATGCTTGTACTGACTATAATATGGATATTTCTCGGTTCCCAGCATGCATGATGAATGTACACAAACGCTGTGTGATGAACGTGCCGAGCCTCTGCGGGACGGACCACACCGAACGGCGTGGAAGAATACACATCAAAGCTGAGATCAGCAAAGAGGTGCTGACAGTTGTGGGTGAGTGGCTTTCAGGATTCTTTTTATTTTTTATTTTTAAGGGAAGGCTTAAAGGGATTTTACCAGAAAGTCATTTCATGCCCAGTTTGTCCTGCTTCAGCTTTCAGTGTGCTCATAAAGGGTGTTCATGATTTGTTTAAACTGCATACTATGTGACCCAGCAGGCTTAACATCAGCATGCCTTTCCTTACAGTGTGCTCCCTCTAGTCAAAGGTCTGTTTATGTAAAGAGCTGCGAATGGCTACAACGTAGCTGAATGGTTATCACTTCTGCCTTCCAACATAGAGGTCCTTTATTCATGTCCCGTAGGGAACCAAACATGGATTTTTTTTCCCCCTCAGTGCACATACCGATTTGAGGTTTCTTTTTTCTTTTTCTTTGCGCTGTTTGACTAGTTACTAAAGAGTACAGAGGACAGGAGTAGAATGACAGCATCTGGGGTTGCACACTCGCTCAGCAGTGAGTGTGTGTGATTACTAAGGAGTACAGAGGACGGGAGTAGAATGACAGCACCTGGGGTTGCACACTCGCTCAGCAGTGAGTGTGTGTGATTACTCCCGTCCTCTGTACTCCTTAGTAATCACACACACTCACTGCTGAGCAAGTGTTCAATCCCAGGTGCTGTCATTCTACTCCATCCTCTGTACTCCTTATTAATCACACACACTCACAGCTGAGCAAGTGTTCAATCCCAGGTGCTGTCATTCTACTCCTGTCCTCTGTACTCCTTAGTAGAATTACAGCACCCGGGATTGAACACGTGCTCAGCAGTGAGTGTGTGTGATTACTGAGGTGTACAGAGGACGGGAGTAGAATGACAGCACCTGGGGTTGGACACTCGCTCAGCAGTGAGTGTGTGTGATTACCAGGCAGGAAATAGATCGACAGTAGCTGCCTGAGAGCAGAGGTGATGTCGGAGCATGTGTGGCCAGGACTGAGCAGCTCTCATCACTGTTTGTATCCCCTGGAAATGAGCTGTACACTATGGATCACTAAGGGAGCAGCTAAAACAACAATGGTAGAAAAATTAATAATGATGAATGGTGAAAATGTTTAATATTTAATTTGCAAGCTTCCCATGTCAATTTTACTTAGTGGTAAAACACGTTTAAAGGGATTATCCAGTGTAATAAAATGATAGTTAAATTGGGCTAGGTTGGGAAAAATAGAAGAAAAATAGAAAAAAAAAGTGATACTTGCCTTCTGGCCCCCCACTGTTACAGCTCTGAAATTCCCCCGAATCTGCTCCTCTTCACTGCTTGGTTCTCATCCAGGCACACAGGAGCGGCTGACCCTCCATTCACTCCCTATGGAGCTTCTCCTGTATGTCGGGACAAGAACCAAGAAGTGAAGAAGAGTGGATCCCGTGGGTTTAAGGATATGTTCACACGCCGGGTGTTTTTAGAAGTATGCGCTCACTAGCATGTACTTCTGAAGCGCTGACAGCCGACTCCCATTGACTTCCACTTTTTTGCCAGGAAGCGACAGCTCAATTCTTTTCCCCAGCGCGTATTGTGCACTGGGGAAAATGGCAGATAATCATAGTGCTCAATGAGAGCTATGAATTATCTATTTGCGGGGTATAATTCGGCAGATTGCAGCGCAGTTACGCATCGATTAACGCCCTGCAAAATGCAATTCATAGCTCTCATTGAGCACTATGATGACCTGCCGTTTTTTCCCCAGCGTACAATACGCGCCGGGGAAAAGAATTGAGCTATCACTTCTTCCTGGATGTAAATGTCACTTTTTTTCCCACCAGGGCTGTGGAGTCGGAGTCGGTGCCTATTTTGCAGGAGTCGGAGTCGTCCTAAAATGGACTGACTCCGACTCCCAAAATAAATAACAAGTTGGTCCAGTTAGTTTGATGCAGTGCAAAGAGCAATTTTATATACAGTCATCTTACCTATCTTATAAATAAATGTGACTTGCAAGTATTTAGCATCTGCTTAGTCCTGCAGATTCTTTCCTGTAACTGCATTGTTACTGTTTTGCTCCTAAAAATCAAAATGTTAATTTTTATTATTTTGTTAGTATTTGGGAAATCCACCTTTGGTTTTCAATACTGCCTGAATCCTTCTGGGCTCTGGATCAGATCTAAGCATGTCTTGACCAAAATCTGATCCCAGGTCTCTTCTACACATTCCCAATGTTGGTGCAGACTGAACTTGGATAAAAATACAGCTTTTTCTTCAACTCTACCCACAAGTGTTCAGAAGATCAAAACATTGTTATCCTTTTGCTTGTCAGTGTCTGTTCTACCTAAATAGCTTGATTATTGTATCATAAGGTGATTAACAGCCGGATGTTACCATTTTACTACAGTAAAGTTATCACTTAAACATGCGGAATGTATGAGGGAGTCAGGAGTCGGAGTCGGAGGTTTGGGAAATTGAGAAGTCAGGGCTTTGGCTTGCTGACTCCAATGCACTGTTTCCCACCCTGACCCCATTTAACAAATTTTACTAAAGTAAACAACCCCTTTAAAAGAAATACAAACCTCGTGAGCAAAAGTATGTGAACCCTGATCATTATTTCCATATTACTCAGGGACGCTGCCCTTTGTCATTCTGTCTCTTCTGGTTAATTTGTTAAATATGTATAAGATCTGCAAAAGATCACACTAAGCTGTAGCAAGATTAGGTTCACACACTGGACTTGGACGTGGCTTCAGCGCTCGATCCATTAGAATCGTTGTCCAACTCGACTGCCATATGCCTCACATCGTTTCTAATGGAAAATCCGTGTTGCTGTGCACATGACGCTAATTTTCCACTGAGTGGTTTATTTTCAGTGCTGAAAAAAAGCGGTCATGTCAGTTCCTTAGGCGGATTTGGCACTGAATACTCACATAGTATTTGGAGGCGGAAAATCATCTGAAATCAGTGTCAAATACACGTCCAAAATCCACCCTTTGGCCGGATCACCTGGCGTATTGCGGGCTGCAAAACGGTTGCACTGTTGAAATGACGCACTTGCAGGCTTGTAATTTCAACTTCGTACACGCCCATCAATAGTCCGAGTCACATCCGTGTCTCCTATACGTCCCTAGTATATTCCTGCATAGAACAGACATGTCACGTCTTTGCAGGCGCCCACAAAATTATGATAGTGTGATTGACGCTGCACGTTAGACATTGATCTCTGAGTACTGTATTGTATTTTGTTTGGGCCGTATTTTGGCGAAATTATGCCCGAAATACTTGAAAGAATACAGCTCAAAAGAGGCCGCGTGGACACCCCTCTTATTGGTGTGGATTTAAAGGGAATCTGTTGCTAATTTTTTTTTTTTTACTTATTAAATCAAGCCCCTGCTCCATATTCTTTTCCTCGCAGTCGTTTTTATTTCCTGATTGTAGATTTCTCTATTCGACCGTCTATATATGATTGTGGGGAAGACATTCTTGCTTGCACTGCTTTAACAGCAGTCAGAGAGATACTTGACAGCAGCTTCATGCCCATGTGATTCTTAAGACAGTTTCTGTCCCATACACTTCCATAGGAGAGCTTTCACTGTGAAGGGAGGGGAGAGTGGGAGCTGTGACATCTCCTCTTGTGACTGGGGGATTCTGTGTTATCTGTACACAATGGTGTCGCCTTTCAGTTTGACCCTCTTTGTGCTGATAATGAGCACACTGCTGAAAAGCTCTCTAAACAGAGCAGGAAGTGTCAGATGATTATTAGGCCTAGTGGCCAAAGTGAGGACTGCAGGGCTTAAGAATTATTAAAAAAAATACTGAAAGTGATATGGAAAATTAAAAAAAAACACAACCAAAAATTCCTAAAAAATGTGTTTAACATAAAAATGTGAGTTACACAATAGGTAATTTTTTGATGACACATTCCCTTTATGCCGTGGTTTTAATGCTGATTCAGCCATATGTGCCTACCCTAAGGGTGCGTTTACACGGTAAGGACCAAATACCGGTTGGGAAATCCCGACCTTTTTTTGGCACACAGGTGGGCGGCTTTTGTCTGCGGTTTGTATTCAAGGCCTTCCCCTTCGCACTCACATGTTCATGTTCCACCCGAAAAATGATCATGTTCTATGTTTTTCGGACCGCCGGCCGTTTTTTTTTACACAAAACAAAATCCGTGCAGTGGAGACTGTTGAACGGATTTTCCATTAAAGTCAATGTAAAAGGTTAACAGTCGGTTTACAGACGGGTTTCAAATCCGAAAACCGTCTGTAAATCAGACTGAAAACCTGTGCAGTGGGGACGGGCCCTAATGGTGCCCACACATCTTCAGTAGCCATCAGCTACTCCGTATGACCCCCAAAAACACATGCACGCTCCTCTCTGTCAAGAGTGCATTGTGTTCTCGATGAGGGGAGTAGAGAAAGGCACTGCCAGACCAAAAAGAGGATCAGGTGATGATGCTCCACGTGCTCAATCCTTCTGTTACCTGACATCATCTTTCGGATAAGAGTCGGCACAGCGACCTATAGTATTGGTTTGGTGTACAATACTCTGTGTTTGAGGTCCTTAGCAGTTATCCTTGTAGGTGTTCATAAGAAGCATATTACGGTCTTTAGGCGGCAGATTCTCCTCCCCGGGCGGTGGTATATTTTGGCATTTGTCGTACGTTCTCTCACCACAGGAGAGATGTTCCCCTTCTCTCAGCCACTCATTGCCTCCCACCCAGTCAAGCCAGTATCGCTCTGCTCTGCACTGATGAGGGGCAAATACCCCGAAACAGCTGTATGCAGATGAGTGATACTGGCTTGGCTAATATTCCCTTTTTGCTTCTCAAAGATTCAGTGAATCAGAAGTAAATTGAGGATTTGTTACAACCAATAGAGGGCGCAGTGAGCTTCCCAGCTCCTTTTTCCATAATGCCTTGTGATATGCAGATGCTTAGTATTGGCCAAAAAGGCAATCAAAACACTACACACCTTAACTGGTGCTCTCTATAAGGAGAGATGTTCCCCTTCTCTCATACAGACAATGATGGCATGGCTAGGATAGGCCCTCAATGTCTGATAGGACCAGGGCCCACCTCTGAGACCCGCACCTCTCTCCTAAACAAGCCCTGAAACCCCTCTGTTCTGAAGTGGTGGTCGGGACTCTCCCATAGACATGAGTGGGAGTTCTAAGCTTAGCCGAGCACCAATACTCGAGTTAGAGCTCCCATTCATGTCTGTGAAGGTTCACAAAAAAGGAGAATTTTTGTGGCTCGTTTGACACCTTTTGGACCTGCACCTATCTCCAAGCAAGCCCAGAAACCTCTCTCTGTTCTGAAGAGGTGGTCAGGATTGTTCCATAGACATGAATGGGAGTCCTGAGTGAAACTGAGCACCACTACTCTAGCCAGAACTGCTATTCATGTCTATGGGAGAGTTCACAAAGGAGAGTTTTCGTGGCTCATTTGGGACCTGCACCTATCTCCAAGCAAGCCCAGAAGCCTCTCCGTTCTGAAGAGGTGGTCAGGATTCTTCCATAGACATGAAAGGGAGTCCTGAATGAAGCCGAGCAACGATACTGGAGTCAGAACTCCCATTCATGTCTATGGGAGAGTTCACAAAGGAGAGTTTTCGTGGCTCGTTTGGCACCTTTAGGACCTGCACCTATCAGACATTGTCAAAAGGGGGAATACCCCTTTAATGATCAGCGCAGGCGGCCTTCACCGTGAGCTGCGTTACCTGCATTTCACCACTTGATGGCGCCATGTTACTGTCTATTCTGAAGTTGGCAGAGGACACAGATGTCAGCTTTGTGCGTGTTACAGGATTTCACTTTCATCATGGTTGAGTAAGCCGTCATGCCGATGCAGATTGCAGTCTGTGTGTTGGATTTTATGCCGCGTGCTGCACATCTGCATTCAGACCAGTGAAGGAATACAAGTTTTCAGCTCACTATATTGGGATTTTATGAAATCTCTGCCTGTTGTAGGTTCTATGTCATGATCTGAAACAATGCATGAGTTTTTTTGCAGTCCTATGTAAAACTAGATATAGCTCATAGTAGTAATATAGTAGTAATATAGTGAGTTGCAGGGTTATCGGGTTGCATGCATGGACCAGGCTTGGTTCACATCTGCATCAGTATTGCGGGCCGCAAAACGCGTTGGTAGCACTGTTGAAATTCTGCACTTGCAGGCTTGTAATTTCAACATCGTACATGCCCAGCAATAGAGGTGGAACTGGACCCATTTTACAACAGACACCAATGGCGCCCCCGATACACTCAACTGACTACAATAGGGTTTTAATGGAAATAACGGAGCAGCATGCTGCTCTATCTTGTCTGTCTTGCAGGTCGGAATCTGCGTTGGAGATTTCGAATGAATCCTATGACGCCTATGTGAACAAGGGAATACACAGAAGTCTTCCCTGTGGTCATCAGATGCATTCACACTTGTATTTTTAATCACTAGCTCCCACTGATGTAACTAATATTCATCGGCCCATTAGCAAATTATATGGGCCCCCAATAGATTATGAGCGTAAACTGAGGCCATAGCATAGACAGTAATAATGAAAGGTAGAACTAATACCGCCATATATCAGTGCTAAATAGCAGAAAAACAACTGGTTATTCCCTAAAAAATGTAAATTTTTGTTGCATTTGAGTGCGACCCTCTGGACCCCATAGCAGCTGCTATGGCTATAGTTGTGCCCATGTTGCAAAACTGTAGTAGTTAACTTATAGCTGCCAAGGCATGCTGGGGGTTGTAGTTGTGAAATAACTTCAATTAAGTCTTTGATTAAGAGTACGTAATAAAATGCAAAGGTGCAACTGGTGGAAGTGGACACTTTGCACACATTTTTATACATATTTCTTTGCTCTTCACCCGTACTGTACAATGCCAACATTGTGGTAAAGGTAGGACTGCAATAGTTTACTTGCAAAGTGGCAACGTAGGACTACAAGGATCAGCAATTTTTTGCTATCCAGAGCATGTAGTTACATTCTGACTGTGCGGGCCATGTTACTTGGTTGGTTAATCAGTGTTGCCGCTGCTGGAGCCTGCCAGGCCATGACTGCTGATCAGCCCTGCTATTGGCATCCAGTGATGAGCAGTACTGTTACTACTGCTTGGCATAGAGATGGACTAGCTCCAGTACAGAGTAGCGGGTGGCACATGATGACACATATTGGGAGACCTCATCTTAGGCCTAGAAGCAGTATCTGGCTGGGGTCCCTGGGACTCACCAGTGAAGCCGATTCTGGCGACCCACCCATGCAGTTAAAGGGGTTGTCTCACTACAAGGATCGCTGCTTTTTATGTTAAAGAGCTTGCAAAAACAAGTCACTTTGCAATATATGTCCATTAACAGTGTCCTAACTATTCCTAGATATCCCCTCTTGTATGGGCTGCATCAGCTCCTCAGGTCACTGTGGTTACAGATCTGTTTGATCTCTCCTGATAGGCTGCCAGCACTGGTTGCTATAGTTACAGACCTGGCTTCTACTGAGGCCTAGTGGAAGCCAGTAAACACACCCCTGAATTCAAAATGAAACCGAGAAAACAGGACTGAGGTAAGATGAATCAATGTAGTGAGACAACCCCTTTAATTCTTGGAGCTCCACCCGTGGAGTTTATTTTGGGGCCCCAGACAGAGTTGATTCTGGGCGCCTACCAGAGGGTTGATTCTAGGGAACCCCCTACAGCTACTGGACATGCCTTTCGCTTTTCTCCCTTAAAGGTGTTCTAGGCCTATCATGCCCAGTGGCCCACTACGCCCAAGGGCCCATTGGGGTTTCTCCTGCTCCCCTATGGACTAGACTGAGCATGCCTAGACGAGTACTTTGTGTCTCCGGCACTCTAGGGGCCAATAAGTCCTACTTGGTGGATGTTCTTGCACGCTTAAAGGGGTCATTCAGTTCATTGGTTCCCTTGATGATTAGCTTCCGTCGCCAGCAATGGATGCCAGCCAATGAGTGCTAAGGACATGCAGTAAGGTATAGTGCCCATTAAATTCTGTGTATGGTCCTCCAGAGTACGAACCGCTTGTTATAGCAACTTTTCATTTTAACCAATAAGTGGGTACTCGAAGGTCCCCCTTATAGGACATCCAAATGGACAAGGGTTACTTGTCTCTAGCAAGCTCTACCTTGATACTACAACTTCTTATTGTACAATCTTTGACTCCTCTTTTTGTTTTCTTCATGTTGTCTTTAGTGGGAGAAGCAAAAAATCTGGTTCCTATGGACCCTAATGGACTTTCTGATCCATACGTGAAATTGAAGCTCATCCCTGACCCTAAGGGAGAAAGCAAGCAGAAGACCAAAACAATCAAATGTTCCCTCAACCCTACATTTAATGAGACCTTTAAATTGTGAGTGACCCCTTAATGGTTCCCATCAGCCGGGGCTCTGGGCCAATCCGCTTCAGTGTCTTTTCTTCTCTTTGACAGTAACTTGAAGGAGGCGGACAAGGATCGGAGGTTATCGGTGGAGATATGGGATTGGGACCTCACCAGCAGAAACGACTTCATGGGTTCACTGTCCTTTGGCATTTCAGAGCTCCAGAAGGCCAGTGTAGATGGCTGGTAAGATCACATTGATGGAAGTAGTGGTGTTTCATAAAATGCATCATATAGATCATACACCACAGGCTGCATTGCTGTCTCTGGGAGGCAGGTACACGAAGAGTGGCCACAGGCTGCACTGCCATCTATAAGAGGCTGATAAACTAAGGGTGACCACAGGCTGCACTGCCTTCTATGAGAGGCAGATACACTAAGAGTGGCCATAGGCTGCACTGCTATCTATGGGAGGTAGATACACAAAGAGTAGCCACAGGCTGCACTGCCATCTATGGGAGGTAAATACACTAATGGTGACTAGAGGCTACACTGCCATCTATAAGAGGCAGATACACTAAGAGTGGCCACAGGCTGCACTGCCATCTATGGGATGCAGAAATACTAACTGTGAACACAGGCTGCACTGCTATCTATGGGAGGTAGATACACAAAGAGTAGCCACAGGCTGCACTGCCATCTATGGGAGGTAAACACTAATGGTGACTAGAGCTACACTGCATCTATAAGAGGAATAACTAGAGTGGCCACAGGCTGCACTGCCATCTATGGGAGACAGAAACACCAACAGTGATCACAGGCTGCACTGGCGTCTATGGGAGGCAGAAACACCAACAGTGATCACAGGCTGCACTGGCGTCTATGGGAAGCAGATACACTAAGAGTGACCACAGGCTGCACTGCCATCTATGGGAGACAGAAACACCAACAGTGATCACAGGCTGCACTGGCGTCTATGGGAAGCAGATACACCAACAGTGATCACAGGCTGTACTGGCGTCTATGGGAAGCAGATACACCAACAGTGATCACAAGCTGCCCTGGCGTCTATGGGAAGCAGATACACCAACAGTGATCACATGCTGCCCTGGCGTCTATGGGAAGCAGATACACCAACAGTGATCACAAGCTGCCCTGGCGTCTATGGGAAGCAGATACACCAACAGTGATCACAAGCTGCACTGCCATCTATGGGAAGCAGATACACCAACAGTGATCACAAGCTGCCCTGGCGTCTATGGGAAGCAGATACAGCAACAGTGATCACAAGCTGCCCTGGCGTCTATGGGAAGCAGATACAGCAACAGTGATCACAAGCTGCCCTGGCGTTTATGGGAAGCAGATACAGCAACAGTGATCACAGGCTGCACTGCCATCTATGGGAGACAGAAACACCAACAGTGATCACAGGCTGCACTGGCGTCTATGGGAGGCAGATACACCAACAGTGATCACAGGCTGCACTGCCATCTATGGGAGACAGAAACACCAACAGTGATCACAAGCTGCACTGGCGTCTATGGGAGACAGAAACACCAACAGTGATCACAGGCTGCACTGGCGTCTATGGGAAGCAGATACACCAACAGTGATCACAAGCTGCACTGGCGTCTATGGGAGGCAGATACACCAACAGTGATCACAAGCTGCACTAGCGTCTGAGTGGCAGTTAGACCAACGGTGACCACAGGCTCCACTGCTGTTTAGAGGAGGCAGATACACGAATGGTGACCACAGGCTGCATTGCCTTATGTGGGAGGTACATCCATGTAAAGGGACCATTCTTGCCATGCACTTGACAAACTAAACCCCGTAGGCCCTTATTACTAGCATTGCCATTCGCTGGCAGCAAGCACAGCTCTTCAAAAATAGTAATTTAATGATGCACGTTCATTCACGTACTCACATATATCCAGACATTAAAAACCCATCCACTGCTTCAGAGAGGGCTCTGATACTCTGTAATGAGCCGTGCACCTATGTCAGCTGGTAAATGAAATCTGCAAGTAAGTATGTGTCCACCCCCCACTGCAAGCAGAGATAATGAAAACAGTTCGCAATCACGTAACATAAAAAGTTGCAGAATCTTAAAATTTTAAAAAAAAAATTTATTTTTTTTACCATCCACTGCTTTATTTACCCTGTAAAGCCCTTGAGTCAAGGTCCTGTGCGCTTCTCTCTGGACACTCTCCTCCATTATTCTCCCTTCAGCACCGTCCTCCAAATTCTCATTTCCTCTCGGGTTCTGCGATGCATGAAGACGCTTATCTCTCCTCATCTCCAGGAAATCATTTTTACTCTATTGTCCTCCTGACTTACATGGTACAATAAGTTCAGCCGCTTCTCGCCTATTCATCGTAACTGCGGATGCAATAACTTCATAAACCTGCCGCCCGTCTGCCCTATAGTCTAATGGGCACGCACGCCGCTTATCATTACCATGCACAAACGGCAATGCAACAAGCGATGAGAATGGACTCGCAGATAACACCTCTATGACATACAGATAATGAAACTTTGATCTGCTATAAGCAAAATTGGTGTGCTGGTCTCCGAGCTGAGCCATCATGGTCTAAGCAGTGGTCTCCAAACTGTGGCCCTCCAGCTGTTGGGAAACTACAACTCCCATCATGCCCACTGATCTACACTCACCGGCCACTTTATTAGGTACACCTGTCCAACTGCTCGTTAACACTTAAATTCTAATCAGCCAATCACATGGCGGCAACTCAGTGCATTTAGGCATGTAGACATGGTCAAGACAATCTCCTACAGTTCAAACCGAGCATCAGTATGGGGAAGAAAGGTGATTTGAGTGCCTTTGAACGTGGCATGGTTGTTGGTGCCAGAAGGGCTGGTCTGAGTATTTCAGAAACTGCTGATCTCCTGGGATTTTCACGCACAACCATCTCTAGGGTTTACAGAGAATGGTCCGAAAAAGAAAAAACATCCAGTGAGCGGCAGTCCTGTGTGCGGAAATGCCTTGTTGATGCCAGAGGTCAAAGGAGAATGGGCAGACTGGTTCGAGCTGATAGAAAGGCAACAGTGACTCAAATAGCCACCCGTTACAACCAAGGTAGACAGAAGAGCATCTCTGAACGCACAGTACGGCCAACTTTGAGGCAGATGGGTTACAGCAGCAGAAGACCACACCGGGTGCCACTCCTTTCAGCTAAGAACAGGAAACTGAGGCTCCAATTTGCCCAAGCTCATCGAAATTGGACAGTAGAAGATTGGAAAAACGTTGCCTGGTCTGATGAGTCTCGATTTCTGCTGCGACATTCGGATGCTAGGGTCAGAATTTGGCGTCAACAACATGAAAGCATGGATCCATCCTGCCTTGTATCAACGGTTCAGGCTGGTGGTGGTGGTGTCATGGTGTGGGGAATATTTTCTTGGCACTCTTTGGGCCCCTTGGTACCAATTGAGCATCGTTGCAACACCTTGTGGAATCTATGCCACGAAGAATTGAGGCAGTTCTGAAGGCAAAAGGGGGTCCAACCCGTTACTAGCATGGTGTACCTAATAAAGTGGCCGGTGAGTGTAGATTATATAAATGCATGATGGGAGTTGTAGTTTCCCAACAGCTGGAGAGCTGCAGTTTGCAGACCACCTTCTAGGGCAGTTACATCCTTGGTCATCTGAAACAAAGGTCTAATACAGGGGTGTCAAACTGGGGGGCCTCCAGCTGTTGGGAAACTACAACTCCCATCATGCCCACTGTTATAGATTATACAAATACATGATGGGAGTTGTAGTTTCCCAATAGCTGGAGGGCCGCCAGTTTGACACCTGTGGTCTAATACATCACTATAATTTTTGTCCAGGTTCAATGTTCTATTATATTTTTCTAGGGACGGCTGCTCACTTTATCTGATACAGGGCTCCAAATCCATTGCTTACCTTTATGTTAAAATTCTGGCTGCCTGCCACTGCCTCTAGGGGGAGCTCACTTCATACAGGCTTATAAAGTTACCATTGCAATCTTTGGAACTCTGGGAAAGCTGCCCGTAGTGGGGGGCCGTAGGTGGTGTTCCAGGAGCTGGAGAGGAACTTATTTTGAGGGGCGCTCTCAGTGTTGGGGTTCTGGACCCCTAAGGGTATGTTCACAACGGGTGTTCAATATGTTTTTGGATCCGTTTTTAGATGCGTGTTTGGATCTGTGTTTCGGACCCTAAACAGACCCAAATGCATCTAACAATGTGCAGTGTGATTTACATCGCTTTCAATGTAAAAAACACATCGGTGTTCTGACGATATTTGTTTTACGTGCGTCTTTCGGATCCGTTCCTAGAATGGTCATGTCAATTCTTGATCCGTTTGATGCAGCACGAGCCCTATTTAAAAGTATAGGGTGCGTTTTTGCTGCAGCCATATACGCTCCTGCATATTGGATGCATTTTGGATGGTTTTATGCAGGGCATGTTCACACGGCGTTCAAAAGCGCTGCGTAAAACGCATCCAAGATGAAGGTGCATGTTTGGATGCGTTTTGGCTGCAGCAGGATCGCACCTTATAGTTTTTAAATAGGGCGTCTGCTGCGTCAAATGCATCAAAAATTGACATGAGAATTATTTGAACGGATCTTAAAGACGCATCAGAAAGACGCAAGTAAACGGGCATCTGCGATCCCTCGTCTGAACGCCATTGCGGGTTTTGCATTGAAAGCAATGGAAATCACACTGCACAGTGTTAGATACGTGTTTGGGTCCGTTTAGGGTCCGAGATACAGATCCAAACACGTTTCTAAAAACGGATCCAAAAAAGTATTGAACACGCCGTGTGAACATACCCTATTTCAAAATGACACAGTGGGGCACATTTCTCAAGGCAGGTGCGCCGGAATTCTGGAACAATTTGCGCAACAAATACCGGCGCACATGCTTTACACCACATTTATTATGTGTTTTAGATGGCTTCAAGACACTTCTGAGCCTAGTCCAATAAAAGGGGTGTGGTCTCTGTGAATGGGGTATGGTTTATGTTCCTTGTCTGACAAAAGGGTGTGGTCTCCATTGGCAGGGTGGGGATAATTGTGTGTCCCAACCGTGCTCCCAAGTGGTGACTAGACAGATCTAACCTGTGCCAGATTTATCAACATTATGATAAATGTGGCACTTTGTCAGACTGTCTACTTTAAGCTTACACTGTATAAGAGTTAGACCGTATTAATAATTCTGCCCCAGAATCTTCAAGGAATTAATTATTCTCCTGATTAGACCAAAAAAGTTTGTTTTACTATATCTTTCTAGGGATTATTGCTTAGTTTATCAGATACAGAGCTCCAAATCCCCTGCTTACCTATATGTTAAAATTCTGGCGCCTGCAGCTGTCTCTAGGGGGAGCTCACTGTATACAGATTTATAAAGTTACCATTACATGCATTGGCACTCTGGGAAAGCTTCCCACCTACCCTAGTGGTGGATATAGGTATTGTTCCAGGTGCTGGAGTGGACCTTATTTTAATGGCAGCTGACAGTGTTTGGGTTCTGGATTCTAATATAAAATTACACAATAATTGCATGGAATCTATTCTTCTCCTTCTGGGCTCCTCTGATAGTCTAAAAACGTTTGTTGGCAATCTAAAAACAAAGGCCTAATAAGTCATTAAATTTTTAGCAAGTTCAATGTTATATCTTTCTAGGGATTGTTGCTCAGTTTATCAGATACAGACCTCCAAATCCCCTGCTTACCTATATGGTACAATTCTGCCACCTGTGGCTGCCTCTAGGGGGAGCTCACTGCATACAAACTTATAAAGTTACCATTGCATTCATTGGTATTCTGGGAAAGCTTCCCGTTTCCCCTAGTGGTGGCTGTAGGTATGGTCCTAGGTGCTGGACAGGAACTTCTTTTAAGGGGAGCTGACAGTGTTGGGGTTCTGGATTCTAATTCAAAATGGCACAATATTTGCATGGAATTTATTCTTCTCCTTCTGTGCTCCGGTGGTAGTCTAAAAATTTCCTTGTCAATCTAAAAACAAAGGCCTAATACGTCACTAAATTTTTTAGTTCAAGTTCAATGTCATCTCTTTCCAGGGATTGTTGTTCAGTTTATCTGATACAGACCTCCATATCCCCTGCTTACCTTCATGGTAAAATTCTGGCTGCCCGCTGCTTCCTCTAGGGGGAGCTCACTGTATACAGACTTATAAAGTTTCCATTGAAGTCATTGTCAATACGTGTGGAAAGCTTCCTATAGCGGCGGCTGTAGGTACTGCTTTTGGCAATATTTGGGTTCTGAATTTAGAATGACACAATATTTGCTTGCCGTTTATTCTTCGCCTGCCTTTTGTGGGTCCCTCAGACAATCCTAAAAGGTTCTTATTGGGTTTTTGTCTTTCTAGGTTTAAGTTACTGAGCCAAGAAGAGGGTGAATATTTCAATGTGCCTGTGCCACCCGAGGGAGAAGAAGGAAATGAGGAGCTCCGGCAAAAGTTTGAGGTATGGGAAGTTACCAGTGCTGACCGGTTGGCCATGCCATTTTGGGTTGTAGGTTGCCCTGCTGAGGAACAGGCGTCCGTTTTTTGCCGCTTGTCAAGTTGTCAATACACATTAAAGGCGTTGTCTCACCATAGACATTAATGGCATATTGTTAGGATATGCCCTCAGTGTCTGATAGGTGCTGGTTCCACCCCTGGCGCCGCTTGGCAGTACTCCTTACTCCCATTGATTTCAATGGGAGAGTCCGGACTGCCTTTTTTGGGCTTGTTCTTGAGTTAGGTGAGGGTACCACGTATCCGCACCTGTCAGAAATTGATGATATATCCTAGCAATGAGTCATCAATGTCTTGAGTGAGACAACCCCATGACCAAAATGTCGGCCAGTCCTACTGACCATCTAATATCAATGGGACCTCCCAACTCTCCCCCGATTGCAGATCTTGGGGAAGAGAAGAATGGAGCAATTATATTTCAACATGCATGATCCTTTTGATGTTAGAGACGATAAGCATATGTTTGCTTGGCGGAGCTAAATGTGCTTGTGTATTTTGGGGTAGGGGTTGAGAGAGATCACAGACGACTATCTAATGTGTATGGTCTCCATTGAGATTATATATTCAGTTTTCGGGGTTTTTTTTTGTTCTGTGGATGTGGGAGGAACTGTAGACAGCCATTGTAGTGGTCTATGGAGTTTTCAGTTAGTCACCTGTTCACCCATCAGGTAACATGACTGGTTTCTGGATCTCTCTATACTCTCATTCATAGTTACATAGTACGGTTGAAAAAACACATGTCCATCAAGTTCAACCAAGGGTGGGAAAATGTGGTTGATGGGAGGGAGGCAAGGAGTTCAAGCCCAGCCTCCCCACTGGTGAATGCCCTGAGACCCACAGGGCAAGAACCAATCTGCTGCAGGGAAAACCCCATCTCTGACCCCAGAGCCTCCACCAGCCAGGATCCAGAATTTTACATGGCTACGTACGCATTCATATTCTTTCGTTTCAGGTAGGTATCTAAGCCTTTCTTGAAACCCTCACCTGTTCCTGCTGTGACCGGCTCCTCAGGCGGCTATTCCACAGATTCACTGTTCTTACAGTGAAGAAAGTCCTTCTTCTCTGGAGATTGAATCCTTTTCTCTCCAGCTGAAGGGAATGCCCCCTTGTCTTTTGAGGGGGCTTTACCTGAAATAATTTTTCCCCATACTTTTTGTAGGGACCATTTATATATTTCTATAAATTAATCATATCACCCTGGAGCCGTCTTTTCTCAAGACTAAATAAGTTCAATTCTACCAACCTCTCCTCATAACTAAGATGCTCCATTCTCCTTATAAGTCTCTACATTTCGATCAGGCCTTATCCTCATTTTCATGAAGGGCTTTTTCCTGATGAAATATTGCAGGGTGGAAGTATATGGCTGCTCCTTTGTAAATCTCTTCCCTTTCTGGTCCTGCATTGGAGTGAAAGAACAGTCCAGCTTTTAAAGGGGTGTTCACATGAAGCCACTTTCTGCTAACAGGTCGGCTCGTCACTAGCGACGAGCCGACCGTTTTACTCAATGAGGAGGGAGGCGCTCGTGGCCATGCTCCTCATTCATTTCTATGGGAGTTCTGAACATAGCCACGCACACTTGCTCTGTTATATTCGGAACGCTCATATGGGGAGAGTAGCCGCTCATATGAAATGAATGAGGAGAGTAGCCGCAAGCGACGCCCTCCACCTCATTCTGTAACTTGTAGCTAGTGATGAGCCGACTTGTTAGCAGGAAGTGACTTTGTGGAAACATCCCTTTAAAGCAGTTTAGGCACTAGTATGATTAGCGTTTAACATGAAAATAGGGAACGATAAATGTAGGCTATTACCAAATACATTGCTTTGTTGATTTTGCTTTGGTCAGGAGATAAAGAAAATGTTATCTCCTCTTAGAGCACACAAGTTTGTCTGCTTACCGACCAGCTCTCCCTGCTCTTTTACTTCTCGCTCCTCTAAGCTGCTGTCACTTCGTCAGTCCATAGTGAGTCACTCCCTGCAGAATCTTCTCCCTAACAATGGACTTTGTTTACTTAACTAAATGAGAAGCTTTCACCCTTTAAAGAGCTGCAGCCTGTGTAATACACTTTTATAAATCTCCAGCACTCATGTCAGTGTAAGGGTATGTTCACTTGCCGTTTTTGGATACGATTTCGGGACCATGTTGGATCCGAAAACCGCTTCCAAAAAACATAGCGTCGATCGGATCCAACACGCAGTTGTGTATTTGGATGTGTTTTGGCTGCAGCAGGATCGCACCCTATAGTTTATTATAGGGCTCCTGCTGCATCTTTCGGACCAAAAATTGACATGTCCGTTCTTGGAACAGATCCGAAAGACATAATGAGACGCATCAGTGATCACACGTCTGAACGCCGATACGTTTTTTACATTGTTAGATGCATGTTTGGGTTCATCTAGATAGACCCAAACCTGCACCTAAGAACGTATGTTCACACGGACACAAAATGCGTGTGAACATATCCTTAGGCCATGTTCACACGGCTTATTTCACAACGGATTTGCAGCCATATTTACGGCTGCAAATCCGTTGCGAAATCAGTTACAAACAAGTAACTGGCCGTTTTACATTGATTTTAATGAGAAATACGTGTTGTCGTTCAGACGACACTTATTTCCGTTCCGGATTGCGGTCGCGGATTGCGGCCGCAATCCGGCCGCAAAAAAAATGTGCATGTCAATTATTTCCGGACGGATTCACCAACTATAATCAATGGGGATGGTGAATCCGTCGGGAAATCAGTTCCAAATACGCGCCACACTTAGGGCACTTATTTGAAACTGATTTGCACCTGATTTCGGAACGTATTTACGATCGGCAATCCAACGTGAATCAGTTCTGAAATCAGCCGTGTGAACATTGCCTTACAGGCTCAGCTGGGCATAACAGAACTGATATGTCAATCACTGCTATAGAACCACCCACAGCCTGAGCAGGCAGTGCCAGTCTAAAGCTGGCTGTGGCTCTGTGAAACTGCATGATAAGAAAACCCTTTTATAAATGTGTTTTTTAATTTTTTTTTTTTTTTCTTAATGCAATCAAATTTTAGCACCTTTTGTGGTTAAACTTTTTTCGCCTTGTATTGTTGTTCTCCATCCATATCCAAAGCTGCAGTCAAAATGTCTTTCAATGGAAGAGTCCCGGCTACCTTCTTGGGGCTCTTTCTTGAGATAGTTGGGGGTACCAGAGGTGGGATCCACACCTATCAGACATTAATGACATATCCTGTCATGAATCAAAGTAACAGGCTCACAGCCTGAGGTGCGAGTCTAAAGCTGGCTGTCACTCTGTGAAATTGCATAGTGAGAAAACCCCTTTAACAATGTGTTTAATTTTTTTTTTTTTTTTTTTTTTTAACTGCAAACATATTTTGGCACGTTTTTCGCCTTGCATTGTTCTTCTCCATACACATTCAAAGCTGCAGTCAAAATTCCTTTGGTTCTCTACTCCTGGATGATAGTTACACAGAGCTAAGTTATTGGCATTACATACGACTGCAGCGTGTAGATAAACCCCTCTTCATCTCCAAAGGGGGCGGGGGACAGTAGAATTATGAATGCAGCTCTGGATGTGAATATGAATCCACTCAATCTTGTAAAGAGTGCAGTTACCCTGTAGGTGAGCGTCAGCGAGATTGTTGCCTCTCTTGATATAGGGCTTCGTCTGTGATGGGGAATGTGTATGTTTAACAGATGAGTGTGATAACCCAGCACTATGGTGGATTTCCATATATATAACCATGCATCTCCTTATCGGTGGCTCCCGCTCTCCGCCGGCTGAGCGCAGCTTGATAGACATTAAAATGTGATTACCGCTCGTCTATTTTAAACATGCCTCTCCAGCCTCCTATCCCAGAGGTCACAGGCCGGAGGCTGGAGTGCAGCTGGAGGTAGCCTGTCAATCTCGTCTCCTTGATGAGTCCATTTTCCATTGATTTATCTATGTTGCTGCCGGGACCTGCTCATCAGCGTCTCCCAGCTGTGTCCACCTCACACAGTCAGACGCTCAGCCACCCGAGCGAGGGTCAGCCAGTGACCGGGCAGTCAGAATCTCTTCTCTTCATTCACTATAGGAACACATAGAATCTCTGGTAGTTTAATAATAGACCTATTAAGCACAGAAGGTAGGGGATATATATATATATATATATATATATATATATATATATATATATATATATATATATATATACACAATATGAAGATGGTCCCAATGCGGAATAAGACCCCCGTCTGAAGGTCAATTAAGTTAATAGAGAAAATTCGCTGCACTGTAAAGGAGGGAAGCTGAGCTCAGATTCTCTCCTATCATAACCCTCTATATCACAGAGCTCAGCTCCTCCTCCTCTATCATATAACCCCATATATCACAGAGCTCAGCTCCTCTCCCTCTATCATATAACCCTATATATCACAGAGCTCAGCTCCTCTCCTCTATCATATAACCCTATATATCACAGAGCTCAGCTCCTCTCCTCTATCATATAACCCCATATATCACAGAGCTCAGCTCCTCTCCCTCTATCATATAACCCTATATATCACAGAGCTCAGCTCCTCTCCTCTATCATGTAACACTATATATCACAGAGCTCAGCTCCTCTCCTCTATCATGTAACCCTATATATCACAGAGCTCAGTTCCTCTCCTCTATCATATAACCCTATATATCACAGAGCTCAGCTCCTCTCCTCTATCATGTAACACTATATATCACAGAGCTCAGCTCCTCTCCTCTATCATGTAACCCTATATATCACAGAGCTCAGCTTCTCTACTCTATCATGTAACCCTATATATCACAGAGCTCAGCTTCTCTATCATGTAACCCAATATATCACAGAGCTCAGCTTCTCTCCTCCATCATATAACCCTATATATCACAGAGCTCAGCTTCTCTCCTCTATCATATAACCCTATATATCACAGAGCTCCGTTCCTCTCCTCTATCACATAACCCTATATATCACAGAGTTCAGCTTCTCTCCTCTATCCTATAATCCTATATATCACAGAGCTCCGCTCCTCTCCTCTATCCTATAACCCTATAAATCACAGAGCTCAGCTCCTCTCCTCTATCCTATAACCCTATATATCACATAGCTCAACTCCTCTCCCTCTATCATATAACCCTATATATCACAGAGCTCAGCTTCTCTCCTCCATCATATAACCCTGTATATCACAGAGCTCAGCTTCTCTCCTCTATCATATAACCCTATATATCACAGAGCTCAGCTCCTCTCCCTCTATCATATAACCCTATATATCACAGAACACAGCTTCTCTCTTCCATCATATAACCCTATATATCACAGAGCTCTGCTTCTCTCCTCTATCATATAACCCTATATATCACAGATCTCTGATTCTTTCCTATATCCTATAACCCTATATATCTCAAAGCTCAGCTCCTTTATCATATAACCCTATATATCACAGAGCTCAGCTCCTCTCCTCTATCCTATAACCCTATATATCACAGAGCTCAGCTCCTCTCCTCTATCATATAACCCTATATATCACAGAGCTCAGCTCCTCTCCCTCTATCATATAACCCTATATATCACAGAGCTCAGCTCCTCTCTCTATCATATAACCCTATATATCACAGAGCTCAGCTCCTCTCCTCTATCATATAACCCTATATATCACAGAGCTCAGCTCCTCTCCTCTATCCTATAACCCTATGTATCATGGAGCTTTTACAGTACTACTACTCCCAGCATCCTGGGGCTGTCAGAGCATGATGGAAGTTGTAGTTTTGCAGTGCTGCGTTTGCTGAGAAGTTTCTTGAGGATAGGAGTCATTTGAGGGCAAGGGGATGTTTAATAGTTTCAGCGAGAATGAGTGAAGTTTTTATTCTCAAGCATCAGAGCGTGTTTAGGAATATCTGAAGCGTTTCTATGGTAACCAGATGCTTTGGAAATAAAACACAATGTGCCGCGCGTTGCCCATTGTCAGTAGCGCGGCGGGTCCAGCGCTCAAATTCTGGGATTAAAAGCCTATTTTGGTGCACGTCTCGCATTTATTTCCCCATTCAGGAAATGAAAATGAAATACAAACCTTTGTGGTTTACTTTTTTTTTTTTACTACTTTATGTTCAGAAAGAAAGAGTTCGCCACAATCCTAATCTGATCCCAGGATTAACCCCAGTGATCAAGTGCGATCAAGCAATCCAGCAATAAGAGTTCAGTTTCCCTGCAGCGCCACCACAGGTGAAAAGAAGCATTACACAGTTGATTTAAAATCAATGGGTTCTCCAGAGCGAGTGACGCTCCTTGTAGTCACCGACTAACAGATGAGGATCCTGAACGAGGGCCACAAAGAATCCACTGCTGGAGAATTACCTAGAATTAGATAGACCGTTTAGATAACTCAGTCCCAGCAGGGCTGTCGGAGTCGGTGCCTATTTTGCAGGAGTCGGAGTCGTCATAAAATTGACCGACTCCCAAAATATATAATAAGTTAATTTGATGCAAAGAGCAGGAGGAATTGGGTCCGGCCAGTGTTACTGCTCCCATATCTTCAGTCTTATCACATGAGGAGTGTAATTGATGACATGGAGCAGGAAAAGCTCCTCTCCCATGGCAAACAGATTTCAGCAAAATTTTTCACCTGCTTTCAAAGATGTAGAAGAGTTCAACCATTCATAAAAACTGACTGTGGCTGAGGCAATTCCTTTATACTCCGACATTGTTAGAGATGTTGCCCCTGTGGTCACCGCTTTGCCCCCAAGTTAGTGTAGAGAGGCCGTTCTATAGCCTGGAAATAATGAGATCAGAAGTGAGGTCATGTATGCAGGATCTGATGGAGGCAATACTATTTCTCAGAACAAATTCAGAGACTCCACAAATGTTCCTGCAGATGTTTTGCATATTTACATTTTTTTTGTGTTCTAAAGTCATATCCAATAAATATATTTGACACTGACAAGCAAAAGGGTAAAAAAAGTTTGGAACATGTGACTTTCAGACTCCATATCGCTCCAACCACTACAGCATTGCACATGAGGCTGCTGTAATTTTATATACAGTCATCTTATGTATCTTATACATAAATGTGACTTGCAAGTATTTAGCATCTGCTTAGTTCTGCAGATTCTTTCCTGTAACTGCATTGTTACTGTTTTGCTCCTAAAAATCAAAATCCACCTTTGGTTTTCAGCACTGCCTGAAGCCTTCTGGGCTCTGAATCGGATTCAAGCACAGCTTGACCAAAATCTGATCCCAGGTCTCTTCTACACATTCCCAATGTTGGTGCAGACTGGACTTGGATACAAACACAGCTTTTTCTTCAGCTCTACCCACAAGTGTTCAAAAGATTCAAACATGTTCCCTTTGCTTGTCAGTGTCTGTTCTACCTAAATTGCTTGGTTATTGTATCATAAGGTGATAAACAGCCGGATGTTACCAATTTACTACAGTAAAGTTATCACTTAAACATGCGCCGTGTATGAGGGAGTCGGGAGTCGGAGGTTTGGGAAATTGAGGAGTCGGGGCTTTGGCTTGCTGACACCACAGCCGTGAGTCCCAGTGTAACAGTAAGACTGTCATTGGTGCCCATAGCGACCAATCAGAGCGCACAGCAACTAATCAGCGCTCATACCGGTAGCAACCAATCACAGCCCATAGCGACTAATCAGAGCTCAAGTTTCATTTTTCCAGAGCACTGTGTGAAATAAAAGGTGAGCGCTGATTGGTTGCTATGAGCTCTGATTGGTTGCTATGAGCTCTGATTGGTTGCTATGGACTCTGATTGGTCGCTGTGGGCTCGGATTGGTCGCTGTGGGCTCGGATTGGTCGCTGTGGGCTCTGATCTGTCGCTATGAGCTCTGGTTGGTTGCTGTGGGCAACAGAGACAGTCTTCGTGCTAGACGGTTTTGCAGCTTAAAGGGAACCTGTCACATAGATTATGGCCCCCTTGCTGAGGGCAGCACAAGGTAATGTGAGACCTGCTGTTTCCAAGACTGTGTCCCTTATTCTGTAAGATGCTGGATTTTTTGTGCATTTACCTCAAATCTTATTCATGAAGGTGGTACCCCGCCCACCCAAGGCTAGCCCGCCCACGGGCGTTATTCACATTTTTCTACCTATTCAAAGAAAAGGGTTTTTGGCAGTTGAGGTGGGCGGGCAGCCTCAGGTGGGGCGGGGATTGAAAAAAACTACTCTTCGAATGTCTTTTTGGCGAAAATCAAATTGGCTTTTCGTTTCAGCACAAAAAAAAGGAAACCCGGGCCCCTTTTAAACGGGTTCCCAAAAAACGTCCCAGGGGGGGCCTTAAAAGCTGCAACCCACCGTGAATAAAAGCGGCATTTGTGGCCGTCCTACCCATTCACTTCTATGGGAGCCCCTGAATATAACCGGGTGCCTACTTTATAAATTTAGAATTCTTTAAAAATTAATAAAGAAGATGGCCTTTTTTAAGAAAACTAAAATTTTAAAAAAGGGAACCTGTCACATAGGTTTGCCCCCCTTCGGAGGGGAGACAAGCTAGTGCAGACCTGCGTTTTTCCCCCCGCTGTGCCCCCTTATTCTGTAAAAATTCCCTGTATATTGGAGTTTTTAAAAATGCTAAAAATCTTGCTTGTTTAGCTAAAAAGAGTCAGAAAAGTCCGTTTTTTTTCCATGCCCCCGCCCACCTAAAGGCTAGTTTCCCCCAAAATCAAAACCCCGTTTAAAACCCTTTTTAAGGGTTTTTTCCCACACGGTGCGTTTTTGTTTGCGTTTTTTCAATGCATTTTTTTTTGGGCAGGAAAGGCAACAATTAACTGAAAATTTTGCTGCACAAAAATTTGTTTTAAATTCACTTTAAAATTGCGGTAATTCCCGGGGATTTTTTTTCAGCAATATACAGCATTAATAACTGGGGCCTTTTCCGGGAAACAAAAAACGCTTTGAAAAAAATGCATAAAAAAAACGCACTGGGGTGAAAGCCCCCTAATAGTTTTATCTTTTTGGGGTGATTTTGGGGGGGAGCACCCCCGGGTTTTGGGGTTTAAATAAATTAAAACGGATTCTTATTTGGGAATGGGAAAAACATGAGAATAACTTTCATTTGGGCGGGGCGAAATTTGGGGGGGCGGGGCTAACCCTGCTCATACTCTTTTCCGGTTTAAACTGCCAGATTTGGGGGTAAATGTTTCCGGGAAACTTTTTGCACCCTTTCCAAAATTTAAGGGCACAGCCCCTGAAACAGCGGGTCTGACACTAGCGTGTTTTTCCTCAGAAAGGGGGGGCCTTTAACTTAAGTACCTTTCCCCTTTAAAAGGGTTTTTTGTTTGACAGGGGCATTTTTTTCAACAGTAATTCAAAATTTAAATTTTTTGTTTTTTTTTATTTTTTTTTTTAAATCTTTCCCCTTCCCGCGGCCATGTACAAATTAAAACCCTTTTCAAAACGAACTCGGCTCTGCACTTTCTTGGGACACACTCTGTTTTGGGACGGGGGGGAAACCCAATCCCCGCCATTCCCCCTTTGGGTTTTAGGGGAGTGGGAACCCTGGAATCTCCTGCCTTCCGTAGCGGAGTTTTTTTTTTTCCTTTGCGGATTTCCAAGTTGCTGTCAGAAGTCATCACAGATGAATATTTCATTGTGGAGAAAGTGCAGCTAGGGACTCCACTCTGCAGCTTGTCAGATCAGGCTCAGTTCTCCGTTTTTTTTTTCCTGTGTCTCTAATCCCCAGGAACATTATTTAAGCAGCAGCTCCCGGCAGCGAGGCAGTGGATGGGTGTTTGAAGTTCCTGCTCTGGTCTTGATAAATAATCTAAAAAAAAATAAAAAAAAAAAAGTAAAAAAAAAAAACCCAAATCTTTTTTAACCAGCTCCAGAGGCGGCCTGTGTTGAAGGGCTCGCTGGCACGTTCTGGGCATCCAAAGCAATTTGTCTTCATAAAACGTTGCAGCAGCTTATTGCTCACAGCCTCTCTCTATATGAAAGCTGAATGTGTCTTTTGATAGGAAAAAAATCAAAGAGGACAGGGCCGGGGAAAACCCCTTTCCCCCCCAAAACTTACATGGAAAAGGGGAAAATTTGAAATACATAAAAAGGTTTCCCTTTTTTCCCTTTTTTTTTAAAAATGTTTTATTTTTTGGCAGATGGGGGACGGAGAAAGAAAGAGGGCAGAAATTCTGTGCTAATTCATTTATTTCTCAATTTCTGTTCCATTTTCCTGGTAAAGAGCTCTAAATCCCCTTCATAGACACAAATGATAAAATTAAATCTTATTTTCACCCCCCTGGGGGGAAACTCGGTATTTTACTCCCTCCATGTAAATTTTAAAACTCAATAATAATTCTGTATGCATTTTAACCCCTCTAAGCTCCCCCTAGTGGTGGCTGCTTTCCTAACTTATTGCCCCCCTCAGGACCCCTTTTTTTGGGAAAAATTTTATTTGGGCTTGGGGTTCACTTTTAAAATCCAAAAAACTAAAACCACACTTACACTAAATGGCTGGGGGATATACGAATCCCAAAGAAAAAAAGGCGACTCGGGCCCTTGTCCCGTATGGAAAAAGAAAACAGGTGCCATTAATTAATGACAAATGCCAAAAAACCCTAGTTCAAAACCACATCCCAAAAACCCCAAACCAAGAAAAAATAACACATGGGGAGACTGCAAAAAGAATGCAACAATCCCGGGATAAAAAATTGCATATGATAAAAGCGATACAAGGCTAAGGGCCATTTATAAAGTTGCACCATGCGGGTTTTCCCGCTTTTTAACACCCGCAAAAAAAATGGGCAAGCTGCCCCGCACTTTGGGAAGGGGGCAAATGCACAAAAATCCCCATACCCTAAACTTTACCAGTAATTTAGGCAAAAAGTTTAAAATAAAATGGAAAAATATCAAAAATATGAGGATTAGTTAATACATAGCTACCCGTAAAAAAAGGGTCGTTGGTTTTCTTTTCTCTCTCTCCAAAACAGTGATAAATCCTGCAGATTATTTTCACCTCTGACCTCCTTTCCCAAACTGCAGAACAAAACTATACCTTTTTTCTGTTTGTGTTTAAAATGGGGTGCCCCAAGACCTCCTCTCTGCTGCAGACTTCTGATCGCTGTCAAGGGCCCAAACCCCCGCCCCCCATACGTCACACCCACCATTATTTCTGGGCAGTGACAAAAACCCCCCACGCGAAAAACCCCCGTGACAAACCTCCCCCTTTTCCCCTTTTTCTTTTTCCCTCTCTTTTTCCCTTTCTCCCTTTCCCTTTCTCCCTTTCCCTTTCTCCCTTTCCCTTTCTCCCTTTCCCTTTCTCCCTTTCCCTTTCTCCCTTCCCTTTCTCCCTTTCCCTTTCTCCCTTTCCCTTTCTCCCTTTCCCTTTCTCCCTTTCCCTTTCTCCCTTTGCCCATTCTCCCTTTTCCCTTTTTCCCCTTTCCCTTTCTCCCTTTTCCCCTTTCCCTCTCTTTCTCCCTTTCCCTTTTTCCCTTTTCCCCTTTTTCCCCTTTTCCCCGTTTTCCCTTTCCCTTTCCCCTTTTCCCTTTTCCTTTCCTTTTTACCCCTTTTCCCCTTTTTTCCCTTTCCCTTTCCCCTTTTCCCTTTCCCCCCTTTTCCCCTTTTTCCCCCTTTTCCCCTTTCTCCCTTTCCCCTTCCCCCTTTCCCTTTCTCCCTTTCCCTTTCTCCCTTTCCCTTTCTCCCTTTCCCTTTCTCCCTTTCCCTTTCTCCCTTTCCCTTTCTCCCTTTCCCTTTCTCCCTTTCCCTTTCTCCCTTTCCCTTTCTCCCTTTCCCCTTTTTTCCCCCTTTTTTTTTCTCCCTTTTCCCCCTTTCTCCCTTTCCCTTTCCGCCTTTCCCTTTCTCCCTTTCCCTTTCTCCCTTTCCCTTTCTCCCTTTCCCTTTCTCCCTTTCCCTTTCTCCCTTTCCCTTTCTCCCTTTCCCTTTCTCCCTTTCCCTTTCTCCCTTTCCCTTTCTCCCTTTCCCTTTCTCCCTTTCCCTTTCTCCCTTTCCCTTTCTCCCTTTCCCTTTCCGCCTTTCCCTTTCTCCCTTTCCCTCTCTCCCTTTCCCTCTCTTTCTCCCTCTCTTTTTCCCTCTCTTTCTCCCTCTCTTTTTCCCTCTCTTTTTCCCTCTCTTTTTCCCTCTCTTTCTCCCTCTCTTTTTCCCTCTCTTTTTTCCCCCTCTCTCCCTTTTTCTCCCCTCTTTTCTCTCTCTTTCTCTCTCTCTTTCTCTCTTTCACTCTCTCTTTCTCCCCTTTCTCTCCCCTTTCTCTCCCCTCCTCTCCCCTTTCTCTCTCTCTTTCTCTCTCTTTTCTCCTCTCTCTCTCTCCCCTATCTCTCTTTCACTCCCTTTTTCTCTCATCTTTTTTCCCCTCTCTCCTTCTTTTCTTTGTCTCTCTCACATTCCCGATTATGACCAAGGGGGGGACCTTTGGGATAAAACCCCAAACCGGGGCTCTCACTTTGTTCCCAAGCACTGAACCAAAAAACCCGGGTTTTCTTTTAAAACCCAAACACTTTTGCTTATGGAAAACCCGGGACGACATACTTTTCATTTTGGTTTTCCCTTTCCTTTTGAACTATGAAACTTCTAGCGACAAAAGGGCCCCCTAAAACCCCCGACTCATTTTCGCATTAAAGCGCATTCTCTAAACCTGTTCTATGGGGGGCCGTGTTTTGCGTATTTTGAAATCCCATAAACACAGTTTGGGGAAAAAAGCGAATTTGCGACCCAACCCTCCATTCTAAAAGGAGATTTTCAGGGGCCCCCGAGGGAAGGGGGCCCGTGCCTACACACTTTTTTGGTTTCCTATTCTATCGATTTAGCCAAACAACGTCAAGATGGAAAAAACCCTTTTTGGGCTACGGTTGTAGAATCCATGCAGCCCCACCTTGTATATTTTTCTGGCCTCAGGCCCTGGATATTGTTTGCATGTTGTCCCATGGCGCCGGGGTTGTAAGCCGAGTCTGCAGGTGACCTTGAAAGGGGTGCAAACAGCCTTGCCATAACAAATTAGCCGGGGCTGTGACTGAGAGATTGCTCAGGAGCCTGTTATCTGCGGGAGCTGTGAGCTACACACAAATTGAAGAGCTCAGAATCAGGCTAATGGAATTTCATGGCAGAATGAACCCTCCACTGCCGCCTCAATATGGCAGATTCTCGAAAAAAAAAAAAATTCAAAGAGAAATAAGCAGCAGCGCTCCCCGTCCGAGAGCCCGGGCCGGCCAATAGCACCGCCATAGAGGCAATCAGAGGGCCACCGCAGGGGCCACATCCGAGAGCCCGGGCCTGCCAATAGCACTGCCATAGAGGCAATCAGAGGGCCACCGCAGGGGCCCCGTCCGAGAGCCCGGGCCTGCCAATAGCACCGCCATAGAGGCAATCAGAAGGCCACCGCAGGGGTCCGAGAGCCCGGGCCAGCCAAGAGCACCGCCATAGCGGCAATCAGAGGGCCACCGCAGGGGCCCCGTCCGAGAGCCAGGGCCTGTCAATAGCACCACCATAGAGGCAATCTGAGGGCCACCGCAGGTGCCCCGTCCGAGAGCCCGGGCCTGCCAATAGCACCGCCATAGAGGCAATCAGAGGGCCACCGCAGGGGCCCCGTCCGAGAGCCCGGGCCTGCCAATAGCACCAGCATAGAGGCAATCAGAGGGCCACCGCAGGGGCCCCGGCCGAGAGCCCGGGCCTGCCAATAGCACCGCCATAGAGGCAATCAGACGGCCACCGCAGGGGCCCCGGCCGAGAGCCCGGGTCTGCCAATAGCACCAGCATAGAGGCAAACAAGGGCCACCGCAGGGCCCCGTCCGAGAGCCCGGGCCTGCCAATAGCACCGCCATAGAGGCAACTCAGAGGCATCGCAGGGGCCCCGTCCGAGAGCCCGGGCCTGCCAATAGCACCGCCATAGAAGCAATCAGAGGGCCACCGCAGGGGCCACGTCCGAGAGCCCGGGCCTGCCAATAGCACCGCCATAGAGGCAATCAGAGGGCTGCCACAACTTTGCAACAGGACAGTGATCTGCACATGGAGCCGAGCAGCCCTGTGGCACACCAGCTGCTTGAAATCCCCAACTCCTAGTGTGCCCCGACCGGCTGTGAATGTGTCTGTGTGGCCAGGAGCAGCTGATCTGTGAACCCACAGAGGCACCGGCGCTTTCCTGGTTGTCACAGCGGCTGACCACGCAGCCGTCCCGAAACGCTCAGGGACCGCTCTACTGCTGCTGCCAAGTGGTCGTAGCAGTCGCTGCCAGTCACCAAAGTCTAATTCATGCTGATCGGACATTGATTGCGAATGCAACGGGTATGCCGCTAATGGCTGCCCTGACACAGTGTCATTTAGGATATGTTCACACGGCTTAAAATGGGCCGTATTTCGGTCCGTAATTACACGCCAAAGTGCACAAATTACAGGCTGAAAACGGCCCATTCATTACGGTAATCCACAGTTCTCATAGAGAACTATGGATTACGTCTCCTCTCCCTTCTCGGCGAATCCGCCGCAGGGGGAGATAAGCGACATGTGAATTACTAGCGGCGTATACGCGCCGCTAGTAGTGATTGTCTATGGGCCGGCGAAGTGCCGGCCCCCCGCTTCCTCTCCCGCCCCCGGCCACACGGCGTAATTACGTCCCGCAGTTAACCCTTGTGAACCTAGCCTAAGGATGGTGTAAATCATGTCAATTCTTGGTCCGAAAGACGCAGCAGGAGCCCTATAATAAACTATAGTGTGCGATCCTGCTGCAGCCAACACGTAGCCAAACAGGCAGCTGCTTGTTGGGTGCGTTTTGGATCCGATAGACGCTGCTTTTTTTGGATGCGATTTTTGGATCCAAAATCGGATCCAAAAACGCTATGTGAACAAGCCCTAAAATCCCATAGGAAACCATGGTAAAGCCTCAAAAAATACTGCCCACTTTTATAAATGCACTTTAAAAATACACCTCTAATCAGGGTTTTTTTTAAGCAGATTTTGATGCTGAATTTGAAGAGTAAGGGTATGTTCATATTGGGGTATGTTCTGACGGCGTAATTGCGAGGCACATATACGGTAATCCATAGCTCTCATAGAGAACTATGAATTACGCCTCGTTCCCCCACGCACAATACGATCGTATTGTACACGCGGGGAGATAAGTGACATGTCAGCGCGTACTGAACAGCGCGTACTGAACAGCGCGTACTGAACAGCGCGTACTTCTACAACACACAGTGTATTGCAGCACGAACATACCCTAAAATTTGCTCTTTAAAATACATTGTGTGAACACACCCCAATGCTTTTTTTTTTTTTTTTTTGCTTGGTTATCCCACCAATTATTATTTGCCTTTCTCCTGTGATACATGAGGCTGTATTTTAATGTTGTTTTTACATTAGACTTTTTTCTGTAATATCTAATTTCTGTAGCAAAAAGTTTCTCCAGAATAAATTTTTTAATGGTCATGTTTCCGTAATGGATTTTTTTTTCTTAATAGGATTTGCCATTTAGACAGTCAGTGTTTTTTTCCATCTATTAGATTTTTTTTTTAATATATCTTACATATGCTGCACCCCATAAGGTCAAAAAAAATCTCTGGGTGCCGAGTCTCAATTCCTTTTTTTTTGGGGTTGCTATTTTTATTATTATTGGTGATTTCTCCTATAAGTGGGGCTGAAATATTCGCCGTAGTTAGAAAGGGAATCAACCCCCCAGCCCTGACTGCAGAGCTCATTTGGGGCTGTCGTTCCCCAGCCCTGACTGCAGAGCTCATTTGGGTCTGTCGTTCCCCAGCCCTGACTGCGGCGGTCATTTGGGTCTGTCGTTCCCCAGCCCTGACTGCAGAGCTCATTTGGGTCTGTCGTTCCCCAGCCCTGGTGAGCTTGCACATATTATTTCACATCTGGGAGTCACGCACTTTTTGTTTCTTGCAGAGAGCCAAGATTGGACCAAGCAACAAAGCGGCGGAAGAGAAGGCGTTAAATCCAGTGGCCAAAATTGACAGCAATGGAAACCGAGACCGGGTAAAAGTGTCTGATTTCAACTTCCTGAAGGTGCTGGGCAAAGGAAGCTTCGGGAAGGTGAGTAACAGGCAGCAGCGGTGATACAGTGATGAGAAGGGCAGAGATGGCACCCTGTGCTAATGACCCCCCTCTCCTCCGCTCTGAGCAGGTACACGCGCTCTGTCTCTCCTCCTCTCTGAGCAGGTACACGCTCTCTGTCTCTCCTCCTCTCTGAGCAGGTGCACGCTCTCTGTCCTCTCCTCCTCTCTGAGCAGTGTGCACGCTCTCTGTCTCTCCTCCATTCTGAGCAGGTGCGCGCTCTCTGTCTCGCCTCCTCCCCTGACAGGGGCGCCTCTCTGTCTCTCCTCCTCTCTGAGCAGGTGCGCGCTCTCTGTCTCTCCTCCTCTCTGAGCAGGTGCGCGCTCTCTGTCTCTCCCCTCTCTGAGCAGGTGCGCGCCCTCTGTCTCTCCTCCTCTCTGAGCAGGTGCGCGCTCTCTGTCTCTCCTCCTCTCTGAGCAGGTACACGCTCTTTTCTCTCCTCTCTGAGCAGGTGCGCACTCTCTGTCTCTCCTCCTCTCTGAGCAGGTGCAACGCTCACTGTCTCTCCTCTCTGACAGGTGCACAGCTCTCTGTCTCTCCTCCTCTCTGAGCAGTGCAACGCTCACTGTCTCTCCTCTCCTCTGAGCAGGTGCACGCTCTCGTTCTTCACTCTCCTCTGAGCAGGTGCACGCTCTCATGTCACTCTCTCTGAGCAGGTGCGCGCTCTCTGTCTCTCCTCCTCCTCTCTGAGCAGTACACGCGCTCTCTGTCTCTCCTCCTCTCTGAGCAGGTGCACGCTCTCTGTCTCTCCTCTCTGAGCAGGTGCACGCTCTCTGTTTCTCCTCTCTGAGCAGGTGCACGCTTTCTGTCTCTCCTCCTCTCTGTGGAGGGGCACGCTCTCTTTCTCTCCTCTGAGCAGGTGCGCGCTCTGCCTCTCCATTCCTCTGAGCAGGTGCGCGCTCTCTGTCTCTCCTCTCCTCTGAGCAGGTGCGCGCTCTCTGTCTCTCTCCTCCTCTCTGAGCATGTGCGCGCTCTCTGTCTCTCCTCTGAGCAGGTGCGCGCTCTGTCTCTCCCTTCCTCTGAGACGGTGCGCTCTCTCTGTCTCTTCCTCCTCTGAGCAGGTGCGCGCTCTGTCTCTCCTCCTCTCTGAGCAGGTGCACGCTCTCTGTCCTCTCCTCCTCTCTGAGCAGGTGCGCGCTCTGCCTCTCCATTCCTCTGAGCAGGTGCACGCTCTCTGTCTCTCCTCTCCTCTGAGCAGGTGCACGCTCTCTGTCTCTCCTCTCTGAGCAGGTGCGCGCTCTCTGTCTCTCCTCCTCTCTGAGCAGGTACACGCGCTCTCTGTCTCTCCTCTCTGAGCAGGTGCGCGCTCTCTGTCTCTCCTCTCTGAGCAGGTGCACGCTCTCTGTCTCTCCTCCTCTCTGAGCAGGTGCGCGCTCTCTGTCTCTCCTCCTCTCTGAGCAGTTGCGCGCTCTCTGTCTCTCCTCTGAGCAGGTGCGCGCATCTGCCTCTCCATTCCTCTGAGAAGTGTGCGCGCTCTCTGTCTCTCCTCTCCTCTGAGCAGTGCGGCGCTCTCTCTGTCCTTCCTCCTCTCTGAGCAAGTGCGCGCTCTCTGTCTCTCCTCTGAGCAGTGCGCGCTCTGTCTCCTCCATTCCTCTGAGCAGTGCGCGCTCTCTGTCTCTTCTCTCTCTCTGAGCAGGTGCGCGCTCTGTCTCTCCTCCTCTCTGAGCAGGTGCAAAGCTCTCTGTCTCTCCTCCCTCTGAGCAGGTGCGCGCTCTGCCTCTCCATTCCTCTGAGCAGGTGCGCGCTCTCTGTCTCTCTCCATCCTCTGAGCAGGTGCGCGCTCTGTCTCTCCATTCCTCTGAGCAGGTGCACGCTCTCTGTCTCTCCATTCCTCTGAGCAGGTGCACGCTCTCTGTCTCTCCATTCCTCTGAGCAGGTGCACGCTCTCTGTCTCTCCATCCTCTGAGCAGGTGCACGCTCTCTGTCTCTCCCCCTCTGAGCAGGTGCACGCTCTCTGTCTCTCCTCTCTGAGCAGGTGCACGCTCTCTGTCCCTCTCCTCTCTGAGCAGGTGCACGCTCTCTGTCTCTCCTCTCTGAGCAGGTGCACACTCTCTGTCTCTCCTCCTCTCTGAGCAGGTGCGCGCTCTCTGTCTCTCCTCTCTGAGCAGGTGCACGCTCTCTGTCTCTCCTCTCTGAGCAGGTGCGCGCTCTCTGTCTCTACTCCACACTTAGCAGGTGCACGCTCTCTGTAGCTCCTCAACTCTGAGCAGGTGCGCGCTCTCTGTCTCTCCTCCTCTCTGAGCAGGTGCGCGCTCTCTGTCTCTCCTCCTCTCTGAGCAGGTGCACGCTCTCTGTTGCTCCTCACCTCTGAGCAGGTGCGCGCTCTTTGTCTCTCCTCCTCTCTGAGCAGGTGCACGATCTCTGTCTCTCCTCTCTGAGCAGGTGCACGCTCTCTGTTGCTCCTCACCTCTGAGCAGGTGCACGCTCTCTGTCTCTCCTCCTCTCTGAGCAGGTGTGCGCTCTCTGTCTCTCCTCTCTGAGCAGGTGCGCGCTCTCTGTTGCTCCTCACCTCTGAGCAGGTGCGCGCCTCTCTGTTGCTCCTCACCTCTGAGCAGGTGCACGCTCTCTGTCTGTCCTACTCTCTCAGCAGGTGCGCGCTCTCTGTCTCTCCTCTCTGAGCAGGTGCGCGATCTCTGTCTATAATCCTCTCTGAGCAGGTGCACGCTCTCTGTTGCTCCTCACCTCTGAGCACACATACGCTTTCTGTCCCTCTCTTCTATGAGCACACACATTCTGTTTCTTACATCTTTCTTTAAGTTCACATGCGCTTTTTTACTCTTGCTAAAACCTTGCCTGCTCATTTTCCTCTGAGCATACTCTGGTTTTTGCTTTCCTTTGAGCATGCTTTCTTGCATGCGCTCTTTCACTCCTCTGAGCACAGTCTCTTCCTCCCTTGCCTGCTCTGTTCTGAACATACTTTCTTACTTGCTTTCCTCTTATCTGGCTCTCTTCTGAGCACACCCTTTTGTTCTCTTTCCTCTGAGCATGCTCTCGTTTTTTGACGCTTCCTCTCCTCCGAGCACACTATCGCTCTCCCCCTTTTGCTCGCTCTCCTTTAAGTGTATCCTCTCGCTCACCCTCCTTTAAGCACACCCTCCTGCTTACTCTCTTCTGAGCCTATTCACCCTTCTGCATGCTCTTATTCTTCCACCTGCTCTCTTCTGAGCACGCTCACCCTTTTGCTCTCCTCTGAGTACACTTGGTCCATTGTTCACTCTTTTCTGAGCATGCTCATTATTTTGCATGTTCTTATTCTTCCCACTTGCTCTCTTCTAAGCACGCTCACCCTTTTTCATTTCTCTGAGTACACTCGCTCTCGTGCTCACTCTTTTCTGAGAATGCTCATTATTTTGCATGTTCATTTTCTTCCACTTGCTCTCCTGTGAGCACGCTCACCTTTTTGCTGTCCTTGGAGTACACTCGCTCTCTTGCTTATTCTCCTCCGAGCACGCTCTCTTGCTCGCTCTTCTCCGGGCACGCTATCTTGCTCACTCTTCTCCCAGCACGCTCTCTTGCTCGCTCTTCTCCCGGCACGCTCTCTTGCTCGCTCTTCTCCGGGCGCGCTCTCTTGCTCACTCTTCTCCGGGCGCGCTCCCCCTTGCTCGCTCTTCTGCGGCGCGCTCTCTTGCTCTCTCTTCTCCGGGCGCGCTCTCTTGCTCGCTCTTCTCCCGGAACGCTCTCTTGCTCGCTCTTCTCCCGGAACGCTCTCTTGCTCGCTCTTCTCCCGGAGCGCTCTCTTGCTCGCTCTTCTCCCGGATCGCTCTCTTGCTCGCTCTTCTCCCGGCGCGCTCTCTTGCTCGCTCTTCTCCCCCGCGCTCTCTTTGCTCGCCCCTTCTCCCGGCGCGCTCTCTTGTCGCTCTTCCCGGCGCGCTCTCTTGCTCGCTCTTCTCCCGGCGGCGCTCTCTTGCTCCGCTCTTCCCGGCGCGCTCTCTTGCTCGCTCTCTCCCGGCGCGCTCCTTTTCTCGTCTTCTCCCGGCGCGCTCTCTTGCTCGCTCTTCTCCCGGCGCGCTCTCGTGCTCACTCTTTTCTGAGAATGCTCATTATTTTGCATGTTCATTTTCTTCCACTTGCTCTCCTGTGAGCACGCTCACCTTTTTGCTGTCCTTGGATAACTCCTCTCTTCTTATTCTCCTCCAGCACCGCTCCTCTTGCTCGCATCTTCCCAAGCACGCAAACTTGCTCACTCTTCTCCCAGCACGCTCTCTTGCTCGCTCCTCGCCCGCGCCGCTCTGTTGCTCGCTCTTCTCCCTGCCATCTCTCTTGCTCACTCTTCTCTGGGCGCGCTCTCTTGCTCTCTCTTCTCCGGGCGCGCTCTCTTGCTCGCTCTTCTGCGGGCGCGCTCTCTTGCTCGCTCTTCTCCGGGCGCGCTCTCTTGCTCGCTCTTTCTCCCGAACGCTCTCTTGCTCGCTCTTCTCCCGAACGCCTCTTGCTCGCTCTTCTCCCGGAACGCTCTCTTGCTCGCTCTTCTCCCGGCGCGCTCTCTTGCTCGCTCTTCTCCCGGCGCGCTCTCTTGCTCGCTCTTCTCCCGGCGCGCTCTCTTGCTCGCTCTTCTCCCGGCGCGCTCATCTTGCCCCGCTCCTTTTCCCCGCGCGCTCTCTTGCTCGCTCTTCTCCCGGCGCGTCTCCTTGCTCCTCTTCTCCCGCGCGCTCTCTTGCTCGCTCTTCCCGGCGCGCCCCTTTTTGCTCCTCTTCTCCCGGCCGCCTCTCTTGCTCGCTCTTCTCCCGGGGCGCTCTCTTGCTCGCTCTTCTCCCGGCGCGCTCTCTTGCTCGCTCTTCTCCCGGCGCGCTCTCGTGCTCACTCTTTTCTCAGAATGCTCATTATTTTGCATGTTCATTTTCTTCCACTTGCTCTCCTGTGAGCACGCTCACCTTTTGCTGTCCTTTAGTACCCCTCGCTCTCTTGCTTATTCTCCTCCGAGCACGCTCTCTTGCTCGCTCTTCTCCAAGCACGCTATCTTGCTCACTCTTCTCCCGGCACGCTCTCTTGCTCGCTCTTCTCCCGGCACGCTCTCTTGCTCGCTCTTCTCCCGGCACGCTCTCTGGCTCACTATACTCTGGCGCGCTCTTTTGCTCAACTCTCTCTGGGCGCGCTCTCTTGCTCGCTCTTCTGCGGGCCGCGCTCTCTTGCTCTCGCTCTTCTCCGTGGCGCGCTCTTTTGCTCGCTCTTCTCCCGGAAACGCTCTCTGCTCGCTCTTCTCCCGGAACGCACTCTTGCTCGCTCTTCTCCCGGAGCGCACTCTTGCTCGCTCTTCTCCCGGAACGCTCTCTTGCTCGCTCTTCTCCCGGGGAAAGCTCTCTTGCTCGCCTTCTCCCGGAGCGCTCTTCTTGCTCGCCTCTTCTCCCGGCGCGCTCTCCTTGCTCGCCCCTTCTCCCGGTGGCGCTCTCTTGCTCGCACTTCCCCCCCCCCCCCCGCCGCGCGCTCTCTTGCTCGCTCTTCCCCCCCCCGGCGCGCTCTCTTGCTCGCACCACTTCTCCCCGCCGCTCTCTTCTCGGGTCTTCTCCCGGCGCGCTCTCTTGCTCGCTCTTCTCCCGGCTCGCTCTCTTGCTCGCTCTTCTCCCGGAGCGCTCTCTTGCTCGCTCTTCTCCCGGCGCGCTCTCTTGCTCGCTCTTCTCCCGGCGCGCTCTCCTTTCTCTCGCTCTTCTCCCGGCACGCTCTCTTGCTCGCTCTTCTCCCGGAGCGCTCTCTTGCTCGCTCTTCTCCCGGAGCGCTCTCTTGCTCGCTCTCTCCCGGCGCGCCCTCTTGCTCGCCTCTTCTCCCGGCGCGCCTCGGGCTTTGCTCGCCTTCTCTCCCGCGCGCTCATCTTGCTCGCTCTTCTCCCTGGGGCCGCCTCTCTTGCTCGCTCTTCTCCGCGCGCGCTCTCTTGCCGCCTCTTCTCCCGGCGCGCCCCTCTTGCTTCTGCTTCCTCTCTCCCCGGGGCGCTCTCTTTTCTCGCTCTTCTCCCGCGCGCTCTCTTGCTCGCTATTCTCCCCCCTGCGCTCTCTCTTGCCCGTCTTCTCCGGCGCGCATCTCTTCCCGCTCTTCTCCAAGCACGCTATCTTGCTCACTCTTCTCCCAGCAAACTCTCTTTGCTCGCTCTTCTCCCGGAACGCTCTCTTGCTCGCTCTTCTCCCGGAACGCACTCTTGCTCGCTCTTCTCCCGGATCGCTCTCTGGCTCGCTCTTCTCCCGGATAGCTCTCTTGCTCGCTCTTCTCCCGGCGCGCTCTCTTGCTCGCTCCTCTCCCGGCCCGCTCTCTTGCACGCTCTTCTCCCGGAGCGCTCTCTTGCTCGCTCTTCTCCACGCACGCTATCTTGCTCGCTCTTCTCCCCGAATGCTCTCTTGCTCGCTCTTCTCCCGGCGCGCTCTCTTGCTCGCTCTTCTCCCGGCGCGCTCTCTTGCTCGCTCTTCTCCCGGCGCGCTCTCTTGCTCGCTCTTCTCCCGGCGCGCTCTCGTGCTCACTCTTTTCTGAGAATGCTCATTATTTTGCATGTTCATTTTCTTCCACTTGCTCTCCTGTGAGCACGCTCACCTTTTTGCTGTCCTTGGAGTACACTCGCTCTCTTGCTTATTCTCCTCCGAGCACGCTCTCTTGCTCGCTCTTCTCCAAGCACGCTATCTTGCTCCTCTTCTCCCAGCACGCTCTCTTGCTCGCTCTTCTCCCGGCACGCTCTCTTGCTCGCTCTTCTCCCGGCACGCTCTCTTGCTCACTCTTCTCTGGGCGCGCTCTCTTGCTCACTCTTCTCCGGGCGCGCTCTCTTGCTCGCTCTTCTGCGGGCCCCGCTCCACTTGCTCGCCTTCCTCGGGCGCGCTCTCTTGCTCGCTCTTCTCCCGGAACGTCTCCTTGCTCGCTCTTCCCCGAACGCTCTCTTTGCTCGCTCTTCTCCGGAACGCTCTCTTTCTGCTCCAGCTCTACCCCCGGCGCTCTCTTGCTCGCTCTTCTCCCGGAGCGCTCTCTTGCTCGCTCTTCTCCCCGCCCTCCTTGCTCGCTCTTCTCCCCGGCGCGCTCTCTTGCTCGCCTTCTCCCCCCCGCGCGCTCCTCCTTGCTCTCTCTTTTCCCGGCGCGCTCTCTTGCTCGCTCTTCTTTCCCCGGCGCGCTCCTCCTCTTGCTCGCCTCTCTCCCCGGCGCGCTCCTTGCTCTCCTCTTCTCCCGCGCGCTCCTCTTGCTCGCTCTTCTCCCGGCGCCTCTCTTGCTCGGCTCCTTCTCCCGGCCGCTCTTTGCTCCTCTTCTCCCGGCGCGCTCTCTTGCTTTGCTCTCCTCTCCCGGCGCGCTCTCTTTGCTCGCCTCTTCTCCCCGGGGCGCTCTCGTGCTCACTCTTTTCTGAGAATGCTCATTATTTTGCATGTTCATTTTCTTCCACTTGCTCTCCTGTGAGCACGCTCACCTTTTTGCTGTCCTTGGAGTACACTCGCTCTCTTGCTTATTCTCCTCCGAGCACGCTCTCTTGCTCGCTCTTCTCCAAGCACGCTATCTTGCTCACTCTTCTCCCAGCACGCTCTCTTGCTCGCTCTTCTCCCGGAACGCTCTCTTGCTCCTTCTTTCCTACCCCGCACGCTCCCCTTGCTCACTCCTTCTCTGGGCGCGCTCTCTTGCTCTCTCTTCTCTGGGCGCGCTCTCTTGCTCACTCTTCTCCGGGCGCGCTCTCTTGCTCGCTCTTCTGCGGGCGCGCTCTCTTGCTCGCTCTTCTCCGGGCGCGCTCTCTTGCTCGCTCTTCTCCCGGAACGCTCTCTTGCTCGCTCTTCTCCCGGAACGCTCTCTTGCTCGCTCTTCTCTCCCGGGAAAGCACTCTTGCTCGCTCTTCTCCCCGGACGCTCTCTTGCTCGCTCCTCCCCGAGCGCTCTCTTGCTTCGCTCTCTTTCCCCGGGGCGCTCTCTTGCTCGCTTTTCCCCCCGGTGCGCTCTCTTGCTCGCTCTTCTCCCGGCGCGCTCTCTTGCTCGCTCTTCTCCCGGCGCGCTCTCTTGCTCGCTCTTCTCCCGTCGCGCTCTCTTGCTCGCTCTTCTCTCCCGGCCGCCCTCTTCCTCGCTCTTCTCCCGGCGCGCTCTCTTCTCGCTCCTTCTCCCCGGCGCGCTCTCTTGCTCGCCTCTTCTCCCGGCGCGCTCTCTTGCTGCGTCTTCTCCCGGGGCGCTCCTTGCTCGCTCTCTCTCCCGGCGCGCTCTCCTTGCTCGCTCTTCCCCCCGCGCGCTCTCTTGCTCGCTCTTCTCCCGGGGCGCTCGCTTTGCTTCCCTCTTCCCCGGCGCGCTCGCTTGCTCGCCTCTCTCCCGGCGCGCTCTCTTGCTCGCTCTTCTCCCGGCGCGCTCTCTTGCTCGCTCTTCTCCCGGCGCGCTCTCTTGCTCGCTCTTCTCCCGGCGCGCTCTCTTGCTCGCTCTTCTCCCGGCGCGCTCTCCCTTTCTTCGTCTCTCTTCTCCCGGCGCGCTCTCTTGCTCGCTATTCTCCCGGCGCGCTCTCTTGCTCGCTCTTCTCCCGGCGCGCTCTCTTGCCCGCTCTTCTCCAAGCACGCTATCTTGCTCGCTCTTCTCCCACAAAGCCTCTGCTTTGCTCGCTCTTCTCCCGGCGCCCTCTCTTGCCCGCTCTTCTCCCGGCGCCCTCTCTTGCCCGCTCTTCTCCCGGCGCGCTCTCTTGCTCGCACTTCTCCGGGCGCGCTCTCTTGCTCGCTCTTCTCCCGGCGCGCTCTCTTGCTCGCTCTTCTCCCGGGGGCCTCTGTCCTCTTCTCCCGCCGGCTCTCTCCCGCGCGCTCTCTGCCGCTCTTCCCCCCGGCGCGCTCTCTTGCTCGCTCTTCTCCCGGCGCGCTCTCTTGCTCGCTCTTCTCCCGGCACGCTCTCACATTTTCATTTTTTGGGCTTTTTCCTCCTCTTGTGTCGCTCGTCTTCCCTCTCCTATTATCAGTTCTTTTTCCTCATCCCCCCCCTGTTTTTGTCGCCCGCTTTCTTCCTGCTCATCCTGCAGCTGTGGTGAGAAGAGAAAAAAACCCCTTTGGCTCCTTTTCTGTTTGAAAGCCGTTCTTCTCAGCAGCAGTCCTGTGCGAGGGAAGGGAGCGCGCAGCTCGGGAAATAAATATCAATACGCTCTTCAGACTGTGTCGCTCACTTTACCCCTGAACACCCACGGGCCTGGGAAACAAACCAAAAATCCCCATTGAAT